>VONZ01000614.1:0-459566 GCA_012976165.1 Labeo catla
GCCACTGTCAACTGATGCATCCCAGTTTGCCTACTTATACTATGCCATAAAAGTACATACTCTTCTGGTGAAGAAAAAGAACATTCTTGAGTGTTCAGCAGAAGTGTCTTTAGTGGACCACTCCGTTGCATAGTAATGTGGCCTGTCAATCAACTTGTCACAGTTAATATCCTCTTATACACACTCCACATTTCAGTTTATTTAATTTACACAAGTCAGCTATTCTTACCAGATTGGACAGAAAATAGCAGCATGTTGATCTGTCAGTTGGGGGTCCTCTATGTGAAGAACTCCCCTTGTGTTTTTGCATAATAATGCATTTGAAAGTTAATGGCCCGGCATATCTTTATAAAAGTTCACAGTATTTTTCCAAATGAAATATAACTTGGATACCATTAAAAAAAATGTTTCATTAGGTTAGATATTAGAGGTTAGGTTAGAGAGCATTTGTTTGGACAGAAAATCTGATGACGAAGATGTCATTAAAATCCCTGATTCATATTGGCAAAACTGAGAGACTGTAGGTTTTGCATGCTTATATCTTCTGAATGCCAATTTTGAATGCCACACTAGCTTATAGATAATCGTATGGCTAATAAATTCAAACTAAATGCCAAAAAAATTTCACTTTTGAATTCATGGGGACTTTCCATTCCATTTATCATAACCATTTTTCAAAGGTTGACAGCCCTAACATTATCAGATCCACAGCAATTTATGTATGCCTCATGTCATATGTACAATACTGTTCAAAAGTATAGCCACTTGTGAAATAATGCCATTAATGAAGTTATTATGAACTAATCAAATACAGTATTTGGTGTGACACAATTTTCACTGAATTTTACACAAGGAATTTGTAAAAGGAACATTGAAAAAAATAAAAATTCAGGTTTTCTGCTAACACTAGGGTAGACTTGGTTACACTTATCGGAAGCAAAAAAAAAAAACTGTCTTAAGGAAAATACTTTTTGTGAAACATCTAGACTTGCACAATATTGTATGTCAGTGACACTGCAGAAAACAGTGACTGCAGTACTGTTCATTCTACCCAACAAACCAGCTGTCAGACGTTGTTTGGTGAGTCCTAAAAATTTAAGACAGTCACTTCATTGCAGAAACCAGCTGTAACTCTGACAACTAACTGAACTCTGTGCAAACACAACCATATTTAGCTCTCTAAAACAGGACTGACAAGTATTTTCTGCTGCTGTGTGAAAGCAGCCTGTCTGTGTTATAGCCTTCACCCTTCTTTGTCTGTCTCCATCTAGTTTAACACAGTCTGGAGAAACTGTACAGAGATCAGGGGCTCAAATTCACCCCTAAAGCTTTTAAACTCCCACAGATTTTGAGCAGAACAGCTCATCATTACTGGGCAATCTCTTCTCCACAACCAAATACCTCCAATCACACCCTCCTTTCTGCACAGATAATGCCCATAAATGAATGCAATTCACACGCCTCAGTGCAGTATGAGATTGAGTGGGTGTTTGAGGTTGATCAATAGGGTCTGCTCCACCCCTAGCACTCACTCCGTTGTGTACTGTATACACAAGCTAACTAAACCCTGCAATTCTTATATCTCCCTCCTAAACTTCAGCTCTATTGTATTCTCTTAGCATTGTGTTCAAGCATCACTGATTTAAAACAGTTACAGCTCATGAAGGGGAAAATGTTTCTCTTTAATGTAGACTGAACTCGTTTGTTTCTTCAACTAGAAGCATTTTTATAATGCAAGAAGTGTAAAACCCATGACAGATAGCCATGAAATTAGTGTGTTTATCCTGTGTGTTTTTATCCTGCAAATATTTCAAATTCCCAACACAGAATGGTATAAAACAAAACACATAATTTAGATAGATTCCTTAGGGATTCTTAGGGATCAATTAAATAAACAAGTGTGTTTTTAAAAGTTAAAGAGGTTATTTTCAGAAATACCATGGGCAGTAGTTGAAGTAGTTGCACCCCCCCACCTCTAGGGTTGCATGACGGATACTTCAGCAATAAATGCAGAATGGAAGTCTCTGGTTGTGTTTCATTAACGCTTGCAATCTGCACCGTCAAGCCTAATCTGCTACATTGACATAAGACACAGATGGTGAGGGATATATGGGAGCATCCATCATCATTCCACAGCTATAATGCTCTAAATGACAGCAGAACACCAGGCTATACGGCCCATTTTAGCAAGATGAGCGCAGAAAGACGGGTTAAACTGGTCAAGTGAAGTACATCATAGCTGTTTGGCCAAGGTTATATATACAAGGCATGTGTGCTTCATACAGCTATAAAGTTAATTAAGAAAAAAAGTCTCATGTTTATGACTTAATTAGCAAAAGAAGACTCATTAGTCAAACAAGCTTTGGCACTGGTTGCACACAAACTGTAGCTCAGCACTAAATAATCCATAATAACTCAAATGCAGAATAAAAAACAAAGAAAGACAGACAGAAAGGGAAAATATAAAATGATTAAAGCTAGCATGATGCATAACTGTTGCCAGCAATATTGGTTTAAACAATTTGAATTTATTAATGTTTTTTTTTTTGTTTAATGTTTTTAATGTTTTTTCTTGAAATGTGAATTTATTAATGCAGACCTCAGGAATCAATAGACAAACCTCAATAACAACAACAACAAATATCATGAAGTGGCAAAATGAGCTCTCACCATCACCATAGTACAAACAGTTAGCCGTAAGCTAAAAGCTAAACTATTTATTCATGCTTCAATGCATGCTGGGAGTTTATAAACACAACATATGTAGTTGTAATCAGCACTAATCTATAGCAGTCAACATTTGAAGTGGATCAAAACCTTTCATGTGTCAAATGTGTCCCTAAAACCAAAACAATACCCATTCTTGTCTTAGGACAACTTTGATTAACTTTTTTGATCCACTTCAAATCTACTGTATACTACTATTCATATACTTGCATTCAAAAAGGATGGATTAAATTGATAAAAAGTGACAAAGCAAAGACATTTATATTTTCTTCTGAAGAAAAGGTTTTCATTAAATTACTAAGCAGCACAACTGTTTTCAGTAGTGATAACAATTAGAAATGTTTTTTGAGCACCATTTTGAAGGACCATGTAAAACCGAAAACTAAAGAAAAGCTGCTGAAAATGTAACCTTTCCATCACAGGAATAAATAACATCAAAATACATATTTAAAAAGAAAACAATGATAACAATATTGCACAATATTACTGTGTTTTTTGATTAAATAAAATCAGCTTCAGTGAGACAAAGAGACTACTTTCAATAACATTAGAAAAATTTTAAAGGATTAGTTTACTTTCAGAATAAAAATTTCCTGATAATTTACTCAGCTCCATGTCTTCAAGATGTCCATATCTTTCTTTCTTCAGTCGCAAAGAAATTAAGGTTTTTGAGAAATATGGAGGATTAATGGGTTGAATGTCCAAACTGCAGTTTCAATGCAGCTTCAAAGTCCTACATGATCCCAGCCAAGAAATAAGGGTCTTCTGTAGCGAAATAATGTCATTTTCTAAAATAAATAAATTAATTAAAAAATAAAAATGTGTATACTTTTTAACAACAAATGCTCATCTTGCAGTAGCTCTGCAATGCGCATACACGACTTCACACATTACGTAATCATGACAGAAAAGTCAAAGTGGTTAGTTCTTCATCTATGTACTTCGGTTCAAGAAGTTTGGGTAGGGTGAAAAACATCTCGTTTTCTCCTCTAACTTCAAAATTGCCTTTTTGTAAAGGACATTTGACTTTCTTTGAACGTTCACGTTGTAAACACTAGGTCGGTATTTCAGCCTATGTCACGCGTGACCTTCCTAACATGATTACATAATGCGTCCATACATAAAGTTAGTGCAAGACAAGCATTTGTTGTTCAAAAGTCAATACTTTTTTTTTTTTTTTAAAGAAAATGACAGATCGTTTCACTAGATAAGACTCTTATTCCTCTGCTGGCCCTTTGAAGCTGCTCTGAAACTGCAATTTGGACCTTTAACCCACTGATCCCCATTGAAGTCCACTATATGGAGAAAAATCCTTAATTTTCAACAGAAGAAAGAAAGACATGAACATCTTGGATAACATAGGGGTGAGTAAATTATCAGTATTTTTATTCTGGAAACTAATTCTTTAACCCCACACTTTTGATCAGTAGTGTATGTATTTTTTACATGTAGAATAAAAGTAATTTCAGTAGGTGATCTACTTAGGAACAGCTGCACAGAAAGTCATTTCTCTGTTTCCTGTGGCCAGTAATCTATCTGAGATGGCTTGAGGCACAGCCACTGAGCCCATGCAGCTTCTCCAACTTTGAATACATCCCAGTCTGATTGAGTATGTAAGCCCAGCTCACAGAACAGTACATTAGCTTCTTACCCGAGAGGCTTTTCCAGACGACTGCCTGGTGAACCCACTATCTCACCCAGAGTGCAGAAGGTCTGACCCAGGAAGTCCTACAGAAGTGTGGCCCGAACAAAAGAAGGCCCGGAGGAGACAGGACAGGCACACAGAAAGTAAAGAAAAGAGAGAAGAAATAGTCAGGGTGGTTCTGGGTATAAATGAATTGTACAGGTAAAGAGAAAAGTCTAGGAGTGCAAGGCAGAGACGTACGTTGAAATCGGAGGGCTTCCAGTAGGGAGGTGAGGCCGCAAATATAACAATAACAACAGAGCATATCATGTAACCAAAAAGACAAAAAAAAAAAACAAAAACAAACGAATTGAAGAAGTCAGGCCGAAGAGGATAGAAGAGAAAAAACGAGAGTTAGAGAATAGTGAGAAAGGATCTTGGAGAAGAGAGAAAGGGAAAAACACCCACGATGAGCACGATTACAAAAAAAAGCCAGAAAACCAAATCATAAATCTGAATTTCATTGAAAAATGAACAATAGACATATGCGCACACAAAACATTTGGGTGGTTCTATACAAAATCATAACTTCATAAGTTGCCCCTACTGAAAGTTGTTTATTTTCACACTGTCTGCAGTTTTGGTACCTGCTTTATTTAATATAATTATACAAATCAACCTATTATTTTATAATATTTACATAACTTTTATATAAGGTAAGAACAAAAAGAATAATCTATATATAAAATAATTTCATTTATATATTTCATTAACTGCATCAAACAAACTGTTTGTGTCTAATTTGTTGAAGCCTAATTTGCATGCAAAGACAACAAGTTTCTGATAATGACTTTGTTTTTATGCTCAAGAAAGTGGTGTTTCATGAAAACATCTCTTAATATCTTGTCATTTTATATTTTTAGCTTGTTTTTTATCAGTTTAATAGGAAACAAATTGTACGTATTTCCCAAGATATTCAAGCACACTGCAGGATACATTCAGAACCTTCAGAAGCCAAGGAGAGAGTTTAATTTCATTTCTTCAGTTTTGCACAGCTTTGATAAATGACACAAAATGTAATTTTCAATCATTTTAGATTGTATAAAACCAACCGCAGTATGAAGAGCATGCATGTCAAAATATGAGCGCAATCGCCAATGAACAAAGAACTTTCATATACATTCAAGCAAACACACATGCACATACAAAGTGATTTTATTTACTCACGTGTTTGGCCAGATCAGGACTTTTGGAGTCAATGTCATATCTGGAATCCAACAGAACAGCTTCAGTCTTTATTGTTAAATGATGGCATGTCCCATTTTCTCTTGGGTGACAATAACATCTCCATTTTACGTGCTATGAAGAGAAATGCTCAACTATCCTCATATTATTTGATCTGGGATTTCTATGCACCAAGTCATCCATAAAGCTAATATTTTGATTTCCTGTAGAGAACATTTCTTAAAGTCAGCATGAAATGAAAATTTCCCCATATTCACATATACCTTCTAATTTTTTTTTTTTTTAAATTACCTCGTAATATTTAATCAAAATGTTATAAATGTCATAATGATATGTTACTCTCAAAATGTACTTCACAATAACAGAAGAAAAGATTTGGTAATCTATCAAATGCATTTTGATTTTAAACAATCAAAAATTGAATTTGCATCTGTTTTTCATAATAATTCTGTCTAAACAATAAAACATACTGTAAATTTCATTTAGCTACTAGTGAAAAAAAAATTATACATTTCCCTTTAAATCAAATCTTCCTTAGTCTGCATTTAAACTCTTGATGCTGTTCAAATTTAAGAGGAAGCACAGTTCTGGGACACATCTGGTTGGCTCTGTGAATATTTGCATTGATATAAGCAGGAATCGGCATAAACGTGGAGGGTTTCTCGCTGACAGCACACTGAACTCTCCAATTAAGTCCAGCCTGCAGTGCAGCAGGCCTTTTTCAACTCAGCAGAGCCCATTTAAGAAGGTGAATGAGAGTGAGATGGACAGTCAGGCACGGGAAAGAAAGAACACATTGTAAATCATCTGGGATCCCACGTCACACATTTGCGTTTGAACGGCTGCGTGAAGATTGGGGATAAAACTCATCTGAAATATTTATCACCCTTTCACTGATCCAGCCCCTTACACATGACAGTCAAGAGAGAGGCAGCATCAATAATTACCAAGGAGGACTCGCTGGGAGAGAGGGAGACAAACAGAGCGAGAGCAGAAAGACCGGAGAGGGACAGCTCATCGGAGAGCGAGGCAGATTCCTGTGTGTCAGCATCAAAGGGAATAACTCACATGTCAAAGCGCAGATTCTGCTTCTCCTCGAAGAAATAGTCCAGGATGTACTTTCTCACAAAGTCGGGGTTCAGGGTGTTGTCGATGACTTCAGTTCTCCCAAACTATAGAAAAAGAGAGAGAGAACAACTACATGGGAAAGTCTACATCTCTGTTCAGTCCATTAACTGCCCTGTGACTCCGCAGCTTTAGGAAAAACTAGGACAGCAAGAGATATTTTGATATTTTGAAAGGTGAAGTGTCTCTTCTACTCATGAACAACAGGAACCCCTGCTCAGAATCAGTAATGTGTACGTATGTGTGTCACACATGTGTGTGTGTGAGTGTTTGCATGCAAATTAAGTAATAAATATTCAGGAATATTCATGAGTTCTGAGCTCATGCTTGGGTGTCACTTTAATGACAGTCTATTCATCCACCAGAGCACATGCAATACTGTAAACAGCTGTGATTTCTGTGTTAATGTACAAATAACCGTTTCGCTCCAGCTCTCTGTGCTACATCTGAATTACTGTGCAAACATAAACATTGACATTTCAATACATTCCTTGTGTAACATCCTCTGGAAATGCAAAAGGCCTTCGATCCACTAATGATAAAAGCTTCTCTTCGTCTTCTACTGTCTCTGCAAGGATGTGTGCTTTGTTGGTTTTATGTAAGAAACATAAACCAGAGTTTGGAATTAGAGAGGGTAGGTGAACATTTTAGAGTCTTCTGTCAGTGGAAAGGAAAATTAAGGAAGGAAGGAAGGAAGGAAAGGAAAGGAAAGGAAAGGAAAGGAAAGGAAAGAAGGAAATAAAAGTAATATGTTTAGAAAAAAAGTAAGGATGGAAGGACAACAGGAAGGAAGGAAAGATGAAAATGAAAGACGTGTTTAAGAAAAAGGAAGGAAGGAAGGAAGGAAGGCAGTGAAAATAATGTTTAAGATGAAGGAAGGGAAAAGTAGCGTGTGTAAGAAAAAAAAATGAAGGAAGGAAGGAAATGAAAGTAATGTGTTTAAGAAAAATAAGGAAGGATGGAAGAAAGAAAGGAAGGAAGAAAATGAAAGACATGAGTTTAAAAAAAGGAATGAAGGAAGAAAGGAAGAAAGGAAATGAAAGTAATGTGTTTAAGAAAAAGAAGGAAGAAAGGAAGTTAAAGACGTGTTTAAGAAAAAGAAAGGAAGGAAGGAAGGAAATGAAAGTAATGTGTTTAAGAAAAGGAAGGAAGGAAGGAAATGAATCACATGTTTAAGAAAAAGAAGGAAGAAAGGAAGGAAAGAAAGGAAAGATGCTTAAGAAACAGGAAAGAAGGAAAGAAATGAATCACATGTTTAATAAAAAGAAGGAAGGAAAGAAATGAAAGACATGCTTAAGAAACAGGAAAGAAGGAAAGAAATGAAAGTAATGTGTTTAAGAAAAAGAAGGAAGGAAGGGAAGGAAATGAATCACATGTTTAATAAAAAGAAGAAGGAAGGAAGGAAGCAAAGAAAGAATGAAAGAAATGCTTAAGAAACAGGAAAGAAGGAAAGAAATGAAAGTAATGTGTTTAAGAAAAAGAAAGGAAGGAAGGAAAGGAAAGAGATGTTTAAGAAAAAAGAAAGAAGGAAGGAAATGAAAGTAATGTGTTTAAGAAAAAGAAGGAAGGAAATGAAATACGTGTTTAAAAAAGTAAAGAAGGAAGGAAATGAGTGTAATGTGTTAAGAAAAAGAAGGAAGGAAGGGAAGAAAGGAAGGAAGAAAATGAAAGACATGAGTTTAAAAAAGGAAATGAAGGAAGGAAGGAAGAAAGGAAAATGAAAGTAATGTGTTTAAGAAAAGAAGGAAGAAAAGGAAGTTAAAGACGTGTTTAAGAAAAAGGAAGGGAAGGAAATGAAAGTAATGTGTTTAAAAAGGAAGGAAGGGAAGGAAATGAATCAATACTTAAGAAAAAGAAGGAAGGAAAGAAATGAAAGATGCTTAAGAAACAGGAAAGAAGGAAAAGAAATGAAAAATAATGTGTTGAAGAAAAAAGAAGGAAGGGAAGGAAGGAAGGAAGGAAGGAAGGAAGGAAGGAAATGAATCACACATGTTTAATAAAAGAAGGAAGGAAGGAAGGAAAAAGAAAGAAATGAAAGACATGCTTAAGAAACAGGAAAGAAGGAAAAAGAAATGAAAAGTAATGTGTTTAAGAAAAAGAAAGGAAGGGAAGGAAGGAAATGAAAGTAATGTTAAGAAAAGAAAAGAAGGAAGGAAGGAAATGAAATATGTGTTTAAGAAAAAAAAGAAAGGGAAGGAAATGAAAGTAATGGTTTAAGAAAACGAAGAGAAGGAAGGAAGGAAATGAAAGACATGTTTAAGAAAAAGAAAGAAGGGAAGGAAACGAAAGTAACGGTTAAGAAAAGAAAGGAAGGAAGGAAGGAAATGAAAGACATGTTTAAGAAACAGGAAAGAAGGAAAGAAATGAAAGTAATGTGTTGAAGAAAAAGAAGGAAGGGAAGGAAATGAAATAATGGTTTAAGAAAAAGGAAAGAAGAAAGGAAATGAAAGTAATGCCGGTTTAAGAAAAAGAAGGAAGGAAATTAAATACGTGTTTAAAAAAAGGAAAGAAGGAAGGAAATGAGTGTAATGTGTTAAGAAAAAGAAAGAAGGAAGGAAGAAAGGAAATGAAATACGTGTTTAAGAAAAAGGAAAGAAGGAAGGAAATGAAAGTAATGGGTTTAAGAAAAAGAAAGGAAGGAAAGAAGGAAATGAAATCTGTGTTTAAAAAAAAGGAAGAAGGAAGGAAATGAAGGTAATGTGTTAAGAAAAAGAAGGAAGGAAGGAAAAAAGGAAGGAAGGAAGGAAGGAAGGAAATGAAAGATGTGTTTAAAAAAAAAGGAAAAGTACGGAATGAAGGAAAGAAGGAAATGAAAGTAATGTGTACATTATGATTCAATACATTACGATACAATATGAGAAGAGAAGAAGAGAAGAGAAGAGAAAAGAAGAGAAGAGAAGAGATTACAGAAGCCTGTCGTCTTTCACTGTATTCTTGAAGGATGCTCTGCAGTCGCTCCCTCAGCTAATTGTGTTTCCCATGAATAATTAAACAAGATGAGGCAGATGAGAAATGCATAAATAAATGAATCACCAGAAGGGTGTTACAACACCCTGGCCGTGCAGAAATGAAGGAGACGGCTTATGAGGGATAAGGGAACGATAAGGTGATTTAAACATACTGTAAAGTCCATCCCACCGTGTTCTTGTTAATGATAAAGATATACAACGACTATCTCACAAACATTCAGTGTAATATGGTTAGTGCCCGAGGCGCGTCTGTCTGATGCTCTCTGCTATACTTTAGAGATGCATAAACTTTCGTATTAAAAGACATTTTCCAAATCACAAAGCCTGAATCACAAATAACAGTCTTAAACCTGTAAAAATTAGGATGAATTTATATTTTAAGCCCATAAACACTGATAATTGCACAGCTTATGAATGATTGAACATTCTCAAGCAAAGCTCTGTGATAGCAGAGCACAGTGTCATTAGCATTCAGAACATAATGCTTTATGTACTGCTAATACGACCTCACAGTCTGACTTTACATCTGCTATAAATCATTCTGTTGACCTGCTGCCGTACATAAAGCCATAAAGCCTTGTACGCTGTCATGTGGTGCATTATTCTGCAAGTATTGCACTGGTTTCCAACCCTTTTGTCACAACTGCTTTCGGACAGAAATCCCATCGAAGAGAGGAGTTGCAAGAAAAAAAACATTCAACTTAAATCACCAAACTGCTTTTGAAAAAGCTTTACCTCCCATTGAGTGTTAAAGAGGCAGCCAAGGCACAGTGAAAAAGAGGTGAACCTGTTGTTCAGACTACTGCTGTGCAAAACAAACTCTACAGGAGCATTAGCACAAGGTCACATTCAGGAAAAAAAAGAGAGAAGGATAAAACACAACATTGTCTGATTTGGGGCGGCTAACGTTTGTAAAATTTTGAACCTCACAATAGCAGTGACGAGACGAAGAGTGTGAAATCACAACAGGTGCATAAATAAAGTTTAAGCTAATTACGATGCAACAGAACAGAAAAAATGACGTTATGCAAAGTATTTAATTAAAATTAAAAAATGAGTTAAAACTGACTGTGATTAAAAACTGTTAAAGATCTAAGTGAAATTAATTATCATGTGTGCTGAATTTTAATAGTCAGATTACAAGCAAAAAAATTGACTTTCTAAATTCAGAGTAAAGATATTTGGGATTTATAGAAATTTTCCATTCACAACAAGGATAACTATATTAGCACCCACACTAAGGAAGATAACTACAACTATAACATTTTAATACTTGTTCTAATTGTGTTAGAAAATCCTAAGTTTGCAGCACAACAATAACAATACCGCCACAAATAAACTAGAGCGATATTGTCGAAATCACTTTTTTCTAGCTGATGCCTATTAAAAACACTGATAGTGAATCAGAATCCCTCAGACTTTAAAAGGGGTCATCAGATGCCCTTCTTCCAATCTTCCGGGTATGATTCTTTAGGATCTTCATGAAATGTCTGTTAAAAATGCACTACCAGTCAATTTTTAATGTTTTTTAAAGAATTTTCTTCTGCTCACCATGCCTGCATTTATTTACAAAGTACATCAAAAGCAGTAATATTGTGAAATATTTTTATATGTAAAATAACTGCTTTCTGTTCGTATGCATTTTAAAATGTAATTTATTCCTGTGATCAAAACTAAATTTTTTGCATCATTACTCCAGTCTTCAGTGTCACATGATCCTTCAGAAATCTTTCTAATATGCTGATTTGCTGTTCAAGAAACTTTTTTTTATTATTATTATCAATATTTAAAACAGTTGAGTACATTTTTCAGGATTCTTTGATGAATAGAAAGATCCAAAGATTAGCATTTATCTGAAATTCTGAAATTATTTGAAATTCTTTATGGGAAAGAAATTATAGAAATGAATACTTTTATTTAGCAAAGATGCTTTAAATTGATCAAAAGTGATGATAAAAACACTTATAATGAACAAAAGCTTTCTATTTCAGATAAATGCTGTTCTTCTGAACTTTCTATTCATCAAAGAAACCTGAAAAAATCTACTCAGCATAATAATAATAATAATAATAAATGTTTTTTTTAAACAGCAAAACAGAAAATTAGAAAGATTTCTGCTAAAAAAAATTCAGCTTGCTAAAAATTCAGCTTTAAAAAACAGTATTAAATTATTTATTTTTTAAAAATTCAAATAGAAAACAGTTATTTTAAACAGTAAAAAAATTTCTAAATGTTACTGTTTGCTGTGCTTTGGATCAAAAAAAATGCAGGCTTGGTGAGCAGAAGTGACTTCTTTAAAAAAAAAAAAAACATGAAAAATCTTACTGTTCAAAAACTTTTGACTGGTAGTGCACTTCCGTAAAATTCCTAAAACACCCTTTTACCCTTTTGTCAAAAACAGCTCTGTCCACAGAGACCCATTTTGATGCATGTCTCTTTAAATGTTAATGAGCTACTGCTCACCCCGCCCCTCTCTTCCATTTTTTGTGTATTTTTGTGGCGTTACCATCAAAAACAAAAGTAATCCACCGCATCCTCAGTGACTCTTATGTCTCTGATTTATATCCAACAACAAAACACCTGCATTGCTTATGAGACTTCATTGTCGCTACAGCTGCTCGAGAACGAAAATGGCAGACAGTATATAACTGATCGAGTATGACGTCATACTGCTCAGAAAATTGAAACGGCTTGATATCTGAGACCGTTTAGGTTTTTCTGGGGGATTAAAAAAAAAAAAAAAGGAATTAATGGATTTATATCATTGTAGGTGTGTACACACATGTATAAGCAAACACCATGTAAAAGTGAACTTTGCATGCAATATCCCCTTCAAAGGTATTGTACTTGATTTTTATACTGGAATGATGCTCAAAAAATATAGCTATTAGTTTGATTTTTTGTTTAGCCAAGCAAAAGACGTTGATGCATTGTCTGCTTGTCCATCAATCTGTGCAATCACAGCTCATATATGGAAAGCAGGAAGCTGAAAGCGTGGTAGTTGAAGCATATCATTCATGTTTAACACTAAATTCAGCTTTATAAAATTCTGGCATCATTTACTCATCCTCATGTTTTTCCAAACATGAATGATTTTCTTACTTCTTTTCAGCATGAAAGAGAAGATATCTTTGAAAATGTTGCTAACCAAACAATTTTGGCTACTACTGACTTGCATTGTGTAGAGAAAAAACACAGAGACATTTCTGAAAATATCCTCTTTTATGTTCTACAGAAGAAAGCAAGTCACACAGGTTTTATGGAACGACATAAAAGGTAAATTATGTAAATAATGAGCTTTTTTGTTTCTTTGTTGTATACAATTTAGTTATAAGCATTAAGCTACTCTAGACTGTGTGTTACAGCAATTTTACTATTTTACATTTAAGGGATTTTGCACCTAAGAATACTCTTATCTATGGTGAGATCGGTTTAATGCAAAATTCAGAAGTTGCTTATTAAACAGTTAAATATATTTTAAAAAACAAGGGGAAAAAAAAATAAAAACCCGAAAAAGAATGTGGAATACCGTAGCCGAAGCATGGACACAATCACTCAGTCAAAGTAAGGCGCTTATGCTGTGTTAATAACAAAGAGAGAGACACACATACTCCCAAATCTCCTGCTGAGACAGAAAAATGCACAAAGAAAACTCCATCCTTATCAATCCTTTACAGCTTGACTGCCTCTTTTCCACAGCGGCTGGTATTATGCCCAAACAAGAGGCATCTTACATGGGCAGAGGCATGGAGAAAGAGTCTACGCAGCTAATCGGAGTTAGCAACCCGCTCAGTGTTATGCAAGCTGTCGTCTTTCATCGTAGGAGAAAGGTGTGCCATCAAAACCGTCTGTGAAGAGGGAAGATCGACACCGGTGCGGTTTTATTTTGGGTCAAAAACTTGTTACAGCTCCTCATGTGCACATCCTGACATTTACGACCGCTTTGACGCATTCACGTTGGCCTTGAGAACACCTGCTAGAACAACTGTCACCCGCTAATAAGGGATTCAATTAAAAGGGCCTAAAACACAAGCCAAGAGAACCGCAATGCGAATTTTCATACACGAGGTCTTTTTTGCTAGCTCAGTGACGGATATGATAGCCCGAGGATTTTCAGCTGATTGCAATGACCTGCCAAATTCAAGGGCCGGGTCCTCTAGCTCAACGCGATTTAAGTGTGAAAAATCACGTTTAGTGGGCTGGGAAGCATTACAAATGCATTGGCCTGTAACTTCGGAGCCAGATCGACTTTAATGCTAATCGCTAACGGAAAGTGTACAATCATCTTAACAGTCAATCACTCTGGGCCATGGGGACAGACTCATGAATATTCAACAGGAGAATCAATGGGCAGTGATGGGCACCAGAGGGCTGCGGAGAGAGTGAAGGGGGCAAGGAGACAGAGAGGATATGCAGAGCTGATTAGGGCAAATGAGGGAGTCTGTGTCAGAGCTGATTGTTGGTTTGTTCCCGAACGTGGACACTTACCTCACGCCACTGCTTAGACTCCATTCCCTGAGTGTACAGAACACACACTGAGAAGAAGAAGAGAGAGAGAAATCAGCATCTATTTCATTTTTAAGAAAGAGCTTTTATGTTACAGCTACTGTAGATGCATCTCTGAAGGACAGCTGAACAATAAGAAGCCCACAGAAAAGAAACATCACAAACGAGATCTTAATTGTTTCTTATAGACAAGCAGTTTCCTGCTTACATTTTTCCCCTGTGAAACTGACTTTGTAATTTCCTATCATTTGTGTCTAGAATTTTGGAAGAAATCATAACATTTCTCATTAAAGTCTTCCAAAGCCAAATTACTTGGCTTGTATCAGATTTTAAATTATTTTATACAATTTAGGGCTGCATCAAATGCTTATTTTGCTAATTAAACATTAAGCTTTTCATTGGTGTATTGTTTGTTAGAATAGGACAATATTTGACTGAGATACAACTATTTGAAAATAAACTTTAAAGTTGTCCAAATGAAGTTCTTAGCAATGCATATTACTGATCCAAAATTTTGATATATTTACAGTAGGAAATTTACAAAATATCTTCAAAGAACATGATCTTTACTTGACATCCTAATGGTTTTTAGCATAAAAGAAAAATCGATCATTTTGACCCATACAATGTACTTTTGTCTATTACAAATACAAATGGGGTGATATTAAATGCATATTTAGAGAAAACAAAAGCATTGTTTGACTTTAAATGCACATAAATCTATTGTAGGAGACAACAACGGGCATAAAACGGGCAATTTTTTAAATTAATCACTTCTGCTTTTAAAAATACCAAACAATTACATTACTATTATACAATTAAAATGCTGGGTTGTTTTGACCCAGTGGTTGGGTTAAATGTTTAGCCCAAACTTCTGGGTAGTTTTATTTAACTCAACTATTGTTTAAACATTACTGTATGGCTGGCTTAAAATGAACCCAAAATCGGTTGTAAATTAAAAATCAGGCAAATAACTACTAGTGGCATCAACAATAATCAAAAGGTGAATGTTTATTAATAAGAAATTAAAAATACATATTTATTATTTAATTATTGTTTACTTAATGTATTAATAAATGTTCATTTATTAAACACATTAATAAATGTTAGTTTTCAACCTATTTTGGGTGCATTTTATGCAAGAAATATAGTCATTTTTAAGCAATAGTTGAGTAACATTAAACTACCCAGAAGGCTGGGTTAAACATTTAACCCAATCACTGGGTCAAAAGAACCCAGTCGCTGGGTTTGCCCAAATTTCACCCAGTGCTGGGTTGTTTTTAGTCCAGCATTTTTTTAGAGTGTGGAGAGCTGCTTCATCATAGAAAGTCATGTTCAGTACAGTAGTCAAGTACAGTAATTCTAACAGAAAGTGGCACTGGACACTTAAGTACTGTAAAGCTGGCTGTATAAAGTGCAATGTAAAAAAGCATGACTGGACTTTACTGGAGTGGTGCATCTCAGAGCTTGTGCAAATATCTATATTGTTATGATCAGATGCTTTCTTCACTGCTGTTTTCTCACCAATGTAATTTATGTTGTGTATATTTTATTATTGAAAGGGAAGTGCAGCACATATTTACATATTCAACCGCTCTTAGCAGGTAATGTCAGGATGTTTGCTAATCCCTGCATTGCTGCATATATTAAACTTCTTTTTACACCTAAAAGAATAACGGAAAAGAACTTCGCTGTGAGTATATTAGGGCATAAAGTTCACACTTGCTTTGGGATTGACCATAAAGTTAAAAAGTCAATATCTTTCCACTGGGTTTTTATTGGGACAAGGATACATATAAAATGTTTAAAAGAAAAATAAATGGTTCATTTCAAAGGTATTCATTTTACACATACAGCATTGTGCAACATGAGGTTTAAATTAAGCATAACAGAATTCTAATCATTTAATAATGTTAAACATTAAAGGGAGAGTTCACCCAAATATGAAAATTCTATCATTAATTACTCACCCTCATGTCATTCCAAACTCGTAAGACCTTTGTTCAGCTCTCGGATTTTATCAAAAATATCTTAATTTGTGTTCCAAAGGTGAACGAAGGTCTTGAGGGTCAGTAATTAATGGCAGAATTTTCATTTTAGGGTGAACTATCCCTTTAAATTTCCTTGATGAAAAGGAATAACAATAAATGTTCTTCTTGCAAAGATTAGAACTGCAAAGGTGGCCAGACTATTTGACCCATTGCTCTCTATTTTATAATCTCATGTCTTCAGCAAGAGATTTACTGTACACAGGTCTGAATGTCCTCATGACTCATGAAGCATTTGTATTCAGTGGGCCAAGCTCATGCTCTGCATATATTAAGCACTTCTGCATTTCTGTGGATAGTGAGGAAAAGCTGTCACATTGTGATGCAAATTCTATGCATGCGTTTTAGGCAACTCGGAGAAACAGCAGAGTAGACAAACTGCAGGTAAAGTGTGGAAAGCAAAAAGAGGTGTGTGGAATAGACCGAACCTGAGAACAACGTGTCAGAGAGGTACGAAGCCTGGAGACTGAGTTTTTGAATGTGTGTAAAAAAAAAAAGAGATTTTAGGTTCAAAAACAAGTGCTTCAGCTGTGAAAAAAAGAGAGGTACTTACAAGGATCAGACTTGGAGAACGTGTCTCGATCTAACAGGTTTCTGGGGAAACAAGGAGAAAAAGAGAGTCAATTAAGGGCTAATAAACTAGGTCATTTCGGTCAAACAGTTCAGGCATAAAATGATACAAAGGCCTCACAAATACACCTAATGGAGCTCTCATTTACATGTTATTTCAGAAACCATCCATTCCCTTCCATTAGCAGCAGCCCAAAACATCTTGACATTAAATTTCGTCCTTTTCTCAGCGTGTTTTGAAGCAAGATACACTTTCATCATTATACTCCAGTCACTCCAAAAATTCAGTGATCCATTCAAAAGCATGAGAAGCACCATAAGGCTACAACAACATTAGCAGAACACAAAAAAAAGAAGAATTACTGCTATCAGTGCTCCACAGAACATATACATTCACATTCGTAAACGATGTAGATGCTGTAGGGGATTTATATAAGAGATGCCACTCAGATTCCAGGTAGGGGTCCATCATTAACTGGAAAATTAGCCTGATAATCTCAGATGTCTTGTTGATTAATGAACCTGGGTTCAAAAGTGAGCTGAAATGACAGATTCTCAGTGTGCCGCTGTGATTTCATTTAACTGCTCACTGGAGACTACTGAATTAAACAATTTGCTAAATGACTAAACGACAAGTTGTGATTCAAAACATAAAGACACGGTCTTTACATTTGTTACATGATAATATAAAAGTCATGCACAAATACTCTCAAAAGCTGTATCCTTGGTGTATTTTAACTATGCTACATCCCATTCAGCAATTGGCATCTATTTAATTGTCATGAACTGGACTGTTGAATCACAGCAGATTGAATCAGAGAGCGATTCTGGCATGCTGTTTCAATGAACTCTCTGAGAGTCTGAAATCACTATAAACACATCATTGTACATCTAGAAAATTGAGACGGGTTCTATGAAAGCAATCAAAAAAAGGTTGATTTGATTCAATAGGCTTAAAAAATATCCAATTTCTGTCACAATATCAATGTCAGAGAAGCTGGCTTTTAATTAAATTTTATGTGTGGCTCTGGACTGTATAATGGCTGTTTGAAAATGCAGAAATTGTGTTCTCTAACACAGATGAGTGTCAGCTACACATTGTTAATGCGTGCTGTTGTATCAAACCTCACACAAAGACAGACAAAAAAAAAAAATCAGTCACATTTATTAAACTTTCTTGCAATTGAAAACATTCTAAATTAGCCTCTCAATCCTTCACAAGATAAAAAGAGCCCATTTATAGGAACAAAACCTGCCACCTTAAAAGAAAAATTAAAATTCTGTCATTAATTACTCACCCTCATGTCGTTCCAAACCCGTAAGACCTTCATTCATCTTCAGAACACAAATTAAGATACTTTTGATGAAATCTGAGAGATTTCTGACCCTACATAGACAGCATTGTGGTTCAACCCTAATTTTATGAAGCTATGACAATACTTTTTGTGCACAAAGAAAACAAAAATAACGAATTTATCCAACAATTTCTTCTCTGCCATGGCAGTCTTCAATGCACGTTCACGGCAGTTGAATAAAGTCGTCATTTTGTTTTCTTTGCACACAAAAAGTATTCTTGTAGCTTCATAAATTATGGTTGAACCACTGATGTCACAAGGACTATTTCAATGATGTCCTTACTACCTTTCTGGGCCTTCAACGTGTCAGTTGCATTGCTGTTTATGCAGGGGCTGAAAGGCCTTGGATTTAATCAAAAACATCTTCTTTTGTGTTTTGAAGATGAACGAATGTCTTACAGGTTTGAAATGACATAAGAGTGAGTAATTAATGACAGAATTTTCATTTTTGACTAAACTATCCCTTTAATGCCAAAAGCAAATATTTAACTGCAACCAAGCAGTGCTTTATAAAAACAGGAAAAACTCACATTAAAAAAAAAAATCAATCAGACTTGAAACCATGTTTCTTTTCTCTCTGTAATAAATTATACAGACCTTAGAAAGGTTGAAAAGCTGATAATTTGCATTACTAAGAGCGAATCAACACTGTTCTATGATTGTGACCTACTGTTAAAACTGTTGAAATAAAGGCTTCTGGAGAGCCATTATGCTATAGTCTGCTGAAATGGGCTTAAATGTCTGAACGTATAGAGGCTCTGACAGATCTGTGATGTTCAAACACAGACCGTAAGTTCAAATTAACTCCTTTGGGCTTTGAGAAAAGACTACATCTTAAAAGGAACCCTAGAACACTGCAGTTTAAATGTGAGAAGTTTGTAAAGTAAGGTTTAAATTTAGCCATATAAGACAGGACATTAATCATACATTTACACATAAATCATTAATCAGTGCATTGCTTGTCATATCATGCTTTTTGAGGTCTACATATAGGCTACTACCAATGAAACTTTTATATATGTATGGTTTCTGCAGCTTAATATTAAAGGATTAGTTCACTTCCAGATGAAAATATCCTGATAATTTACTCACCCCATGTCATCCATGTTCATACCTTTCTTTCTTCAGTCAAAAAGAAATTAAGGTTTTTGAGATAAACATTACCTGAGAAAAACATAATGTACTTCAATCGGCTGAAGGTCTAAATTGCAGTTTCAATGCAGCTTCAAAGAGCTCTAGCTGAGGAATAAGGGTCTTATCTAATGAAACAATCGCTCATTTTCTAATAAAAATTACAAATTTATATACTTTTTAACCACAAATGCTCATCTTGCACTAGCTCTGCGATGCACTAGCTCTGCGATCTGCGTACTTCAGCTTAATAAGATAGGGTAGGGTGAAAAACTACATCCCTCCAACTTCAACTTTTTTTTTCGGTAAAGGGTGTTTGACTTTGCATGTTCGCTTTGTAAACACTAGATCGGTACTTCTGCCAACACACACGTTACCTTGCCAAAGTGTCTACATTGAAAAAAGACTGATCTTTTCACTAGATAAAACTCCTATTTCTTGACTGGGATTATGCAGAGGAGTCTGAGCTCCATTGAAACTGCAATTTAGACCTTTAACCCATTGATCCCCATTGAAATCCACTATATGGAGAAAAATTCTGGAATGTTATCTTCTTTTCGACTGAAGAAAGAAAGACATGAACATCTTGGATGACATGGGGTGAGTAAATTATCAGGAAATGTTCATTCTAGAAAAGTGAACTAATGCTTTAATAAATGGTCTTTTTTCACTGAAGAGGAAGTTTTGAATGGTACAACGAACTAGTAGAGTGTAAAAGATCTCTTCTAATTAATTTGATTCAGTTCCTTGCAATTTGGCCCTCAACTGTGTTTATCTCTAATCAATAAACATTCATAGTAAACACTTCTCCTTGCACTGGATCACAGTGTTCTGTGTTGATGTTTGTGATGCTATAACACATCTCACTTTGGTGATATTAGCACCACAGATCAGTTGTTTCTCTTTGCTAAGGAAGTGGTCTGACACTATTGGACTTGTGATTCAATCCCCTTCTCACCCCCACTCTCCCAGAACCCAGTGGCACTGTAATTGGCACCCTCATGCGGGAGAAGCTATTTCAGCCGGAGGGATCAAAATAGATTCTAAACTCCTCAGCCAGCCAATGAATCCTCATTGGTTCAAAGAAGCAGAAAAAAGTAATTCAAGTCGCTATCTGGTTAAGAGGGGCAACAAGAAATTTCAGAGTGCATCTCAGCCCGAAGCCACAGACCTGGAGGTAGAGGAAAGGACTGTGCCGCTCATCATGTCATCTGGATGAAAACTCTTGTAGTGTGGCCACCCTGACAGGGGTATTACCACTGTGACAGACTCTCAGGTCAATGGAGAGTGCTTATCATCATGGCTATTTGATGAACTCTGAACAAAGCCAAGAGCAGGACTGAGAATGAACAACACCAGCCGAAACATTTCCCATGAGCCAAAACAAAAGATGGCCAGCAGGGTGTAATTTAACGTCCTAGGGCTCCATCTAACTGTCACCTAAAGGCACACTGGGCACTGGAAACCAAACAGAACATTATTAGAATGTCTCTCACAGGTCCTGTGCCACTTCTAAGACCTAGGAACTCCTGTTATAGTGTTTCATTAAATACAGTATGATCTACAATCCCTCTGTCTTCTCCTCGAGGAGTAATTATAGAAGAACACGAGTGTCAGCATTTTTCCAGCTCGTCAACAAGAATGAAACAGCGTAATTAAATCCTGGCAAGTGCTGTTCATAAACCAGGCATAAATCTCCACAAAAACCTTTAGTGAAGTCAGAAGCCACAGGGCCAACAATCTCGTTTTGCATGTCTCTCGCTCAATAGCTTGTAAACGCAACTAATGTGGTTAATCACTGTTACACAGCAAATCCTGATCTATGGTGCTCATTTAAGTTGAGTTACCTCTTTATAGGATAGATATGTTGAGTATTTGATTACAGCGGACAATACAAATAATAAAACAGAGGTTCAGCCGGTCAGATATTAATGAAGTGTCATATCGCGCAATAAAACAGAAATTGTTTAAAAGCAATTAAAAAGTGTTGGTAATTGTGTGATTAAATAATTAGAGTACCAAGACAGTTATCAGCCTACACCAGTTGTAAGGAATATATGACTCATTTTAACAGACGGTAACACTGAATAACCAACAGCTCTGATGCAATATTTATGCATATTTATGCACTACCATACAGACATTTGGGGTCAGTACATTTTTTTTTTTTTTGAAAGAATTTAATACTTTTATTCAGCAAGGATACATTAAATTGATCAAAAGCGACAGTATTAACATTAAATAATGCTACAAAAGATTTTCAAAAATATAGTTCTTCTGAAGTTTCTATTAATTAAAAAATACTGAAAAGATGTATCACAGTCTGCACAAAAAACATTAAGCAGCACAGCTGTTTTCAACACTGATGATGATGATAAGAAATGTTTCTTGAACATCATATCAGCATATTCAAATAATTTCTCAATGATCATGTGACAGTGAGTACTGAACTAAAGGCTGCTGAAAATTCAGCTGTTTAAACTTTTATAATGATATTTCACAATATTACCATTTTTATTGTATTTCTGATCAATAAATACAGCTTTGGTGAGCACAAGAGACTTTTAAGAACATTAGAAAAAAATCTTAACAACTAGGGATGTCGATATTATCGTGGTCATCGTGGTCATATGAAAAGATAGGTCTTCCAGGCAAAAAGTGTAGTTTTTAAAATATAACTTCTTATTTTAATATAAAAGGTCTTTAAAGTTGTGTTTTGGGCCATTATGCTTTGACATGGCAAACAAAAACCAAAAGAGCAATATGGCTTACTCCCTAATTCAAGTCTGTATTCGTGATCCACACCTCAGAACGTCTCTGTTCACAGTGAACTCATTTACTGCATGTGCTGTGAGTTTAGTGTGCGTTTGGAAATGCAACGGCCAACAGTTATGCTTTTTCATGACTTATGTTTACAGCATTTCAGTAGATTTGTAGTGAGACGTGTTTTTGTAAGCCTGTTTTCACTGAAGCTGGAGATTCCTGTCAAAATAAAAGCTCTACTGAAGTGCAGTATAAATTGCTGACAGCTAGAGGTTTAAATGGGTAACGTTACAACAGTCCAAATACAAACTATCTCAAGTGTTGCAATTAGGAAAGAAGTTATTTCCCTACTGTAATGTAAAGCAAAAATAATATATGAAATATTTATTTTATGGCTATTACTGTCATTGTTGTTGTTATTAATATTATTATATTCTAATTTGTTTGGCTTCCTAAACACCACTGTAAATGTAAATTAGACGGAGACACTATATCACAAAAAAAAGAGGGCTGAGACCCCTTTAATGTTCAGGTAAAAGTCGATTCACTGACTTTTTCCTGACTTTGACCCTAATTTGAACTCTCAAAGTGCATTAGATAGAAGAATTTAACTTTAAAATGTACAAAAATGTTTCCAATTCTTCCAATATCGCAATAAATATTGTACCGTGGACTTTATATCATGATATTATCGTAAATTAAATTGAGTGTAAATTAAAGTATTAGTTCACTTCCAGAATAAAGATTTCTTGATAATTTCCTCACCCACATGTCATCCAAGATGTTGATGTCTTTCTTTCTTCAGTCAAAATGTTTTTGAGGAAAACTCTTCAGTATTTTTTCCATATAGTGGACTTCAGTAGAACCCAATGGGTTGAACGTACAAATTGCAGTTTCACAGGGCTCTACACGATCCCAACCGAGGAATAAGGGTATTATCTAGTGAACAGACGTGTCATTTTCTTAAAATAAAAAAAAAATACATATCCTTTTAACCACAAATCTTCCACACATTATGTAGTCACATTGGAAAAGTCACGGGTGACATTGGCAGAAGTACTGACCCAGTGTTTACAAAGTAATAAAGCAAAGAAAGTCAAATGACCTTTCTAAAAAGAAGATAAAACAACATTGCTAGGTGAGAGTATTTGACACAGAGAAAGAACAAACCACACATGATGTTTCAGCGTGATTACATTGCATCAAGTTGTGGATGTGCATCACAGAGCTAGTGCAAGACAAGCATTTGTGATTAAAAAAATACATACTTTTTTTTTTTAAGAAAATGGCAGATCGTTTCACTAGATAAGACCCTGGGATCATGTAGAACCCTTTTGAAGATGCATTGAAACTGCAATTTGGACGTTTAATCCATTGGGTCCCATTGAAGTCCATTATATGGAGAAAAATCCTGGAATGTTTTCCTTAAAAACAATAATTTCTTTTTGAATGAAGAAAGAAAAACGGTGAACATCTTAAATGAATTATCACGAAATTATTATTCTGGAAATGAACTAATCCCTTAATGCGAGAACAGAGAAAGCACTGTTGTTTTGTATGCAAATAATGATATTTTTACACAAAGGGGTAGAGGAATACAAAATTATAATTACCACAGATAATATTAACTGAAAAACTCTTTGAGAAATTCATCAGAGCAAACCCAGGTCAAAGCAAGGAAAATTTTAAAAAATGATGCACATCACACAAGGAAAAAGCCAAAAACTGACCTCCCCGCCATCTCTGTTTGCTACACTAAATAGTGTTTGCTGTGGTGCTCCACCTGAGACGTTAGTAAAATAAAAATCATTTTAATCAAGGAATTTTTTTAATTCTATTTTGATTAAAGAAAACAAAAAAGTAAACTGAGTCATTTCATGTTGCCTTTAAGCCATAGTGATGTTACACACCCAACCAACAAACAACATCACAACAACTACCAAGAACAAATTGGTGATAATAAAAAAACTACTAGTAGCAATGTGAAAGCATCAATGCTGATATTTAGCACTTCACAATGAGTCAGTTGTTGTTTTGACTATGAACGTTCAAAACTATGATGCCAATCAATGTGTTTTGATTTCAATAAAGGGTCAGCTGCACTCAACTGAATAAGCTCAATAATGATCACAGTTGAACTACAAGTGTAGACAAGTCTCTTGTTATTCCCAGTATCTTTGTCACATCACACGATGCTCCAGAACAGCACACAAGAGAATTCTGGGTTTGTGAGACAGCCGTTTTGAGCTCTTTGATTCGACACCATCCTCTGTCAAAACACAGGCATACCCACACTCGCTCTACTAACACATTTATACGCATACTAAATCAGCCAGCTCAATTAACAACTGGCCAAGCTCTTACCCAGCCCATCCATCCGCTCAGCAGCTGTTTTTTTTCCTCAACCATCTGTTAGACTATTCACCATATTAAGCGCTTCCCTCTGTGACACGCAGAGGTCAGACACTCAGTCCCTCCTCCTAAAAACTGTTATCTACTAACATATGATTTCATTTTAATCACACATTGGCCATATCACAGATTTGTTTTTCTTAAAAGATTCTAAATTACTGCCGCAGTGTAATATCGGTCGATTCCTCCAGATGTCAATTATTCCAATCAATCCCACAGACAGAGATCACTGCAAAAACACGACAAAAAGATGTGAATAAAGACTGGATGAAAACAATGCATAAACTAGGACACACACTCACACAATCACTTCTGCAGTAGATTACAGTGTGAATACATAATGACTGTAAATCTCTCAGCCTCATTCGGCCTCTCACATCTTTTGGTAATGATTCTGCGTCTTTAGCACACACCGAAGACCTCACCATCCATCTATCTATCCAGTCAATTAATTTATTTATCCATCTTTCTACATTTCTCTTTCTCTCAGTCTAACTTCAGATACTTTCTTCATCAGCAGTTAAAGTATCATCTGTAAAATCAGACCTGATTGTTTTTCATTTTAATTATTTAGAGGAATAATTCACCCAAAAACAAATATCTAGATTTGTTTACCTTCAGGTTATCCAAGATACAAATGAGTTTGCTTCCTTATCAGAATAGATTTGAAGAATTTAGCAGTACATCATTTGTTCACCAATTGATCCTCTGCAGTGAATGGGTGCCGTCAGAATGAAAGTCCAAACAGCTGATAAAAACATCACAATAATCCACAAGTAATCCACACAACTCCAGTCCATAAAATAATGTTTTGTAATGAAAACTCTGTTTGTAATGAATAAATTCATCATTAATACATTTAAACTTAACAAAAAAATATTGCTTCCAGCTAAAAGCAGAAGGTCCTGTATCCATAATATTGTTAAAAACTCACCTTGTCTAAATAAGGAGAGAAATGTACACAGATCAACCACTGTCTGTTTACAAAAGAGAAAACAGCCCAAAACAGTTCTAAACAAATATATTGGTGGATTTTGGTGTTCGAGGATAACAGGGGATAGACTTTTTTATTTTTAGGAAGCATTATTATGGATTGTGGAGTTTATTTTGCCCAGAAGCTTCATCTGTTCAGATGAACAAACAAACTCATCTAGTTACATCTTTGGTCAACTGAGGGTCAATTTTGGGGAGAATTACACCTTTAACTCTAGGAAGGAAGACATGTTGGAAACAGGATGCTAAGGTATATGTAAACATCTGTTCTAATATTCACAGCTCTGGGACTAGAGGTGCTTCATTTTTCTAGCATATATAATCAGATGAGGAAATCCAGCAATAAAAGGCACCGGAGCCAAACGAATAGCAACAGAACAATAACAGCTTACAATACACCACGGATCCATTTGGAATCAAGTCACACGTTGAGAATGGAGCTGAACCCCAACCGTAAATCATCTGCAGGTTTGCAAATACCCACCAGACAGAGCCCTTCTCAACAGAGTAGAGCCTAGAGTCTCGCAGCAGAGGGGTGCAGAGTGAATGTAGATGTATTCCATGATCTGGTTCCTCACCTGCAAGGTCAACTACAAGGAGGACGTGGATCTGCAGTGAAGCTGAAGCTTGCCAACAACTGCAACTTTATTCCTCTACTTTTACAACACAGAGAGCTACTCATGGAGAATAGTAACAACAGGGACACGTGGGTTTTGGCAAGGACACCCTTGCTAAAACCATGTTTCCCAGCAGCAAGGAGCTTTGTTGATGTCCAATATATTTAGGATTAAATGGTTTTAGGTGAAGAAACCTAAAGAGCAATATCAAGCATCCTTAATAGTATAATGCAGCGGTAAACAGTTCTTATTAGTTTAAAAGCGTATTTGTTATTTAAAGCATTATCAGCAATTGCATTTGTCTGTGGTTCACTTTGCGATCAAAGTAAAGCGCTTGAGAAACAGCTGTCTTTTCCGCAGCTCATTAAAAGAAAAGAACATTCATATTTTGATAATCACTGGCCCACTTTAAAAACAAAACTAAAAATAAATCATCTTTAAGAGCAAAAGGCCCCCCTGGTGTTTTGGGGGGCCCTACGCAGCTTGTGTATTTTGCTTATAGGAAGAATCGGCTCTGGATATTTATCATTACCCCTCTACACTGTAAAAAATAAAAAACACAATTTGTTGAGTCAGCTTAAAATAATTTGTTACACTGCTGCCTTAAAATTTTAAGTTCAGTCAACTAAAATAAGTTTAGTCAACATGAAGCATTAAGTTGTACTAAGTAACAACTTAGATATTTGTGTTTGCTAAACTTAAGGCTGGGTAAGTAACCCAGCTGCCTTAAAATTTTAAGTTGATTCAACTCAAATATCGAAGTTGTCATTTAATATAATTTAACATTTCAAGTTGAATAAACTTTTTTTGAGTTGACTGAACTTAAAATTTGAAGGCAGCCAGGTTACAAATTATTTTAAGTTGACTCAACAAATTGTTTTTTGCAGTGTAGTTATAGGTGATGCAGTAAGTAAAAAGCAGTAACTACACATTGTGTGTATCTACACATTTGAGTCATGAGTAAAATGACTATGATCTGTTCTGACAGGTGCGTTCAGTTCAAGAATGGTCAGATTTAGAGAAAAAGTGTCAAAAAAAATCAATCAAAAATCTCTGAAAAGCATTTTCTCAGTTCCAATTTTGCAGTAGTTACTGCTTTTTGTCTTTGTTGGGGCAAATGGTCATTTATATGTGTGTAGTTAGCTGTAAAGAAGAGTTAGAGCTGCTTAGTGCCAGTCCAGAATAAAAATTATTTATTCCGTTTGAAGGAAATTCAACAACAACGCTGTATATGTAAGACTAATTCTATTTTTTTATTTCATCAAATATACTAAAATAGCTATGTAATATCCAAGTTTACATACATCTTGCAGAATCTGCAAAATGTTAATTATTTAAAAAAAAAAAATAAGAGGGATCATACACAATGCATGTTATGTTTTATTTAGTACTGGTCCTGAATAAGATATTTCACACAATAGACATTTACATATAGTCCACAAGAGAAAATTGTAATTAAATGTATAAAAATTACCCTGTTCAAAAGTTTACATACATTTGTTTCTTAATACTGTGTTGCTACCTCAGTGAACCACAGCTGTGTTTTTTGTTTGTTTGTTTTGTTTAGTGATAGTTGTTCAGGAGTCCCTTGTTTATCCTGAACATTTAAACTGCTCTTTTAAACTGTTCTTCAAAAAAAATCCTTCAGGTCCCACAAAGTCTTTGTTTTTTCAGCATTTTTGTGCATTTGAACCCATTCCAACAATGACTGTATAATTTTGAGATCCATCTGAGGAAAACTGAGGGACTCAAATGCAACTATTACAGAAGGTTCAAACATTCACTGATGAACCAGAAGGAAACACGATGCTTTAAAAGCCGGGGGGTAAAAACTTTTTGAATTTGAAGATCAGGGTAAACTGAACTTATTTTGTCTGCTGGGAAACATGCAAGTATCTTCTGAAGGCCAGTACTAAATGGAAAAAAAATGATAAAAATGTACACATTTTAATTCTGTTCAAAAGTTTTCACCCCTGGCTTTTAATGCATTGTTTTTCCTTCTGGAGCATCACTGAACATTTAAAGCTTCTGTAATAGTTGCATATGAGTCCCTCAGTTGTCCTCAGTGTGAAAAGATCCTTCAGAAATACTTCTAATATTCTGATTTGCTGCTTAGGTAACATTTCTTTTTTATATATAAATGTAGAAAACAGTTGTGCAGCTTAATATTTTTATTGAAACTATGTTCTTTGATTCTTTGGTGTGTTGAAAGTTCAAAAGAAGAGAATTTACTTGAAATAGAAGATTTTATAATGATGTAAAAGTCTTTACTGTCACTTTTGATCAATTGTATGCATTCTTGCTGAATGGAAGTATTACATTTCTCGAGCACAAACGTTTGTGTATCTCTTTAATGCTTAAGACCAATTAAGTATATCCAAAAACTTTTTAATGCCATTTGATTATAGTAAAACACAAACCAATCAGAGCCCAAAACCCAATTAGTGCCAGACAACTGGATCAATTGCGTATCTCTCACCCACAGCACAGCTTTTGTTTGTGTGTTTGTGATAAGGGTTATCACATAGCCTCTGGTTTGTCAGACCAAACTTTCTGCTCTCCAAAAACATCAGCAGGTTATGAGGGAATCTGGAGGAGGAAGTGAAGCGATTCAATTCCATGTCTGCCACAATCCCCTGATAATCGGCCCAAACTAAATCAATTACAGAGAACAAACGCAGGTGATGATTTTCACCACCACCATGCTGAGTCTCATCACAGACCTGGAGAGAATGTTCTGCGCTGACAAAGGTAGCAAAAATCAAATTCAATTAAAAATAATAACAAAAATATTTTTAAAAAATCTATAATATGATCACACATTTGATAACACTAATGAGGTTTTTTATCTATGATGTAGAAGCGAGAAGAGTGAAAATGTCCAATAAAGCAATGCTAATGGAAATTTATAATTAAAACTGGGAACCAATCCTAATCAGATCAAACAAGAATCTTCTAAAAATTATCTTCCTACTGGACAAATGTTTATTCCTATTTTAAGTTTAACCTCCAAATTTATCCATTAAAATTTTATTTGAATGCATTAGATATGGATGGAGTGGTATGGATATGTGATATAAATCTGTTTATAATGGATAATGAATCCATTAGCAATCCTTCAGGGGTTTTTTTTCTGATAAGTAAAAAATATACCTCATGTCAAGTTCAAATTTAAATGCAATTTAAGACTAAAGAGCTCAGAGTTTTTGTGTAATGTATAATTGGCACTATTGCTTGTTTTTTGATGTAACCGTTTAGTTGCAAATGTACTTCAATTTTGAAAGCACTTTATATCTAGTTTATTAAAAACAGTTGAGATCACATTTAGCTAATGTGATGAAGTCATGGTCTTTAACAGAGAAATTTATTCAGCTAACAATCATACCAAATTACACCCATAATCAGTATTCTTTCTTTCTTTCTCTATGCAGACAGCAGGCAATATTAACTTGCAGCTAAGAAGTTGGCGAGCTTATGGTTATTAGCTACTTGCACAGGAAATTGCTCTCATTAAATAGATGGTCTGACTGTCAAGTTGGGAAATTCAGTAAAATCATTTTGTCTAAATTGGACTGGAGCGTGTATAATTGACTATAAGCGACTATTAAAGACATAGCAGATGTTGAGTACGCCAGCCGTATCCATTACTCCTCAAGATGATTGAAAACCCAAACCAATAGCCCACCTATCAGTCTGAGCAATGAACCGGCTGTGGTCCTGGCTGCGGAGCCCCATGACTGAAATTCATTTTCTCTACATCTCTGAACCAGTTTTTCCAGTAGCAGCATTTTAGTGATGCATTCTTAATAAGAGCAACGTTGTATGCTCTTAAAGTAAAGATGCGAAATATAAAAAGGCATCCCTGCTATTTTGTACTGTAGTGAAGACTATATGCATTGACATGAAGACATCTGGGTGGAGTTTTTATGCTCCATCTCATGCATATTCACTGTTTGCTTCAGAACTTTGATTTGGCAACTAGTAATATCACATTTTATGAGCCAACAAAAAAAATAGTTGAAAAATTGAAGATGGATTTCCTCTAACAAGCAGTTAATGTAACAGCACTAATACACAAACATAATGTTATTGATGGAAAGAAAAGATTATTTTTTGGGGGGGAGCATCTGACAACTTATGGCATCTCTATATGGAGACTATAAGTGCTTTGGGCAAGCAGCCTATAGACCAATTATCTGTTTGTAAACAGTCGGGATGCGCGCGCAGCATGGTTGCAGAAAACCTGGGAGAGATAGCCTTTACGGCTAAAGAATTACATAGATACAGTACAGAATACTTAGATTAAAAAGGAATATAGATTATGTTGATTAGATGTCATTTTTAAAATGTGGTATAGTCTTACAGACCCAAAACAGGGATGACGTTTTTTTTGTGGGCGGTTCAAGTGGCAGTCTATGGAGCCATGGAATAAAAGAATAAAAAAGGTAAATTTGATTTTACATTTCAAAATTCTGACTTCTTTTTTGCAATTCCGAGATTATATCCCACAACTCTAGAGGAAAAACAACTCGTCATTCTCTCTTTTCCTCTCGGCTCAGAGTTTATATCCCACACTTCTGGCTTTTTTCCCCTCAGAATTAGCAAACTCACTAGTTTTGTTAAATCGAGCTGTAAAGTCCGAATTAGGAGATATAAACTAGCATTTGTGAGAAAAAAAGTCAGAACTGTGAGATGAAATAAAAAAAAAGTTATGTAAAAATGTTAATAGAAATAGGTTTAGATAATATTTCATGCTGTAACTGTAGGGCTAATACAATACGTCCCCTATGAACAGTATATGTGAATATTATGTAGACCTATTGTTTAAATCAAATTTATGCTTTAAAAGTAGAGTAACCATAGCAGTTTCATCCATAGTGTGTCCGTTTAAACATCCGCGTTTAGGTTTAAATGGCGTCTTTGACGACCGTATTCTATAAAAATTATTTGCGTTCCGATTTTGACATCAAAAGACACAAAAATATTTACTCGTTTACCTCCACTGGTTACCAGTGTTTTTCTGCAACCACTATGCGCGCAGCTGCAAGTGACGTCACTATGACGTCTACTCAAAATTGGTCTATATAGATGCAACGCACTGGATATATTAGACGTTTACGCTCATATCAATATTGCAGAGCCAGAAAGTCTCGAATCAAAATTGTTGCATGTGAACTGCTACTTCTAAAACTTTATTTTTATTTATCATTCATGACAGCTCATAACCAAAAGTGTATTCCATTAACAGTTATATGTAATAAAGTCCGAAGAAAAACATTTCTATGCTTCTTTAGACCAAAACCATCTACATACTTATAATTCTCATGCTCTCGGTTAACAGAACCAGTATGCTGGTCGGAAAAAAACCCACAGAATGAAGAAAATCAAACTTTTTTTTTTATCCAAAGAACCAAATACTCATCTTGAGACCACTAAAACCATGTAATTTTTTTTTTAAATAAGAAAATTATTTGCTGAACCAAAATAAAAACAACAACATTTAAAGAATCTTTACATAGTCAAACAACTGATATTATGTGGTCAACATTAACTATGAACGCCAAGACATCTGAGTGAGTCAGTGTAAAGTGATTCTGCCTCATACCTGCAGGAGACGGTGATCTCCACTTTGGTGGCGGGAATATCCCCCGTGATAGGGTCGAACTCGCACACTGAGGCCATGTCCTCCAGTTTATCCATAACGTCGCCTTCCATGGGCGCACGGGACAAGAGGAAGCTCTCTACTTCAAACAGTTTTGCAGTTCTGGGTCCTGCGGTGCTTACTAAAATCTCTCAGCTCCAGCGAGGCGCGGGCGCGCGCAGGACCGCAGCAGCAGGGTGACAGAGAATCAGCGTCTGTGCTGGAGGCGCGCTGGAGACCGCGGATGCCCTGTGATGCGCTTTAAAAATCTTAAGAAATCTGCAATGTTGCAAGAAAGAAAAAGAAGGCTGCATAAAGGGTTTGGTTTGCTGAATGAAACACTCAAGGAAGAGTACAAGTGCGCGACTCTTCTGACAGCGGTGAGAGCTCTCTGTCTGCGTTGTGTGGAGTGGAAAGTAAAAGAGCAGAACTCCACCCCTCGCGCATTCTTTCACATATTCGTGGCTTTGCTCTCGCTCGGCGCAGCATCACGCTATTGATCCACAGATACGGCTCATTACTGCCTGAGCTATTTCTCACGGCGGTTAACTTCTGAAATACAACCCTCAACGCACACTATAAAATAGACCGAGAGGAAATTAACGCAAAAATGGTACATTAATAACCTGTTAGTTGGCCAACTATGACAGGTCAAAGTCAAATGTATTTATACAGCGTTTTAAAGGGGTCATGACATGGATTTTTTATTATTATTAATATGTTCCTTGAGGTTTACTTATAATGTTAATACAATTTTTCACACAAAAATATATATAAAGAAAGAAATTATTGTGTGGAAAAACGAATACGTTCAACGGACATTCTGACCCTTTGTCTAAAACGACCTGTTTTTTTTAAGGCTTGTCAGGAATTGGCCGCTATTATGATTCGCTATTACGTCATTGCATAGGAAACAGTATCAACGCCCTCTACTTCATTTGAGTGTTTTGACAACATGAAAAAAAAGGTAATTTCCAGACAAAGCATTATGAAATCATTTACTTACCGTTTTTGATGCAGCTGCAGTCATATCTAGTACCGCTTCATCTTTCAACACAAATGTTTCTTTGTGATCTCTCCATGACACTGTGCCTTGTTTACAAAACAAAATACTCAATTAAAAATCAACTATCCACTTGTTCGAACACGCTGTTTAAACCAAACATGTCAAAGCGAACGTTCTTTCATTCCATTTGTCCTATTGAGGACAGACTCAAGCACGTGGACTGTGTCAGAAAGCGAACACGCATCTGTGTACTGTATCCAGTATCACTGAAAACATAACTTGTAGGATTTACTTGAAAAAAAAAAGACACTTACTATTACAACTTACTACTGAACTTAAAAAAATTACATAATGATATATAATTTCACTTATAGAATTAAGTAAAATCTACTTACCCAAGTTAAATAAATGTAACAAATTAAGTAACTTTAGCTTGGCCAGGAAATGTTTGAATAATTTTTACTTTGTCAAAGTTTACTTGGCAGTACTTTGATTTTACTTAAAGGGGTCATTGGATGCCCATTTTCCACAAGTTGATATGATTCTTTAGGGTCTTAATGAAAACTCTATAATATACTTTGGTTAAAAATTCTCAGCGGTTGTGTAAAACAACACCCTTTTTACCTTGCCAAAATCAGCTCTGCAAAAATCATCTCATTCTGGTCGAGGCTGCTTTAAACGCAAATGAGCTCTGCTCGCCCCGCCCCTCTCTTCTCTCTGTGGAGAGACGAGCCTATTTACTTGCCAACCAGCACATTATTGGGAAAGGCGATCACAAAGATTCATTAAAAAATCCTTATACTCACTTCTGCTGTAAGTGACGCTGGATCATGAATGATTCGCGCGAACATAGAAGGATATATGTAGATCGGGAGGCGCATTCCTTTCACAAACAAATGTAATCTACTGCATCTTCAGCGGCTCAGATGTCGGGAGTAAATGACGACCACTATGTTCATTATTACATCCAGCAACACAACACTTCAATCGCTCAATCTGAGATATTCTTGTCTAACTTACATCCCTGCTCCAGCATCGAAACAAAGAGGGCGGACTGTGACAGCTGATCTGAGGTAAGATGCTCATGTCAATCAACTATCGTGGGAGCGGCCTCTGTGGGTGTGACGCCACAACGACAGCCATCTGAGAATGGCTTGATTTGAAAAAGGGGATGTTATTTTTACAGATGAATTAAAAACCACTGCATGGATTTTTATCATTATAGGGTAGATTTGTACATACACTGCCAACACACATTAATGTTCAAACAACATGTAAAAGTGAACTTAGCATCCGATGACCCCTTTAATATAACACCTAATTAAACCATGCTTTTAAAGTGTATGCTACCTAGAAACATGCAAGTAAATTATACAATAGATATCATGTAGACACCATGTCTACATAATCCGTAAAGCAGCGCTCATCCAAACACTTCAATACTTGGTACAGAATACATGATGACGGTAACATTTTGTGGTTCATTTTTGAGCATGAATGTGTCATTTTGAGTAGAAAATGAACTCCAGATGTAACAAAATCAAAAGTTAAATAAACGGTTAATAAATACATTTAGTTTGATGTTGTTTCAATTCTGTTCAATAATTGTCATGTTGCAAAAAGCCATCAATTACATAGGAAATATTGTCATTATTCAGCTCATGTGAGTTCAACATTAATTCAATTCAGCTAGTGTATCTAGATCAATTCAGTTTGAATCTTGTTCTCAACCAATAGCAGCAGTGCAGTTAACCCAAACTAGCTAACTAGTTGTTACCTTACCGTATCGACCTCCCGTAGGAGCAGACGTGGCCATTTGTACAATTTTTGGGTCTGGCTTCCATTGCATACACTGTAAAACTGTAAAAAAGAAGTTGTTGAGTCAACTTAAAATAATTTGATACCTGGCTGCCTTAAAATAAATTTAGTCAACTCGAATAAGATTAGTCAATTTGAAATGTTAAGTTGTACTAAGTGCAACTTATTTGTGTTGACTAAACTTACAATTTTAAGGCAGCCAGGTAACAAATTGTTTTAAGTTAAAGCCACAATTTGTGTTTTACAGTGTACAGCTATTTTTAGCAACCCGCTCAATATTGCAGATCGGTGCCTCTTACCATACTATTTTAATTTATTATCTTAATTATGAACAGACTGGTTTGTAGTGCATACAGTTTCACCATTAACTGCACGTTGTTATTCTAATCATTATTTCCCTATAGTGGATAATGAAAAGTCTTACCCATAGGCTTAGTTCCTTGTAAAAGAATAATGTGAAAAAAATGGTATAGAAACAATTTTCCCTCAGAAATTGTATTACGAAAAAAAAAAAATTACATTACATTGAATTAAATGTTACATTTTGAAGCTGTATTTTTAAAAATAAAAAATATAAGTACTCCAGTAAGTTTTTGTTTTATTTACAACTTTATATAAATATAGTTTTTTTTTACATGTAAAATAGCCTATTCTTTTTAAAGAAGTAGGCTTATAGATGTATTTTCAGACAAATTCAGACAAATGCTGTACCAAAACACTTGTAACATACTGCATTTTTATTTTGGTCATAAATAACAATTATTAAGAAGAATGTTAAAAGTTGTTTGAACAAACTTAATGTAAAAGCATTTTCAAGGCAACAGAGGCTTTTGTTGATAACACAACATTTCATACTATTCCTTTCAAATATTTTAAAAGGACTAGAATAATTATCGCCCAAAATCCCTTTACGTCTAGTGGGCAACAGGAGTTAGAGCTGATAAAAAGCACAGCATGAGACAGCCCACCCAGAGTTCTTCATGCTGAAACTGCATTTCAGCACCACAGTATTGGACAGCTCCACCATCCCTTTTCCTGCCATCGAGCAACACTAATTGAAAATAAATAAATGCATAAACAAATTACAATTAAAAAAAAATACTAGTACAGACAAATGTTTTTTAGAATCAAAGATAATCACTTGTCAGATTTAATTACAGATGCTGTTATGTACCCTAAACCCAATGGCCCTGCTGAACCATTTCAGGGCTTTTTCCACACACCCAACTTCCTTCAAACCACCCAGTGGGTAATTATGGGTGTTACTAGTGGAAGGCTGAAGGTGACAGTGTGTGGCCTCCATTCTGACAGGACGGCATGCTGGAACACTATATAGTCCTACTGTCACAGAGATCCAGGTTTCAGTGGGGGGCCCTGACTGACACAATGGTGTTGCACTGGTTTTTAGTCTTGGATGGAATGCGTGTGAAAAAGCAACACTATAAAGAGAGAACAGAGTGAATATGAGACAGAATGAGAACTCTCTTGAATTACTCTGCTGCTCAGAATGCGTATTTCCTATCAACTGCATCTGTTATTGTTCCTCTTGAGCCGAGAGTGAAAATGGAGAGACACTTCATTCAGAGTCTTTCCCCTTGGTTTGGATCCAATTCCACAGAGGACTTCACAGATTGACATCCAGCCCTGCCTTTCCGTCACACACACCGGCGGATCAGACACAAACGCCTCTTTTCTCACTGCCTCCATTAGATTTCCGTCTCCAAAAATCACTCGCCACAATAAATCAGAAACCAAATGGAAAACAAGGCACCGTCACTGAACCAGCCATTGCTACATAATTTCATGGCTTCATGCATGGAGGAAACCATTAGTCAAGTGGTTTCCCTGAACGTGACAACATTTATCCACAGGCTAGCCTGGCTGGACACAAAGTAATGGGAGAGTGTGTCAGGGATTCGGTGCTTTCTCAAGCTGAAAACTCCTGTAGTATCTGTCCAGATATCCGTAGCAGGTCATCCCTGCCATATCTGCTCACAGACCCTCTACGCAACCCGATACATCATTTCATCCATCACTTCCCAAAGAAATACAGACCACATATCCTATATCTTCGACCTCAGGTCATGGGATTCAGTGTGAGGTGGGTGTTTTTAGTTACACATCTAGTGGTTGAATAAATTCCAACTCCAAAGCTACATTTATGTTATTTATAAAAAAAAAAAAAAAAAGTTTTTTTTTTTCTCTTACAGTTCACATAAAGGAAGTAACTACTGATCTTTCACTCTGTATTGGGACCAGTGAAGAGAATAACAGCGTTATAAATAAATGGCATTACTAACAGCATTACTCCTTCCAGTAACGAGTAATCAAACGAATTACTGTTTTCCCTGTTACAACGCCGTTACCGTAACTAACAATAACATGCGTTGTTACTATAATTTTCACATTGCGTTCTTCTTTTGAGGTAAATTCTGGCTTAATCCTCTCAGCCCGTCTTCTTCCAGAAACGAAAAATAGTCGAGATGAACTTAATGAATGTTCATCTTTGTTTATGTTAGTGATGGGCGTTTACCTACATTGGATATTTAAAATTTCACTTGGATGTTTAAAATTTGAAAAGCGGTGCCACTCGTGGGCATGATTACATTAGAGATGAGTTCAGACGGGATAAACTAGAGCTCACGTTGGTATCATACAGATTACTTTATAAGAGAATATTTGTTTTCGATGTGAATAACTTCATTAAATTGCAGACATTTCAAGCCGTTACCTGGGTGCCTTAAAATTTTAAGTTCAGTCAACTGAAAAAAGTTTAGTCAACTTGAAATGTTAAGTTGTAAAGTGACAAATTAGATATACAAGTTGATTCAACTTAAAATTTGAAGGCAGCTGAGTAACTTACCCAGCTTTTAAGTTTAACAAACCAAAACTTTTGTCAACTCAAATATCTAAGTTGTCACTTAGTACAACATTTCAAGTTAACTTTTTTGAGTTGACTGAATTAAAAATTTTAAGGCGGCAGAGTTACAAATTATTTTAAGTTGACTCAAATTGGTTTTTTTTTGTTTTGTTTTTTACAGTGTATTAATATATTTCTCATGTCCGTGAGGCATTATTTTATTTATTTTACAAAAGCACACTGTTTTCATGTTATTATGACTATACACAAAAAAGCAGACCCTTTGCAGTTTCAAAATATCAGAGTAATTTTAGTTCCTTTCGTGGTCATCAAGAAAAAACAAGACAGACCACACCGGTGCAGTCTTCGACCACAGGGTTAACAGTGTTGCTGCGGGATATTTTTCATGTCCACCTTTAAATTACAACTATGTAAATTACATATCCAGGAACACAGTGGAATCTTCTGGACTCCCTTCTCAGGTTTGGCTCCAGTATAAACGCAAAAAAGACTAATTGGCCATATGCCTAACAATAAATATTCAATTAACGTGTGTCCACCAAAGCATTTTTAGCCAGCTGAAAAAATGCCAAGCGCTCTTCTGATAACAGACAGCTGGCGCTTGAGAAAGTTTTGATGGCACAGCATTTTTTCCAGCTGAGACGCATTGGTTTCTGTGATCCATGACAGTAACGTATTAATAGTATCTCATTTTGAAGAATATTACTGAATAAATAAAAATTAAGCAGAGCTGCAAAACGTTTAGTCACCATTAATCGATTCAAAATAAAAGTTTATATTTACATACTATATGTGTGTGCACTCTGTATATTTATTATGTATATACATATATAAGTACACACACATACATGTATATATTAAAGAAAAATGTTGGATTTATATGTAAAATATTTAAATATAATATAAATTATATACAGGTGTTTACGTACAAACACATACAACACATACAAATTTTAAAAAATATATACATATATGTGTGTGTATTTATATATACATAATAAATACACATAGTAAACACACGTAAAGTATGTAAACATAAACATTTTTTTTTAATCGTTTAACCGCGACTAATCGTTTTGCAGCTCTAAATTCATTTTCATTTCATGCCGAAATGCACTGTTTTTTTTCTGTTGTTGTCTTATACATTGCTGCAGCGGTGTACATGTACATGATGTTGTAGGCCAACCTGGAAGTTAGAACTACCCTGGTCTCCTGGACAAAAACCCAATAGGATTTTTCCATTGGCTTTTGGATTCCTGTATAAAAATAAATTCGGTGACCAACAGAATTTACACTTTTTGGTCACAGGCCTACAAAAATACTCTATACTCACTCTGTATAGTAGCCCATTGAATATATTTTAAAAATAGCCTGACTGAAGTTAAAAATCGTGATTTCATCTGATACCGATGGGTCATTGCACACTATATTCTGAACTGCTAAAGTGTTTTGTTCTTAGCAGCTCATCTGTCTGTTATTTTGCCACAAGCTGAACAAAGCAGCTGTGAGAACATGGTCTATCTCCCCTGCACAGATGATTCTCTCTCTGGATTCCTTCTGGGTTTTGCCACATGTTGCTTCAGTTCAGTGAGGTGGATTCTGTCACCGCTGGCTCAACGGATACACAACGGCTTATTTGTCAGTAGTCAAATTAAACTCAGTCATCCTCAGGCTGGAGTCTCTTTAAAAGTTACACTACCAGTCAAAAGTTTTTTGATGAAAGATTAAAGATTTTTAATGTTTTTAAAAAAGTCTCCTCTGCTCACTAAGCCTGAATTTATTTGATCCAAAGTACATCAAAAATTGTTTTAATATTTAAAATAACTGCTTTCTATTCAAAAATATTTTTGAATGTAATTTATTAATGTGATTTCAAAATCTAAATCATTACTCTACTCCACATGATCCTTTAGAAATCATTCTAATATTCTGATTTGCTGCTCAACAAAACATTTATTATCATTATTATTATGTTGAAAACTTTGTATTTGATGAATAGAAAGTTCAGAAGAACAGCATTTATCTGAAATAGAAATCTTTTGTAACATTATAAAAGTTTTTATCATCACTTTTGATCAATTTAAAGCATCTTTGCTAAATAAAAGTATTCATTTCTATGTCTTCCCCCCCCCAAAAAAAATTAAAAAATTATACCGACTCCAAGCTTGTAAATGGTATAGTGTATAATGTTACAAAAGTTTTTAATTTTTGATAAATGCTGATCTTTGGATCTTTCTATTCATCAAAGAATCCTGAAAAAAATGTACTCAACTGTTTTAAATATTGATAGTAATAATTTAAAAAAAATGTTTCTTTAACAGCAAATCAGCATATTAGAATGATTTCTGAAGAACCGTGTGACACTGAAGACTGGAGTAATGATGCTGAAAATGTAGCTTTGATCAAAGGAATAAATTACATTTTAAAATAAATTCAAATAGAAAACAGTTACATTAAATAGTACAAACATTTCACAATTTTACTGCTTTTGCTGTATTTTGGATTAAATAAATGCAGGCTTGGTGAGCAGAAGAGACTTCTTTGGAAACATTAAAAATCTTACTGTTCAAAAACTTCTGACTGGTTGTGTATATGAAGAGTTCGGATACAAAAGCCTCTAAATCCATCTGACACATTTCTTTAAAATGAGCATTTATTCCTGGCTACTTTGTATAGGTTTCTATGTAAGTACTGGTACTTCTGATTGGGCTGAGGCTGGAATTTAGCGAGTTTGAAGTAAAAACATTTGATGGACGTATACTATGTGTCAGCATTCATCTCACTTTTGACCAAGATGGCTTTTAGCTGGTTTTGCATCCGAACTCTTCATATCTTCATATCTTCTCTAAAGCGTCATTTTGCATTCGAGAAAGACAGACAAATGGCGAAGCAATATATTTAGTGTTTCAGCAACAACACAATATCAGACAGATTGTTGAAGCCATTGGTTTCTAGGTCAAAAATAAGTTCTCAGAGAAACATATTACAATAAGCCTACAAACTGCAATGTAACTTCAGTTTGAAAGGTAAAGTAAGTGTTAAATAAAAAAGAGTGGTCTATGAAAGCTTTTAGATGGCAAAGTTATAGCTTTGTAAAGATCATTCATTGTCCACAGTGCTCTGGCTGTCGCCCTGTATAGAGATCTTAAAAAATTCGATATAAAAGACAGTGAGAAAGCTAGTTCTCTCACAGATGACAGATATGGTGACATATGACATAGTAACAAGTAGGTTTGGGGGTCAGGTGATTTGTTCTGTGACAGGAGAACTGTCTCCTTCTTTAATGTTTTTATGTAAAGTCATTTTTCCACAGTTATAATCACTTCCAAACAAAATAAATCTGAGCACAACATAGTTGACTGAGCCTTATGCCATTTACTCACCCACCCATCATTTACTCACTCTTATTTCGTTGCAAACCTGCATGACTTTCTTTCTTCTGTGGAACAAAAATAGAGCTTTGTTAAGTATTTATTTTGGTGAATTCACTACAAAGCCTGTGGCTCACTTTAACTCATAATAAAATACCCAAAAATACCCAAACATGTCAGCAAAACTTATGATCATTCTCCATCTGTACTGGCCAGCTTTGGTGAAACACAACACAAAATGTAAGTAATTTTAACAGTAACATTGTGGCGGTGAGCATGTGCTTTACACCAGTCCAGTAGATGGTGGAATTATTCCTTTAAATTTCATTCTGTGAGATAAAGAATACACTCTAATACAAAAAAAGATTTTTGAACTTCATCTTGCACATCCCTACCTAAAGAGGCCGAGTATATTTGCAGGAACAATCTCTGCTGCACAGTTCTCTATGAAAAAAATGACCTTTGATAACATAAGGAACAAGCTGAAGCAGCAAAAAATTGAAAAGAGTGAGCTGTCAAAATAATATTGGGGCTCAGAGATGATTGCCCTTTGTACTTGGCAAACCAAAACAAATATTCTAGTTTGAAGTTGACCAACACTCAAACACTCAAATCTTCAAGTCGAGGTCTTGAATTTTTCAGAAGATCATGCGTAGGTTTTTCCTAAACTTCTGTAATCTTTACCAATCTAATGCATATACACTTATAAAAATAAAGGTGTTTTAAAAGGTTCTTCACAACAATGCCATAGAAGAACCATTTTTAGTTCCACAAAGAACCATTCAGTAAAAGGTTTTTTACAGAACTCTTTCTTACCTTTTTATAATCTGAAGAACCTTCTTTCACCACAAAGAAGTTCTATGGCATTGTGTATCATCTTTATTTTTGAGTGTATGTAGAAACTAAAACTGCTCAAAACCATCTAAAGACTTTGGACCCCACAAATCCACAGTCAGACAGGCTTTGTACAAATGGAGGAAATTAAAGACCAATGTTACCCTCCCCAGGAGTGGTTGACCAACAAAGATCACTCCAAAGCAAGACCTGTAACAGTCCACAAGGTTGCAAAGAACCTCAGGGTAACTTCAAAGCAATTAAAGGTTGTTCTCACATTGGTTAATGTTCATGAGTCCACCATCAGGAGAACACTGAACAACATGTTGGGCATGGCAGAGTTGCAAGGAGAAAGACACTCCTTGTTCCAAAAAGAACACTGCTGCCCATCTGAAATTTGCTAAAGATCACGTAGACAAGCCACAGAGCTACTGGAGAAAGGTTTAATGGATGGATGAGACCATGTTTTGAGTTTAATTGAGAATCATTGTGTTTGGAGAGAGGAAAACAGTGCATTCCATCTGTTAAACATGGTGGTGGTAGTATCATGGTTTGGGCCTGTTCTGCTGCATCTGGACAAGGATGGCTTGCCATCATTGATGGAAAAATGAATTCTGAATTATACCAGCAAATTCTGAAGGAAAATAACAGGACATGTGTCCTGGAACTGAATCTTGAGAGAACGTGGGCCATGCAGCAAGACAACGACCCCAAGTTGTTTTACCAAAGAATGGTTAAAGGAGAACAAAGTTAATGTTAGAGAGTCCAAGTCTGGACTTTAATCCAACTGAAATGTTGTGTAAGGATCTGAAGTAAGCAGTTCATAGGAGAAAACCCACAAACATCACAGAGTTAAAGTGGTTTGTACTGAGGAATGGGCTAAAATTCCTATAAATCTTTGTGCAGGACTGATCAGCGGTTACAAGAAACTTTTATGTGCAGTTACTGCTGCAAAAGTGGGTCATGCCAGATACAGAAAGCAAAGATTCACATACTTTATCCATTCAAAGATATGTAACACTGAATTATTTTGCTCAATAAATAAATAAATGACAGTATATATTTTTGTCTCAAATGTTTGATTGTATTCTCTGTCAACAAAATCTGATCTTTTTAGACAAATTAATGCAAAAATATAGAAAATTCTAAAGGGTTTACAAACTTTCAAGCGGCACCTGTATGTGCAAGGAGATACATAAATAAACACACAAATAATAAATAAGTAAATATAGCTGCAAGCAGCGATTACCAGGGGTTTGAGTTTAAGGCATTTAAGCACATATGAAAAAGACATTGTTTAGCAAGCCTGTAACCACCTAAATCAATTATTTAAAAAAAGCAATTCCAGGTAATTTACCATAGAAATATTATGTTTTTTAACGTTAATGACTGTTATAGCGCCAACTGGGGTTCAATCTTCTCAAAACTTTGCATGCTTGTTTAGAATCAGCTGTTGCATGGGCTCACCAGGTTTTGTGAAGTTTTGAGTTAGGCATTATAGGATTTTAAGTAAATTTGGACAGGCCCCTTTTCTAAACGACCCGTTATAGCTTCCCAAAGGGTAAATTTCAACTATTTTTTGGATAATTATTGACCTAGTCCCGAGAATTGTACTGCAGTGGTTTTTTGCTAGTTCGCTAAAGTAGGTTTATTACATCTTCTCAATCATTTATCAAATGATTTGATTGACAGCAGTGGTTCTAGAGGCAAAGTAGTCCAGAATGAGTTGTAGTATCATATGATACAAATATTGTGTGTATGTACGAAAAACCCCACAATGTACAATACAATCGTTTACAATTTTCAATCTTTTATCAACCCCCAGAGGCTGATTTCTTTCAAATTTCTCACAGACCTTTGGGGACGGCGACGGCGAGTCAAAAGTTCAACGTTTTTGGATAATTATTGATATTCGCTCTCCAGAGGATCTTTTTGCACTGATTTGGTTCTGATCGGGTGAAAAACCTAGGACTAGTTCGCAAAAATAGGTTTTTCCAGAAATTTTAAAATACAGGAAAATTTCGGCAGGCTCAAGATCGAATCTGAGGTGTGCGTTTTGTCCTGCGTGAGTCAAGGACTTCAACAACATAAGACAATTGAGCCTGCAACTGATGGTTTAGGAGTCATGAGCGATTTCGTACTTTTGATCGCTGTAGCGCCCCCGTCAGGCCGTTTGGGGGGAGCCTTGTTGACATTATCGCCGGTCTGATTCCTACCATCCCTCCAAGTTTCAAGTCTCTACAACTTATGGCTTGGTTCACATGATCAGTTTTACGTGGAGATTGCCAATCCTTGGCCATTCTAATGAATACAATTAACATTACATTATTAAGATTTGAGGTTAAGGTTCATAGTGTACATTCAGTCATTATAAAGTAAATGCAGGGCCCAATGAGGAACAATGTGTAGGTCAGGAAGGAGTATTCTGTAAATGCGGAAAAAGCAGGAGTCCTTTGACATAAGATTCTAGTAGCCAATTTTAAGTCAAAAGGATTCTGTGAAGTTTCGATGAGCTTTCCAGAACACAGTGTTCTTTGGTCAGGAAGGTTCAAGGTACGAAGGCAGTTTAAGGTGTCAGAGAGCGCAGCTATGCTTCACTCATAGCACCGGTACAGAATATCACGCCATTATGACCCAATTTCAACCTCTTCTCTCAGCGCACATATACATATTCATGAACTCACTAATCAGAGACCAACCATATGCGTGCGCGAAAAAGGAGATGTTAATTATTACCAGCCGGCTCAAAGAGCACTGAGTGCTCATTAAGGGTTGGATACAAAATAAAAGAGATGTACGTGTATGACAATGACATAGTGCTGGAGCTATGTTTTTCATATTTTTTTAATTGGAGGGAGATACCTGGAGAGATAGAGAGAATATTGAAAAAGGTACTGGGAAACACCAAGGGGAAAAAAAATGCCATAAATTGCATTTTAAATACCCTAGCGTAAAAGCAATATTGAAGTCTTGAATAAAGATGACATCAAAGATTCAAAAATATTCAGAATATGAACTGAAATGTTACATGGAAAAAACACACATGAACACACAAATAAGTCTCATGTTGTGTTCTAGACATTTTGACCTGGAATTGGATGAAAAACCTGCATTGGATGAAAACTTTACTGATTTTGCTCACACTGGGTATAACAAATTAATTATTATTTTTGTACTTTTTTTCTGTATTTGTTCTCAACTTGTAGGGTTCCCAGTTAAAAATTACCAGCCTATAAAAATTGCTTGTAAATTTCTTATTATGCTATGTTATTACCAAATACGGGTTTCTATCTAATGAAAGATTTACAAGCATTTTTTTAAAAAGCTGGAAACACCAAAATAGATACAGGATTTTCAATACAGCGCAAGAGTTATCACAAACCAAGGTGAAATGTTAGGTAAGATTTCAAGGGAACCAAGCAGAATTATATTCATTTTCTGTTGCAATGAATTTTCTTTGTCAGTTCTATGAAGTGCCAAGCGTACACAAGCATTCGCAAAATCATTACTTGTTTCCCATTCAATGCCAGCTGCCATTCTACAGCAGATATGTCATCTGCTATGAAAAAGGCTAATGGCAGGAAATAGGAAGGCGAATTGGAAGCTTTAAAAATTACCGGTTTTCTCGAAAGCATTATGTGAACTCCTACGCAGAGTCAGAAATGTCAGATGTTCCCTCATGTAAATAAACGCCCAACCTCCAAAGACTCTTCCAAGACTACAAACACACATTGCACCTTACGATAAAAGTGGCTGTATTCCAATCTTTCATTAAATCAGTAATGTTTTACAATCTCTTTTACATTCAAATGTTTTGTCTTGGAATTACTATTAACTCTTAAGTCATTTAATTCCCAGTTCCTCTACAAACCTGATGCTGTCAACAGCACATTGAGCTGCTATGATAGAGGAATTATCCCACAGAAAACAGTAAATGCTAATCCTGTTACTCTAGGATACCAACCGATGCTAATGTGGTTTGATGTAAATGCAGCAGCAACTCCTTCCCACAAAATACATTTTAAAAAAAAGATTTATGAAAAGAATATGAAGCAATTTAAAAGACAATATTTTGTTATTGATTTACAAAGGATGCTTTTTTGGATTACTTTTAGATTCATGTGTGGAACAAAATAATAATCCGGTAAATATAATTCAGTCTAAAGCCAGGGGGAATTGATAATTCAATGAGAGAGGCTGGAGAAGTATATCTTATCAAAGCTGTATTGCCATGTTTCAGCTACACAACAAAAAAAACAAATAAGCCTTCATTCATATTTGGAACACAAATTAAGATATTTCTGATAAAATCGGAGAGCTTTCTGACCCTACATAGACAGAAATGCAACTACCACGTTCAAGGCCCAGAAAGGTAGTAAGACCACCGTTAAAATAGTCCATGTGACACCAGTGGTTTAACTGTAGTTTTACGTAGCTACAAGAATAATTTTTGTGCGCAAAGAAAACAAAAATAATGACTTTATTCAACAATTTCTTCTCTTCCCTTTCTTGAGCATTTTTGTTTCAAAATTTCAGAATTTTTTGAGCATTTTTGCTTTAAAATTTAAGAGAATTTTCCCTTTCAGTGTCACATGATCTTCCATACATCATTCTAATATGCTGATCTGATGCTCAAGAAAAGTTTCTTATAGATCAGTGGTTCTCAATCCTGGTCCTGGGGTTCCACTGCTCTGCACATTTTATGTCTCCCTTATTTAACACATCTGGGGTGCGTTTCCCAAAAGCATCGTTAGCTAACTAGGGTGGTTAGGTCCATTGAACTCTATTAGTAATGACGGAACTTGCGACCATAGTTGGTTTTGGGAAACGCACCCCTGATTGAGATCATCAACTCATTAGGAGAGAGATCCATGAACTGAACTAATGAGCTGATGATCTCAATCAGGTGTGTTAAATAAGAGAGACATGCAAAATGTGCAGAGCAGTTGACCCCCAGGACCAGGATTGAGAACCACTGTTATAGCCCAATTAGGTGTTTGCAAACAGTGATGATGCTTTTTTGTGGGCGGAGCCTATGTGGTAGCAGAAAATTACCTTTTTTTAAAAAAATATTTATTTTTGGCATTTTTTAGCCTTTATTATGACAGGACAGATCAGAATATACAGGAAACAATGTGGGAGAGCAATAGAGGACGGGATCGGGTAAGGTCCTCGAGTCGGGATTTAAACATGGGACAGAAAATGACAATTTTCAAGTAGCAGTCTATGGAAGCCATGGAATAAAAGGTTAAAAAAAGGGTAAAATTGAGTTTATATTTCAAAATTCTGACTTTATTCTCGCAATGAGTTTATATCTCACAATTCTGATAAGAAAAATCAACTCATGATATGACACTCATAACACTTCTAGCTTTTTTCCCTCAGAATTGACAAACTCGCTATTGTTAAATTGACTCTTCGCGAAAACCCGCCCTCCTTAGTTACTGTTGCTATGTCCGACAAACAAAGCTGCTCTCACACTAAGCATCATGTTCTCACAGTGATATTTCTGGTATGAAATAAGGTCTCAGCTTTCTAATTTTGTCATTTTGTATGAAATTCAAACAATAAATACCGTTTTGTGGCTCCTTTTCGTTTTGTGTCAAGAGTGTATTGCCTCATTAGATTAATGACACCTGAACTGATCAACTTTTCTTATTTACTTAAAACACACAAAAAAACATGAATAAACATCGGAATGCATTTCATTTCACCTGTGGAAAGACGTCAATACACACAATTTTTTAAGTTTAAGTCCACCAAAGTTTGTCTACTCTCCTGTCTGATTTGTTTGTCAGACAGAATGACGGTTTGGGCGTTACGCGTTATTGGTCAAACCGCCTGTCAATCAAAATGTTTGCGAAGGGTCAATTGAGTTCTAAAATCCGAACTAGGAGACATAAACTTGCATTTGCAAGAAAAAAAGTCGGAATTGTGAGATAAAATGTTAAGTAAAATATTATAGGTTTAAATAGTGTTTCATGCTGTAACAGGTTTCATCCATTAGTTTGTCCATTTAAATGTCTACGTTTAGCTTCTAATAGCATCTCTGAAAAAAAAATTGTTGTTCCAACTTAAAATAATTTGTTACCCCGATGGCTTAAAAATTTTTTCGTTTAGTCAACTAAAATATTCCAGATGTTACTTAAATTAACATTAAGTAACTTAAAATTTCAGGTTGACTAAACTAAAAATTTTAAGGCAGTGGGGTAACAAATTTTATTTTTTTAAAAGTTGAAACAACTTTTTTACAGTGTGACAACTGTGATGTCTACTCTGAATTAGTCTATTATTATCAATGCTAAAAACAGATGTGTTGCATTTTCGTGGAACCCGTGAGTTTTTTCAGGACTGCTCAATGAATACACTTCACTTTTGATCTATTTAATATGTCCTTAATGAATACAACTATTGATTTATTTCAAAGAATTAATTTTTTACCTCAGTTTTTAGTTTATTTCAAACAAGGCATTCATTTTAATCTCCAGTTTGTTAGTTGACAACTCACATAGTCAGAAGTGACTAACCAGATTTAAAACACAGTTGAGATGTTTTTTTTAATATTTTAAGTTATAAAAATAATAATAATAAAAAAAACATTATTTTATTAAAAGTACATGCTGTATTCATGAAACAAGGCCACATGCTTGTACCAGATATGTGTAAAATGAATGTGGCAAAGAACTATAAAGCTGTAAACATCACAAAACTATATTTATGAACGTCTACAATAAAAACAGTAACTGTACCTATTGGTAAAACCATGAGAAACATTAAACTATATCTGCGCCTACTGTTTCTTTTGAGGGATGAATTACACTCTGCTTATAATAGACTGAAAGATCAGATACATAAATATGTACCTATCACTCAAGCCTCGATGACAGTGAGGATGTGAGATCTGATATCAAGTCAGCATAATATCATAAAAACCTCAGGCACACACAAACGCACAATCCTAGGCCATATCAATATATAGTATTATGATATCACATCATTGTACATCCATGCACATGCGCCTAGGGACATCATTAGAGCAAATATCTGTGTGAGTGAATGTGTGTGTGTGTGTGTGTGTACCCATACACCTCACAATGGTGTGAACTAAAAAGTTCAACTCACAAAGCTCTGCTAACTTCAGATCTGTTTCCATCCAATCGGGTGATGAGTAGCTATAACCCCAGGGAGGTTGAGCAGCTCCAAAAACTGCAGCGGGGAAGATAAAACAGGAGTTTGTCTAGTTCACCGACTGTATCATCTTCACTGCAACCGCAAAGAATTGGAATCGGTTAAACTGCATCAATCACTGCTAAATCCTTCGCTTCACCCCCTGAGGAAATTCACAACAGTGATCAATAGCGACCGTGTGGTGGGTCAGGTCTATAACAGGCATTAGCTGAATATGATAGATGAATCTGAAGATGAAAGTACCATTTCACTGCTCTTATTATGGGAGGGATTGTGTATGATTCTTGCTTTTTCTCCAGCTCGATCGATGCCATCACTGACATTACTCATTTTCTGACCCTACTGACTGCTCCACTGACAGGGCACAAATAATAAAAAAGCCCTCCGGGAAATTGACCACTAAATAACGACTCATCCCGACATCAATATCCGAAAACGAACACGTCTTAATCTGAGGTTCACACAATGGTAAATGCATGGGTGTTTCAGCATGAGTATAATGACAGAGGTAAACAGAGTACAGGCTGCTGCAGAATGTTGTTTCTGAAAAATATTTTTCCGCTTTTGCTCTGCAGTCGATAACTCATGTTAAACAAACTCACACATTATTCATTTTGCAGGTAGTGCAAAGATGCCTTCTGGTGTGGTACAGAATTCAAACTAACATTATGAGTGTCAACATAAACGATGTAACAGAGTTAAATTTGTGTCTCCAGTTATCAAATACCCACAAAGCTCAAAAAATACAGTGAGCTAAAATGTGGTGCTGTGTTAATCTAGCACTGTTTTTTTAAAAGCACATTTTCTTGAGCACCATATTAACACATTAGAATAATTTCTGAAGGATTGTGTAACACTGATCAAATAAATGCAGGTTAGGTGAGCATAACAGATCTGATGTATCATACTGACCCCAAACTTTTGACCAATAGTGTATATGCTGGTGAACTGCCAAGATATAAAACACTGTCTTTTGTTTTGGCTACAGATTAGACAAGAATTATTCAATGATGCATTTTTGCATAAAAATTATATCTGTGGGGTAAAGCGAGCCAGATCCTTCATGGTAAGTGGCTCCATTAGTGAGCTTTGCATCCAGATTAAAACTTTTCAGGCAGGTTTACTCACCGCCACCCAGTGGCTTTTTAAAGTGGTAAATATAGGAGGAAAACATCAAAGTCATTTAAGACACGTGTCCACCAAAGCGTTTTTTTTCCCTGTGGCTAGTGTATTTTTTCTATTGTTCATAATTGAATTCTTAAGTGTTTATGTCTTTATCAGATGGAAATGCCAGACTACCATTGTTATGAAAAATAACGCTTGGAGAAACATTTCTTTCACGACGCGAAAAGAAGCGCTTCTCAAGCGCTTACAGCTTAGCGTTTTCAGCAGAGCGCCTGGCGTTTTCGGCTGGCTAAAAATGCTTTGGTGGACATGCAGCCTTATATGTGCCAAACGTCCTGCTGCAAGCTGGTAGTGCTATGACTATAAATTAACATTGGCATGGAGATGTCTTCAAGCCAGGACTTTGATCAAACATGTGAAGTTTGGTGCAAACTGGAAATTGCATGTTTAAATTAGTGTAAAACAAGACATTTCCTGTTGCCAGCAGGTGGTGCTATGACTATAACAGAAAATTGGCCTTTAGATGTGTTCAGGCCCAGACTCTTATCGAACAGGCAAAGTTTGTGGCAGATCGGACATTGTATGGCTGAATTATACAACTTTCTTTTACATGATGAAACATCGAACTTTATCAGGCCGTCACAAACACGCCCTTTAACGAAAACTCTAGATCTTCGCAATTTAACTTTGCAAAGACCTTTGGAGTAGACTGGCCAAATATAAAGTTGAAGTTGTTAAATCTCTGTGAGGAGTTTGTTAGGGGGTTAAACATGCCACATCCTTTTGCCAGCAGGTGGCACTATGGTTTTAACTGAATATGGTGATGGCCATGTGTTTAGGACAGGACTCTTAATAAACATGCGAATTTTGGTGCAGATCAGAAATTGCATGCCTGAATTAAAGTTCCTTTTTCATGGCGAAACATCGAAATATATCAGGCTGCCATGGGCACGCCCTTCAACGAAAACTCAAGATCTTCGTAATTTAAAATCACAACGGGCTTTTTATTAGACTGACCAAATTTGGTGTTGATCTGTTTAAATCTCTAGGAGGAGTTTGTTTAAATACAGCACCTGAAAATGGCAAAAACGGCACAAAACTTGCAGAGAAAATTCAAAATAACAAACTTCCTGTTGGGTTTCGAACTTCATACCGAGGGACTTTTTTGTAGGTATTGGTGTGTTACATGTGTCTACCAAATTTCATACATGTATGTAAAACATAGCTCGAGGGGCACGTCGTTGAAATTTTATAGGTGGTGCTATTGAGCCATTTTGTCACATCCACTTCTGAAACCAATATCAGAAGTAAATTTTCATAATTTTGGTGTGTGTGCAGTTTCATGAGTTTTCAAGCATGTTTAGGCCCTCAAAAATGCGATTCATTTTGAAGAAGAAGGAGAATCTGAGCAACACTGGTGCTCGGGCCCTATTAAGTATTTACATGTAGAATAGACGTTTATCCAGAGTGGCTTAGAAATGCTAAATAATAGAGGCTGAAGCAAGTAGAAGCATCTCATAAAAAAAGTGAAAAACTTTAATATACACACTCAATTTAGCACTCCACTAAATTATTAAAATGATTGACTGTAAAATTGAATTTACAGGGTTGCATTGTTTCATACTGTTAAGTATTTCCTATATTTTTATGAAAAAACGTAATCAGCTTCAAGTGCCGGGCGTTCATAAACTGCCCAAAAAGCTGTGCAATTTCATGTGGCTGGGAATGGCTGTGCTGTCAATACAAGAAACATCAGGGACAATCACCAAAGACTGCACATTTCAGTGCCACACTATGAATGCGGCTTCTGTAACATCTGAACTTGTCTTACATCAATAGCATTCATGGACTGATATGCTAATGATTGACATTCACTGCAGGGTAAGAAGATATACAGATGGAGCTTCCTGATCCATTTTAAAGCACAATATTCTGTGGAAGCATTAGAAACTGCTTAATTATCATTACCATCATAATCACTTCAGCCCAAACAAACAGACTAACCCTCAATTAGCCGTTACAGGACACAATTACCACAACTGCCTACCTATGAATTACAAATGCAGAACAATTTTTTTGCCATTGAGTGCAGTGCATCATTGATCAGCCAGAAAGACTTTTCTAGGAAAAGACTTTTCAGAAAGACGTTTCTAGGCTTGGACTGAAGGGGAAACGTTAAATAAATAAATAAATCAATCAATCAATCAATTACAAATGTGTGTGTGCATTTATATGCTGCAACTGAAAAATTAATCTCTAGATCTCATACTGTCTGTGACATTCAGATTAGTAAATGCTAGCGATATGACCTGAGCAAAGCTGAAAAACTGTATTAGATTTTATGCACCAAAGGTCCCAGTATGGCAAACGGCAGCAGTAAAGCAGGTGAACAGCATATATGATAATGACTGTTTACTTTAATGATAGCAGTGCCCTGTACTGCCCGGACAAAGCCCTCCAATTAATACCCATCAGCAATTATGCTAAATTGCTCTATACGCCACACCAGCAGCTGTCCATAAACAGGATGAGCTGCTGTTTCCCAAGGACCTTCTGTAGAGGAGGTGAGGGAGGTCCGGGCACCAAGCCCAAACTCAAACAAACCCATTAGCACACGCAAAAGATTTACACGTGCCATGAAAGAAACCAACACTAATGGATAGCCAAAGAGCGGAAAAACAATTCCTATTAACTTCTCCCATTATTAAGGCAGAAATAAAGAAATAGAGGCAAATGAATTAAATTATCACTGATGTGTTCTTAATTACTTCTTCATATTTGTGACTAATTACTCTGAACATAGCCTTAACCTCCACACCAAAAAATGATAATATAATATAATTAATATAATATAATAATTTTCTGCAGATTTGAAGATTCATTTAAGACTTTTTTTTATGACCAAGTAAAAAAATGTAAAATTCTGTCATGAAACTCTAGATAGCACAGGCTGATTCTAACTCAATCTGATATAATCACATCATTACTCACATGGCACAGCTGATTGGTTTCTTTTCAAATCAGCAGCCAATGAGCTTGCTTTTCAACATTCAAATACTCTGCTAGTGCTAGCTGTAGCAATTGCAGCATGCTTCAGAAACCCTTCACCTTCCCCAGCTCCACCTATATAGATCTGCTACGGGATGATTTCATGTATGTTATATATAGGGATTATTTCATATAGAGTTGAGGTCAAACTTATATACCTTGCAGAGCCTGCAAAATGTTAATTTTACCAAAATAAGAGGGATCATACAAAATGCATGTTATTTTTTATTTTTTATTTTTTTGTACTGACCTGAATAAGAGACGGTTTGTCCTGAACAGTTAAACTGCCCGCTGTTCTTCAGAAAAATCGTTCAGGTCTCACTTTTTTTTTTTTTGGTTTTTCAGCAATTTTGTGTATTTGAGCCCTTCCCAACAATGACTGTATGATTTTGAGATTCCTCTTTTCACACTGAGGACAACTGAGGGACTCATGAGAAACTATTACAGAAGGTTCGAACACTTACTGATGCTCCAGAAGGAAAAACAATGCATTAAGAGCCAGCGGGTGAAAACGTTTTGCATTTGAAGATCAGGGTAAATTTAACTTATTTTGTCTTCTGGGAAACATGCAAGTATCTTCTATAGTTTCTGAAGCGTAGTACTAAATGGAAAAAAAAAAAACAAAAAAGATATTTAGGCAAAAAAAGAAAAAAATTGTACACATCTTCATTCTGTTCAAAAGTTTACACCCCTGGCTCTTAATGCATCGTTTTTCCTTCTGGAGCATCAGTAAGCGTTTCCGTCTGTAATAGTTGCATATGAGTCCCTCAGTTGTCAACACTAATAGGAAAGGTGACCAATATACTTGTCATTTGCAAAATAAATTGGGCCAGGATAAACGGTTGCTTCCGAATGGGCATCTACCAGCATGGGATAACTATGTCATGCTTACCAGTGAAACCTTGAACCCTTGATCTCACCAAACAATGCAACTGTATCATCATCTCTGAATTTCCTGGTGTGGGTTTGATGAAGAGAGGTGTGCAAGTTCTCTCACCTCCTGCAAGGTGAGAGAAAATCGTCCGGCGCTGGGCACGGCTTTGAGCAAACAATGCTGCAATCACACCACAGAGAGCTGCAACAGAGGTCAGAGATCAGAACAGATGATGAGAGACAACATACCGTTTATATGAGTAAGGAATAAATTCCTTTGAAAAAACACAGTTGAAGACTTTGATATGATCAAGAGCAAGATAACAAAAAAAAGCACAAACAAATTGTTTGTCTTTCTTTTTGGCAACTTCTGAGTAAGGAGGAGGCACATAATACAGCTGCCCAAAAATACTTTGACTTTTAGCATTTAATCATTTATTAATGGTAATGCTTTATATATATAAAATATTACACCATATTTCAATAGAAATATGGCACAAACACACATTTGACGTTAAACTTTTAAAAAGTTAGTTTTACATCATACAACAATAAATACATAAAAAGCAAAAAGAAGTATCTACTTACAATTTCAGATGTAGCCGTGATCTTAAAATAACTAAAAGGAAAAACTGAAGTTACTTCTGAGAAAAGGTCAGTTATCATTTGTTAGCAGATGCCATTTGGTTTGATATTTCACAAGTAGCACAATGACATTCATACATTTTTATGTGTGACTTAAGTGTCCAAACACCTTTTTGGGGACACAGTGTATCCATTGGGAAGACCCAAAATCTTCAGACTTCAGTGTTAACGGAATAGACTGTAAGCGCTCCAATAAGAGGTCTGTAAATGAGACTAGCTGTACAATCGCATTAAAGTACAGAAACCAAAGATACGCCACAAGATGAAATACACATATCTTAACTGGGACAGTACACAGGTCAGTTTTATGTGAAGTGAGCAATGGGCAATCTCAAATTTACTGCTGAAAACTAATTGTTTACCACGTGTCAGATATGACATATGGCAGTATTGCAGTCCCAATCAAAAACCAATAAAATGAAAAAATTAAATAACGGTTGGAACGAAGATTAAAGCTGGTCTTTAATTCAATAAGAGTCACTGGCCTCAGGTCTTTTTTTTTCTCTTCTTCTTCTTTGCTGTTACTGGGCTAGGTTAATTTGTACTCCAACATAAGATTAACAGCCCTCACAGAGTCAGTAGTGCTTTTACATTAGTTCATGGGCCTTCTATGACAGCAGTTTGCTAATCAATGAGCAATAGGCTACCAGTTAACTTTATACCATTAGACACTCTTCTGAAATGACAGCTAGATGGCACTTACTGAATTAAACATGAAACAAAATGAGGTCACAACAGTGAACTGCTAAGTAGTCTACATTTCAAACTGTGCAATATGAAATAAGGCCACAAATGGCATTATTCTGTGGAGGAATGAACTTGAAAATGCTATAGGTCTGTTACATTTAGTGATTATTATATTAAGTGGTTTGGTTAGGGCGATTTTGTGAATGTTTGAGTAAAATGGTTGTTAAGTTTGGTAAATAGCATAAATGTTGCAAATGTTCTCTGTGAATAAAAACTTAAAACTAATGATTTTTCTTGCTGCCCATATGCACATTAATTCCCACTGAAACCCTAAGAAGGAGAACCAGGGCTTTTTAAAAGAGGGTTTGCATTTACGTCACGATGTGGTCAATTACTCAGATACAGTAAAACAACAGCATGGATTGCACGGTTAATGTACTACTGAATATGTTGTTCTGCTAATTTATACTGTCTAAACCATGGATAAAAATGTGTGGAAGCTGGTAAATCATGTTGAAAAGGACTTAGCAGGAAAGGGTACAATATTTTGACAAACTTAAGTTAATAGGTGGCAAAGATATGAACGAGCAGCATTAAGCCTGGCTCACACTACAGGATTTTTAAAATCCCAATTATAAAATCTGGTTGCAGCGCACACATAAGGAGAATCTTTGCAGATTATCTTCCCTGAAATCTTGAAAATGCTCAAACGACAAGATTTGAAAATCGTGGCACATCACACACTACAAGATATTATTAAGATTATCATGACGGAGGGAGCGCCTCACGTGATCTTACGCAACAGATCGTCATTTCAGCAACTAATGTTTACAACTGTTAGTTAGCGTGCTAGCTTTATGCACTCACCCGGTATGTTCAAAACTGAGACGATTTCACTCCAGAGCTTTCCTTACTTCATGTGGTTGTGGGTTTTTTTTTAACATATTATATAGACAAAAATATAGGAAGCAGTTTCCTCCATCTCCACTATCCAATGGACCGTACAGAAGCTGTTTTGCGGTCGTTGTGCATTGGATGTTGTGAAAGTACTGAGGTAACCATAGCCTCGATCATCCAGATTTAAAATGCTGAATATCAAACATGTTTGATATGATCATGGCGGCCCCGATTTGTGTGAGAGCAGATCGGGAGGTGCAAGATTCAATCTGTGAACGTCTCACATTACCAGATAATCTGTGCCGAACATCGGGACCGATCGAGGTGCTTGACAAGATTTTTCCTCCGATTCTCGGGAGGGGAAAATCAGGGCAAAATCGGGCTAAAAAATCCTGTAGTGTGAGCCCGGCTTTAATTAGGCTACTAGCCTAATATTTCACCCACCTTACTGGAAATGATAAGAACAAACACAAATGTTGTCAAGATTCGTGCCCTGGAAATCCTGGTTCAGTTTGGCCAACACCTTTTGTTCCTCATACAGTTTTTTGCACTCTTCTCCTTGATTTGTTATAACTTTTGGCAGTCTATAGTGCTCCAAATGTTTTTCCTGGTCCAACTGATTAGTATAGCCCAAAACATGACAATAATTGATTTTCAGCAGTAGTGATTAGCAAAATTTGCGAGTTTCTTTGGGTTCAGTGGCATTGTTTATGTTCCGTGCTGCCAATATGGCCGATTGATGACTGTCGTGAAAACACTCTATATTTCGTTACACCTCAAAATAGATTTAGTCCTAGTCTGCCACTTTCAAATCAGATGTAAACTACCAATAAACCATACACCTAATTAAAAATGAGATCAGATCTGAACTATATTTAAATGCTTGTTATGGAAAATCTGCCCTAATAGAGGCGTCTTTGTGACATGCTTTATTTAAATTCGACACCACATAGTATGCAGAAAAATGAAGTAAATAAGTGAATTTCAGCAGCACCGCAGATGGCAGATATGTTGGACGTTACCTCATTCATTATACAGCTTTCACAAACGCTAATCAAATATTCCATTTTCCATGTGTGTGTTTGAAGACACACTGAAGAGCGCAGAGGAGCGGCTACACAGTAAACAAGATCAATCATGTTGTATATGCAAAACGACAAAGCCCAGGACTCATATTTATCAAATACTTTTACAGCACACTGCTGTCCGAGTAGCCTAATATATTCCATCCATCACTTCACACGTCGGATTTGCCAATAAACGACATACAATAACTCAATTGACTATTTTGATCAAAATGCAAATACACACGCCGCGGATAACCTGCGTGGAAATGCGTTACTTTAAGATTCGCCACCGTAAAATCGCGAGATTTTTAGCAGGTACATACGATGCACATTTACAGCACCACAGTAAAGCTTGCAGTTGATTTGTATGCAAGTTTTAGTTCAGGCCTGTGAAGCACAGACATTACATGCTAGAAAACATCATTATATTCCAGAACAATGGAAGTGTACTAGTGGAAGTTGATTTCTTCCACGCCTGCTGTGAACACACATCCTCATTGAATTCTCTGCTGGTGTGTTTTGACGATGCTGTGCGCATGGGGAAAACTCATCTGCCATATTTACTGCTGCTGTGTAATTTTATTTATAGGGCATGCTACAGTAGGAGTTTTGATGGGAGGCAGCCATCTGGTGGTGAAGCCCCTCACTGCATACTAAATAACAGCACTTCATAAACGATACATAAAGTAGCCTGTATGTATATATGTGTGTATATAGGTGGATTTCTTATTGAACTAGAAACATTTGTGGCGGGACAAATTAAAAGGCGCATTTCCTTTTTTCTTTTTTTTACCCAACATACATTACAACCGCAAACCAGTATTTGATTTGCTGTATGCCTATTGCTAGTCAGAGACTGATAGAGGACAATTAGCATTTAGATTTGCGAGTACGAGGTTAACTTTACATTTTGTTTTATAATATGACTTAAACACTGTCGAACGTGGGTTTTTTTGTGTGTGTAAAAAGCCGATAATAATTCGCTGCAACTACCAAAATGAGGTTTAATGCTCGTTGATGCTTACATCCAGTATAGTCTATCAACTTATTAGCAATGTTAGTTTTACTTTTGAGGTATGACTGTGTATAATTTATGCCGTAGAACAAAATATGAATGGGGTCTTTAAATAGGCATCCTTTATTCAGAAAAGGGATACATTTGAAACATTGTACGAAAGAGTATGAAAATCGCGAGACCCTAAATTAATTATTCTTGTTGAAATGAATATAGCCCATCTGTGTGAAACCCCTGTTTAAATCTAAAATGTACATCTAAAAACCTTTTGTGTGACTTAACTGTGCACCACGTCTGTCATAACCCACCTTTGTTTGTGCTTTAAGATGATCCAGCACATGTTCCTTCTCCCCACTTTAAGTCTGATGTTCATGGTAGCAGAGAGGCAGCAGAAGCCTGTGTCATAATCAAAGATCTGTCACATTCTGGTGGACACCCAAGGCAGAAGTAGCGTGTGGCTTGTTCAAGTCAGGCCAGTTGTCTTTTTGATACAAACATGAAATGCATAAAGCATATTCTAAAAATCCTATCACTAAGCATTAACAGACACACTTTGAAATGTATACATTACAGAGTTCTGAATAGAAGATACCATTATGTCAAGGGATAATGTTGTAAAATGCATCTTGTGCATTATGAAAGGTTTTGTTGCATAATTGAGGAATAGGATAAGTTCTTCAAAGCGTTTATAGCTGTAAATGTATCTTAAGATGTTTTTTGAACACTATCAAATTTATCGCAGTTGAACAGATGTTGCATTGCTGTTGCAGCATTGTGTGATGCTCAGGGGTTCTGTTTACATATCAGGCTTGCAGCGCCTTTGATATCTTTGTTATTTTTGACCTACAAAGCAAAGGATTCGCATCACGCCCAAGAGGAACGCAAACATCAATGCACAGTCTTTGTTGACTGTCTTGTCTGACAAATTCCCTTCTGAGCAATAAATTCCTGACAGAGATACATTTATTGCTTATTGTTTATCACTACTAAAACCTCATTAGCAATGATCCCTCTTTTATTTTCTCTTTCCTCTTGTCCTGGTGGACACTGTTGTTTTTAGGACTTGAACTAAAACTACAAAAAAGCAAGTGAACGAATAATTAAATAATAAAAGATTTGTTTTATTTCTCTTAAAAGATGGTAAGTCTATTTACTTTCCTATCCTATTTATTCACCACTATCCACCTTATTCTTTAATGCGGAAGTAAGCCTATGGGCGAGACTTCCGGTTCATTACCCACTATAGGGAAATGACAAGAAGAATAACAAAGTGCAGTAAATATATGGTAAGACACACCGATTTGCATTATCAAGCTGTTCAAAAGTTGAGGGTCAGTAAGATTTTTGCAAAGAAATTAATACTTTTATTTAGCAGGGATGCATTGAATTAATCAAAATGAATGCTTAAGATTGATATACTGGTTGCTGAAAATTCAGCTTATCTATAACAAAAATAAATTATATTTTAAAATATATTAAAATAGAAAACAGTTCTTTTAAATGTAAATTTTACTGGGTTTTTGTTCAAATCAATCCAGCCTTGTTGAGCATAAAATACTTCTTTTAAAAACATGTATTAAAACGTTTATAAAAGATTTAGTATTTGCATTTAGCTTGTTTTACAGTATACACTACCAGTCAAAAGTTTTTGAACAGTAATATTTTTAAAAAGAAGTCTCTTCTGCTCACAAAGCCTGTATTTATTTGATTCAAAGTACAGAAAAACAGTAACATTTTGAAATTTTTTTACTATTTAAAATAACTGAATTATTGGCATCATTTCTCCAGTCACAGGATCCTTCAGAAATCATTCTAATATTCTGATTTGCTACTCAAAAAAAACAAAACATTTATTATTATTATTATGTTGAAAACAGCTGAGTAGAATTTTACAAAAGTAGAATGTTACAAAAGCTTTTTATTTCAGTAATATGCTTATCTTTGGATTTTTGTATTTATGAAAAAATCCTGAAAAAAAGGTATTCAGCTGTTGTAAATATTGATAAAAATAATGATAAAAAATGTTTCTTGAACAGCAAATCAGCATATTAGAGTGATTTCTGAAGGATCATGTGACACTGAAGATTGTAAGAACAGTAATAATGTTGAAAATTCAGCTTTGAAATCACAGGAATAAATTACATTTTAAAATATATTCAAATAGAACATAGTTATTTTAAATAGTACAAATATTTCAAAATTTTACTGCTTTCACTGTACTTTGGATCAAATAAATGCAAGCTTGTTGAGCAGAAGAGACTTCCTTAAAAAAACAATAAAAATCATACTGTTCAAAAACTTTTGACTGGTAGTATATTAAAGGTCAAAGGTTCCCTTCATAAAAGACACTGAATAAACGGTGAGAACATAGTAACTCCTGCTTAAAAAAAATAACATTTTGTGAGTAAAACTGTTTTGGTGAGGTAAAGTGGTATTAATCTGCTGTGTTACAGATTTGGCGAGGTGTTTATGAACGATGAAGAGTTCACGTTTGTCCTAGAACACAATAGCTGTTGTTTTACTGTGAAGTCTCAAACATATCTGATTACAGCATTATAGCAGAGAACAGGTTATTGTCGCCACCTTATTCCTCAGCTTCATTTACCATTAATAATTTAAACACTGACACCTTTGTTGGCAACAATGTTGTTTTAGACACTAATCCGCTGGTGACGGTCTCCCTAGCCTTTGGACTTCTTTGAAAAAAGCTAATTTAATCAATTTCTTTGGATTAAATGGCTACAGCATAAGAGCTCTGATTCTGAACTCGCTTTTCATCTGGTTTGGTTTTCTTGTTGAAAAATATCTACAGACTTCTAACCTCGCTGGATAAATTAAAATCTAATAATGGCAAATGAGAAGATGCTTCCAGCCCAAGAGGCTGCCAAAATCTACCACACCAATTATGTGAGAAATGCCAGGGCCATCGGCGTCCTGTGGGCTGTTTTCACCATATGCTTCGCCATCATTACGGTGGTGGTCTTCATTCAGCCCTACTGGATTGGTGACAGTGTTAACACCCCGCAGGCTGGATACTTTGGGCTTTTTCACTACTGTATTGGCAACCCCATCACCTCCGAATTGGTCTGCAAAGGAAGCGTGTTCGATTTTGGTTCGATCCCCTCTGGGGCTTTCAGGACTGCTATGTTTTTTGTAGGCACCTCAATGCTGCTTATCGTAGGCACCATTGTGTGTTTGGGTCTTTTCTTCTTCTGCAGCTCAGCAAGTGTGTACAAGATATGCGCATGGATGCAAACAGCTTCAGGTGGGCAAAGTGTTCAGCAGTTAGCCTTGCTAATAAGCATAAATACATTAAAGCAGTTTAAAAAGATGAAATTACAAAATTTTAAAAATATTGTTTAATACATTTATTAAGGGTAGATACCTGAATATGCTCAGACATATATGTATTTGTTTATTTCCTATTGATCACGAGGCTGTGAGGCAATCCATTCAATGACATGGGAACCCTGCTGAAAAAAAAATGCTAAAACTGGTTAGCTGGTTTTAACTGGATTAAGCTGGAAGTAGCTGGTTTTAGCTGGTCTCCCAGCCTGGCTAGGCTGGTCTTAGCTGGTCATTCCAGCTGGTCTCCCAGCCTGACCGGCTAAGGAAGTGTCCAAAACCCCTTTAAAACCAGCCTGCTGAGCAGCTAAAACCAGCCTTCCAGCTTAGGCTGGTTTTAGCTGATTTTTCAGCAGGGATATGAGGTGATTAAATAATGACAGTTTCCTTTTATTGGTTAATATCCATTTAAAATGTAATGTCTTAATTTTACACCGTATGTTTTTCTGAGTTTTCTGGTACCAGGGAATATTTTGGATATACTATTTTAAGACATACTTGTGGCCTCAGCTAAGTTTAAAACATTATCAGCTGTGCGCCTATCCCTCACAACCTCGTTTTCATTCCTGAAAAATTAAATATTGCCACTATCCTGAATAAATGGATATTGAAATTTTTCTATCCACCTTACCCTTCAACGCGGAAGTAAGAGACTTCCGGTTTATTAGCCGCATTAAAATAACGAGAAGAATAACAATGCAGTAAATGGTAAAACTGTTTGCACAACAATTAAGATAATACATTAAAATAATATGGTAAGACACACCAATCTGCAATATCAAACAGCAAAACCAGCTGTTTTGTACAGCTAAAAATAGTTGGACAGATGAGACCGGAAGCCAAACCTATAAAATTTACAATTGGCCGCGCCCGTTCTTACGGGAAATATAAGGTGGATAAAAAAAATTAGGCATTTAACAGGAGAAGTTATAGAAAAACGTAACCTTTGCACTTGGTGTTGTAGCTGTGTTGATGGTGATGGGTTGTATGATTTATCCGGACGGCTGGGATGCTCCGGAGGTAAAGCGGATGTGTGGCGAGCGGACGGACAAGTACACGCTTGGGAACTGCACCATTCGCTGGGCTTATATTCTAGGCATTATCAGCATCCTGGACGCAGCGTTACTGTCACTGCTAGCTTTCACTCTGGGCAACCGGCAAGACAAACTGCTGCCAGACGACTTCGAGGTGGAGAGTAACGGTAAGAGAAGTACTGATTAAGGAATGATCTGGATATTAATTACAACGTATTCATGACGCATAATGTAGAGCAGAACTTACTACACTGACTATGGGATAGATTACCATTTTTAAAATCCAGAGCCAAAATGTAACGATTAATTGACTGTTAATGTATCACAAGATTAATAAAATAAGTTCTTCATAAATAATGTAAAGTTTCTGTCCTACTAAATAATTATTCATTACTATATTTAGGTTGCAGTAACCTGTAGAAATACAAAATGCACAACTTTAACGATGTTGTTGTTTCCATTTGTTTACAGATAAAGCCTGAATCCAACAGATCTAAAGGGCAGTGGAAATGGAACTGGACATTCAGTGTAAAGTTAAAAGGAAATTATATTAATAAAAAAAAAAGAGAGAATGGTGTATACAGTATTGGCAATGTTACTTTGAAAATGTAACAGATTACAGATAACAAGTTACTCTATTTAAAAAAAGCAATCAAACCTTTAAAACCCTTCATCTCTTGAAGCACAGCCACCACAAAATCAGACTTTAGCACCTCTTTTCACTTTGAGATCGTTCTGAGGTTAAATACAGATTTAAAATCATAACAAGTAGTAAATATTACAAATATTCAGATGTAATCCCCTTTGTAATGGTTAACATTTTCTTACAGATTACATTTACATGTATTTTGTAAATTACATAATGTAGTACCTTTCAAAATATTGTTACAAAGCAAATTTGTATTTTTAAGTTTTTGTACTTTTTTATCTTTATTTATTTTACTATCTTTTATTTATTCATTGTATTTGACAAAGGCTATAAATAATCACAATTTAAAAAAAAAAAAAAACTATATCAGTCTATATTAGATTAAGATTATAAAGTAAAATTGTCCATTTTATTTCTTTTTTAACAAAATTATTTAATTAATTTATTTTTTATTTGGAAAAGGCTGTAAATAATCACAATTAAAATAAAATTAAAATAAAACTACTTAAGTCTTTAAAAAACATACTAAGATTATAAATAATTTTTTTTTTTTTTTTGCTGAAAATTCATGTTTCTCCTGCACTCTTTAACTTTTTTTTCTATTGTTTTAAACAGATTTAGCAATATCTTTTAATCTTTTATCTGTCCAAAAGATCAGTGTGCATTACAATGAATGGTACCCTACTTTTTCACCTCGACTTCATAACATTTTAATATTTTTGAAAACAGCAAGTCAGACAAACAGGTGCACCCATCCTCCAAATGCTTTATTAAAACACTTCTATCCAGCTAAATAATCTTAGCTTAGATGCAATAGTAGGATTTCTTTTAAAAACTGTACATGGCTGTAATATACAGATCAAGGCAAACTCTTTGGTACACATATATACAGACACACACGCATGCACATGCGCGCACACATAAATCATACGTACAACACACACACACACACACACACACTCACAAATTTTTTTTCTTTTCTTTTTTTCCCCCCAAATATCACTTTTGGTGGCCCTTGACATGTACTCACTTTATGTGGAAGCTTCTTGTACACAAAATGTACTGACCATGAGTGAGAAGACTTCAGCTCTTTAAAATCTAATCTGAGACAGACAAGATCAAAACCTACTGAACTAATAAACACACACACACACACACACAAAAGACACTTGTATAGTTGAGAGAAAAACACAGAGGTGTGGTGAATTTTGACATTGAACAGAAACAATCTTAATTTATACTCTACAGTCATAAAGTAAACCAAACAATTCCCTTTCCATAAACCACCATTCCTTTCCCACTCAGAAAACTACACGTAACAAAATGATCTCATGTGCATCGCACTGCAGTCCGAGTCGTTGGTACTCGGGAGGATTGGACTGCATCACATGTTAGTACTGCAAAAAAACAGACCTCCATTTTAATTATTTACGACATCAGAAAATACCCAAGGTACCTAAACAGGCATCTCTCCTAGGTCTACTTTTCATCCTTTGCCAAAATAAGAGGGACGGCAGTGGGATCAAGGCGAGTGCGATCCTCACGAAAAACCTCTCAACTCTGAAAAAGAGTAGAAGAAAGCAGCTAGAACAAAAACAGGTTTACTATTCCTCTGGTGAGCCAAGCAAATGAAATCACTCAGATTAACAGAAGAAAAAGAACTACGCCGATATGCTCTAAAAACTGGAAAGTGATCTGTTGCAGTCTCTTGAGTTCAGGAAGAGATGGTCTGAAGTATGTGCAGTGATGCCAAGAGGCCACTAGAGGGCAAGCCAAGGGTGTCGCAGGCAGTCGGCAGCAGTGGCTCTTTTCTCTGGCAGGAGCTCCAGCATTGGAAGCAGGAAATCAGTGAAGGTCTCGGCCTCCTCCCGAGGCCACTCATATTTATCCATCAAAACATCCAGCAAACCCCACGGCTTCAGTTTAGTGATGTGCTTCAGGTCACCTACAGAAAGCACACAATTAGAATCCAGGCTTCTCAATCCACGCAGTACTACTGTTTTTCCTTGCAACATTTTGATTAACGTCAACCCACAAAGCCACACAAAAATCAACATTAAACTTCCTTTTACATTAATAATGTGATGCACCTCAGAGTGAAATTGTATTCAAAGACATTTTAAAAACTTAATACATTTCCATTACAAAAACAACCTTTTTTTTTTTTTTTGGAATAATGCACACTGGTGAATTGTGCAGAACTGTGCATTAAATCAGTGGTTCTCAACTCCAGTCCATACAAAAGGTGCAGAGCAGTGGGCCTCGAGGACTGGAGTTGAGAACCACTGCATTAAAGGGACCATGAACTGAGAAATCCAAATTTCTTTGATCTTTTGACATGACGTCGTTGTACTTTAAAAGCCACCTGTAAGTTTAAAAACTCAACTTTCTTGTTAGTCTAAAAACAGCTTATATTGAAGCCAGCCTGCCAAAACAACAGGTTGTGGAATGTGCTACTTTATGACGTAATAGTGTGGCTAAACACCGTCTCCGCAGAAGATCAACACCTGCTTTTACATCACCGCCTGTTTAGCCCCGCCCACCGATTCACACGTGTAGTGTAAATAATAAGCAGGAAACTTAAGGAAAGATATGAGTGTGATTTTTAATAAAGATCCAGACCGTGTCAGTGAGAACTTGGTCGCTTGTTCACTTCATTTTACCGCAGATTCATTTACAAACAAGGCACAATTCGAAGCAAGATTTTCAGAATTCAATTCAAGATTTTCTGACAGTAATTTCACACCACACAAGTGTGAACTATTTTTATTATGTGTTCACCATGCTTTGTTATTACAGATCGTTTGATATATAATTGATATATAACATGCACAACTGTTGTCAGCGCCGATAACCTTGTGGTTAGTGCGCCGACATATACAGCACAACTGCACTCACGGCAACCTGAGTTTGATTCCCGTCTCGAGATCCTATGCCACTCTCGCTCCCCTCTCTCTACCCAGTACCTTCCTGTCATCTCTCCACAGTCCTGTCTTAATAATAAAGTAACAAAAAGCCCCCCCCCCAAAAAAGAAGAAACAACACCATACACAACTGTTAGCTAATCTGAGCAGTAGGCCGAGTTTACAATCTGCCACGCTCAAAGTGAGCTTTTCGATGAGGGGGGTCAAAACTAAGGTTCGGCAGTGTCTACCAAATTGCCATTGTACAATGTCTACAGTGAAACACTGCGATGGACAACGACATCTGGGTGTTCAGTGCCAGAAGCATCAATCTGTATTCAAAAAGGCACGGAAAACAAATTAGGCATCGTACGATGTCTACAGTGAAACATCGCGGTGGACGTTGAAATCGGGGTTTTCAGTGCCGGAAGCGTCATTCTGTATTCAGAAAGGCACGGAAAACAAATTACATGTTCTAACAAATAACACGAGCTACTAAGGCGGCATGGTTAGCCGCTAATGGTTGCCTGTTACATTACAGTACATTACATTTCACTTCTAAACAGAGTAAGGAGAGATGACAGAGGACGATGGCGAATGATTTGCAGATACTTAGCACCACTGACAAGCATCTAAACTTGTAAAATGTGTGGTAAGAACTGCCGCTCTAGTATACACAGCCCCGCATATTAACAGTGGCTGCCTAATGTCTGCAATTTATATACAGTATAATTACCCAATGATATAACTGCGTGAGAAAGTACTAAAATATTTATGTTTCTCTTATCTCGTATTTATTCTATTTACGGGTTGCGGGGGGAAAGGGGGAGGTGATGTCCGATGGGATTATGATGCCCCCTCAACACTGTGATGTCTATCAGCTATCGGCAAAGGATGATGGCATCGTCTATTGGCCCTACACTGGTCAAAACAGTACAGAAAATTGCCTTTTCTACATTATAATGGTTTCTGATGTAAAAACGTGATAAAATTATAAGTGCACCTCAGAGAACAGCACAAAATAATAAAAAAGGCAGTTCATGGCCCCTTTAAATAAAAATTGTTGATTTCATGTTAACTGTAAAATGTCTGTAAAACCAAATATACATACAAATCCATACATGAGGCTTTGCTTGAATTTGTTAGAGATACACTACCATTCAAAAGTTTGGGGTCAGTTTTTTTTTTTTTTTTTAAGAAATTTTTTTTATTCAGCAAACATGCATTAAATTGATTTAAAAAAAAATGTAAAAAGATATTGTTCCAAAAGACATACATTTCAAATAAATGCTGTTCTTTTGAACATTCATAGTTTCCACAAAAATATTAGGCAGCACAACTGTTTTCAACAGTAATAATATGTTTCTTGAGCACCGAATCAGCACATTAGAATGATTTCTGAAGAATCATGTGACACTGGAATAATGACTGCTAAAATGCAGCTTTGCGACCTGATAAATTATTTTATTTTAAAATCATTAATTTTTTTTGTAATTATAATACTACTTCAAAAACATAATTTTTTACTGTTTTTTTAATCAAATAAATGCTGCCTTGGTTAAAAGTTATTAAAAAAAAAAGTTATTAACCACAAACATTTGAACTGTAGTGTACATATTTAACACTCATTTAAAGGGATAGTTCACCCAAAAATTAAAATTAGCCCATGATTTACTCACCCTCAAGCCATCCTAGGTGTATATGACTCTCTTTTTTCAGACAAAATCAATCATATTAAAAAAGTTATAATAAAAAATGTCTTTGCTCTTCCCAGCTTTATAATGGCATTGAATGGCTGTTGAGATTTTTAACTCCAATAAAGTTTGATTTGTGTAAGAAAAATATCCATATTAAAACTTAATAAAGTGTAATCTCTAACTTCTGCTAACTGACATACATGAGTTCACAAGGGAGAGCCGTTCCAGCGGATGACCTAGGCACAGCATTAGCTAGTCTGGCGAGAACCCAGTTTTATTTAATCAAATGAAAACCAGTGTCCTCTTGGCCTATATCGAAATCCTCCAACATTTTCTTTACAAATCAGCATTTTATACTTTGAATTTGTGACCACTGTTTTGTTTTTCTCTGTACTCTGTGCTTTCGTGTTTGTTACTTCTGCGTTCGTCACCATGTTCGCCTACATCCTATGTCATCTGCTGGAGCACCACTCTCTTGTATGCATCAGTTCACTTCAGAAGGCCTTTACTAATCCCCTGGAGCTGTGTGGAGCATGTTTTATGATAGCTGGATGCACTTTATTGGACTTCAAAAAATCAACAGCCATTCACTGCCATTATGAAGCTTGAAAGAGCCAGCACTTTTTTAAATATAATTTCAATTGTATTCATTCAAATGTCTTTAAATTTACAATTAAATTTAATAATCTGAAATGAAACCATCTTGACTAGGTATAAGCTGTATTCATAATGACCACATTACCTTTCTTGGTGAAAAACTCCTTGGAATATTTTCCGGTCAACATGAGTTTGCGTGGGACGGCTCCCAGCAGTTCAATGATCAAAGCTATGTGGTCTACCATCACACACAAAGTGTCGAGCAGGGAGGGGGGTGGTGAGGTGGAGGGGAGGACGAAAGATTGAACAATTTGATCAGACAGTGTTAATACAGACATTTACCCGTCCTGAGAGAAGAGAGACGATAAGGAAGGCAGGGAGACGCAACCATGTCCTGACAGCACCGACTCCAGTCACATAGTGAACTATTTTCACATCAGAGATTCAGACTAAAGATTTTAAGAAGAATTGGACTTGTGTAAAGCAGAAGTGTTTTTGAGCTTTTCCAGCCTCCGGTAGAGCTTCAAGCTAATTCAGCGGAGTCACGCCACAAGACTGTGGCTTTGAAGCTACAACAGTTTGTCTATTGTGATGAGGGCCATATCAGACTTGTAAGAAAAGCCTCCTTGTGAACAACTGGACATTTGCTGAAGGAGGTTTTAGCAAAAAATTTCAAAAAGGTGTGACAAGGCTGTGCTGTCAATGGAGCTGCTGGATCTCCTCTCTTCCCTTCAAACCCCTCTCTCAGGACAGGGCTCTTCCTGACCGACAGGCGTACCTTTACGGCTGAAATATTCCTGTGAAAATTTCCCACTCAGAGCATAATGACGGGGGATATACCCCAAAAGCTCAATAATCAGAGCAAGATGGTCTGAGAGAGAGAAAGAGAGAGAGAGAGGGGACAAAGACAGAAAGAGAACATGATCATGGAATGGGGACAACCAAAAAAAATAAAATAAAATAAAAAAAAAAAAATAAGGCAAATGACAGATTACAAGCTAAACAGGGAGTCTTACATCAGTGTCTCCAGTCAGCATATAAACGTTTGTTAGTGTCTCCCCAGTGTACATAAACAGAACTTGAATGAGCAAAGGACAGAACAGTGACCGAAAAAACATGAGATGCACAGATTCCCAAGGTTCTCTATGCCAATAGGAAAATTCTATAGCTACCTTTCTCTTTGAGATGACTTAAACTGGAATAAGTTTGAAGTGTGATCTAATTCTGCTCACTCCATATTTAGGAAAATCACATCAGCTGATTCCAGTGCAATGTGGTCTACCAAAAGACTAAGAACACAGCCTATTCTAAGCAGGAGCATAATGAATCATTTCTGGTTTCTAGCCGTCTCTCCAGTTTGCCTTCTTGTCTGACCAGATTCTGCTAAATACCTTGCAGATATACAAATGCAATAAGTAAAAGAAAAACAACCCACAATTTACAACCAAATGCTTAATCTCTCTAGCCTTTATACTTGCCAAGCACCATGAAATGATTTGCCTTTGAAATCAATAGAATAATATGAAATTTCACTTGAGTAGCTTGTTACTTTTATGTATTATACTTAAAGCAACAACAGTGGCTCAAAACATGCAAATTCTGATCATGACTAAGATAACTGCCAATGTCACTCGCTCCAGCACAAACACAATTAGATGACAGATGACAGAACGCCTTAGAAACTGCTAACTAAGCTTGACTGATGGGTAATAAATTAGGTTTCGAGTTAACAAATTCTTCCCACACTCAATCAATTTCTAAGGCATGCAAATATGCATCATTCTGTCTTAGTCTGTTTAGTTACAACATCAACTACACTGTAAAAAAGAAAAAACAATTTGTTGAGTCAGCTTAAAATAATTTGTTACCCTGCTGCCTTAAAATTTTAAATTTAGTCAACTAAAATAAGTTTACTCAACTTGAAACCTTAAGTTGTACTAAGTAAGAACTTAGATACTTGTGTTTGCTAAACTTAACAGATGGGTAAGTAACCCAGCTGCCTTAAAATTTTAAGTTGATTCAACTCAAATATCTAAGTTGTCACTTAGTATAATTTAACATTTCAAGTTGAATAAACTTTTTTTTGAGTTGACTGAACTTAAAATTAAGGCAGCCAGATTACAAATTATTTTAAGTTGACTCAACAAATTGTTTTTTACAGTGTAAGATAGGAAAATCTAGGAGGAACAAAGAAACAAGGGTCAATAAAAGAGGCAGAAGTAGTGGGTGAAAGGTGGAGGTGGAGGAAGTGAATATGAAGAGGAAGTTTTTAGAAGAGACAAAGTCTCCATGCATTTTAACAGCAGGCTCTGATTGTTAGCAGGGAAATAAGCACAGGATTACAACACTGTAATATCATTACATATCAGTGTAGAAGAAAACAACAGACAAAAAAAAATTGTTTTTTAAATTCCATTGCATAGTGCCTGTGGTGAGATATTAATATAGTCAGTCACATTAAAACTGAAATCATTAGGTATGTCCCTTACTGTAGGCATGTACGTGCATCTGCAATTAAGATTATTATTACTGTACATCTTTTCTCAATAAATGTAATGCAGGAAACATTTAGCATTTTGTATTTGATGCAGAAAGAAGAAATAGTATATTACCTTCATCTCTGGAGTAATCTTCACCAGAGTGGGGCTCAAACAAATAATCACCAGTGGCCAATTCAAACGCCTGAAAAGAGAAAGAGCAATCCAATATCAGGTCTGAACTGTTACCAAATTGATCCACCTGTTCTCACAAGGGTGCTTGTAGATTTATGTGAAAGCAATGCAGATTAACAAACTGATGAAAGACCACGTGTAGCTTCTCACCATGCAGGCTGTGCTCCATATGTCAGCGGGTGTGCTGTACCCTGATCCTAGCAGCACCTCCAGGGAGCGGTACTGTCGAGTCTGAATGTCTTCAGTAAAGTGCTTGTGCTGAAGAACGGAAAAATCATATCAGTACATATCAGTGCTCTGAAGTAAATCTGATGGCAATGTAACTACCACATTCAAGGCCCAGAAAGGTAGTAAGGACATCACTGAAATAGTCCACGAGTTCCCATAGCTTTATAAAATTACGGTTGAACCACTGATGTCACATGGACTATTTTAATGATGTCTTTTACTACCTTTCTGGGCTTTAAATGTATTAGTTGCGTTGCTGTCTATGCAGGGTCAGAAAGCTCTTGAATTTCATCAAATATATCTTAATTTTTGTTCCGAAGATGAACAAATCTCGTACGGGTTTGGAACGACACGTAACCCAATAATAAATCTCTCTGCACCATTTAGTAGTAAACACTCAACCAAATAAACCTGAACTAAAGTTTGGGGCCAGTAAGATTGTTTTAATGTTTTTTAAACAAGTTTAAAAATATTAAAAAAAAAGGCATCAAGCACGAAAAGACTTTTCAACCTTTTTAAAGTTTTAAGCTCAGTAAGGCTCAAAAATAAAGTAAAACAATAACATTTTGAAACTATTTAATGTAATTTATTCCTGTGATGGATAAGCATACTTTCAGCATTCATTACTCATTACATTACTTTAGTATCACTTCAGTACCAGAAATGATTCTAATTTGTGTTTTGACACATAAATGAGCACAATCTGGATTTCATCGGGTTATTAAGATTCTTACCACCCAGCAAGCGTTGCCAAGGTCAGCAATCTTGACCTTGATCTTTTCTGCATTAAGTGGCTCCAGTGGATTGACCAATAGGTTTCCCGATGACATCTTATCTGGAAGAGGAGGAAAAAGCTAATCAAAAAACAGCCAAATGTGGTCAATATGAACTGCCATTGTAAAATGACTCATCAAAAATGCTCACTGTGTGTTTGCATTGCAGGTTAGGAATGACAAGAGGGTGAGAAAATAATGACCCTTTAATTTTTTATGGGAACTACCCTTTTTATACATTTACCAGAATCATATGTGACCCTGGACCACAAAACCAGTCGTAAGTAGCACGGGTATATTTGTAGCAATAGCCAACAATACACTGTATGGGTCAAAATCGATCGATTTTTCTATTAGGCCAAAAATCATTAGTATATTAAGTAAAGATCGTGTTTTATAAAGATTTTGTAAATTTCCTACTGTAAATATTTTTAAAACTTCATTTTTGATTAGTAATATGCATTGCTAAGAACTTAATTTGGACAACTTTAAAGGCAATTCTCTCAATATTTAGATTTTTTGCACCCTCAGATTACAGATTTTCAAACAGTTGTATCGCAGCCAAATATCTTAAACCATACATCAATGTAAAGCTTATATAGCTTTCAGATGATGTATAAATCTAAATTAAAAAAAAATTACCCTTGATGACTGGTTTTGTGATCCAGGGTCACAAATAATCTTCACTAAAAGAAGAATTGAAAAGGCATAGAAAATCCACTGACCATTCTTTAGCTTATCCTTGTTGTGTTCCCTGGCTCTGGTTCTAGTCTTTTGCTGATCTTCGTCTCCGAGGGGCAGCTCTCCCTCCTCCAGCTGCTCTCGGACTGAGGTGCCGTTACTGTAGTCGGCCTGGTCTAGTTCAGGGGACTCTGCCCCATTACAATACTCATACATGCTTTCAGCTATATCCTCTGGGCTTGTGTTTGCATTATGCTGGTCCTCCTGTAGCAGTTGGCCATGTCTCTGGTCTCCTTGCTCTTCCTCTTCAGGCTGTGTTTGACTGGAGTGCATGCAGCCGTTACAGTTGAGCTCAAGTGAAGCATCTGAGGTTAGTCTTTCTCTAGGCTCCACTATTAAGCGAGACACAGAGAAACAGAAATATAATGTGTTAATGGAAGCTGATTGACAGCTAATCACAAATAATAGCAAATTCTAAATAACTTCAAAACCTCAGGAAAACAATTAGAAACTAACTTATAGTGTCCTCAGTAGCAATGTCCTGCAGTGATGCCTGTCTGAGTGGTGCACAGGAGGGGGATTTGGGGGATTCTGGGTCATCTTCCTCTTCCTCTTTGCCTTCAGGCCCAACCTCCATCTCCTCCAAGTCCATAATGCACTTCTCCAGGAGCTCCGCTTGACGCTTCTGTTTCTTCTTTAGCTTCTTTTTCTTGTTTTTTGACATTTTTGGTACCTGACAAAGAGCAAGATGGGTAATTATTGTTAATGCTTAAAAGCAAAAGCATTTTTTGATGATCAACAAAAAGATAATCTCATTCTTTTAAATGAAACGTGTAATGTAAAAACATCTGCTGAAGAAGAAAAAACATACCTGTTTAGGTGCTGGGGCAGTGCTCACTAAAAGATAAAGATCAACACAAGTCATTGTCACACAATGACAGCTTGCAAAGTAAACCCATTTTAAGAACAGTATGCTAAAGGGTAAGAAAGCTAACCAACGAGTTGTGTTAACAAGAGAATGTGAACTTGTTAAAAAAAAAACTACTGGGGAAAAATTGACGCATAATCATTTGAAACTGACTGAAGCCGTGCAATGAGCGTGCTTCCTAGTGTGTATCAGTAAGCAAAACTGCCGTACCTGCTGACCCAGATGGAGGGGGAGCGCCTGCTTTCTGCCACTCAGTAGCTTCTGCAGCCAAACGCCTGACATACAGCTCATCCACGTTCATGAGAATGTTTTCTGGCTTAATGTCTGTGTGGATGATTTGACACTTGGTGTGCAGGTAATCCAGACCTTGAAGAACCTGAGATTTCAAAAACAAAGAGACTCAACTATAAAACTATCTATTAATAACTTTCTAAACATACTTGGGCAACATAACATATAATTTTAATCACAATGCTGAATATTAACAATACAACACAACATTACATTATCATTATTATTGGTTATTCACAGCTCTCTGAAACAAATGATTCTGATTGCCTCTGATTCTAATTGAGAAACAGCCTATAGGATTTTTTTGTTTGTTTGTTTTTGAAAAAAGTCTCTTACACTCACCAACGTAACAGCTAAAGTCTGTCTACACTGGATGCGACAAAGCGACCGTTGCAAATCATCTGAACTTTGAGTGAGCACGACATAAATAGAATGCGTTAGCAGTTTACTGTCGGGGATTTGTTGTGTCGTGCCGCGTTTGTTGTGTAGACAGCATCAATGATTATAATGGGTTCTACTGTATTGTCGCGTCACTCGTGTCCGGTGTAGACACGGTGTAATGTTGTTTTATAACTATTTCATAATATTTAAAAACAAAGCTGAATTTTTAGAAGTCATTACTCCAGTTTTCAGTGTCACATGACGCTTCAGAAATCATTGTACTATGTTGATTTGGTTTTTAGGAAAAAATTTATCATCAATATTGAATACAGGAATTTTACAGGATTCTTTGATGAACAGAAAGTATACAAGAACAGCATTCATTTGAAATTCAGATCACTTTTGATTAATTTAAAGGAGAAGTTAATTTCCAGAATGAAAATGTACTCACCCCCATGTCTTTTAAGATGCTCAGATCTTTCTTTATTCAGTTGAAAACAAATGAAGTTTGAGGAAAACATTCCAGAATTTCTCTCTGTATAGTGGACTTGAAGGTTGAAGAATCAAACCGCATTTTTAGTGCAGCTTTAAAGGGCTCTACACGATCCCAGCTGAGGAAGGGCCTTATCTAGTAAATCGATCTGTCATTTTCTAAGAAAAAAAACTTTTTTTAAATTTTTAACCACAAATGCTTGTCTTGAACTAGCTCGACCTCACGCATTATTTAACCATGCACGTGACGTAGGCCGAAGTACCGACAGTGTTTACAACGAACACATGCAAAGAAAGTCAAACGCCCTTTACAAAAAAGGATATAAATTTTTTATTTTTTAAGAAAATAACAGATTATTTTACTAAATAAGATCATGTAGAGCCCTTGGAAGCTGCACTAAAACTGCAATTTGGACCTTCAACCTGTTGCCCACCACTGAAGTCCACTATATGAAGAAAATTCCTGTGAATGTTTTCCTTAAAAAATTTCTTTGTGACTGAAGAAAGAAAGACAAGAACACCTTGGATGACATGGGGGTGAGTAAATTATCAAGAAATTTTAATTCTGGAGGTGAACTTCTCTTTTAATGCATCCTTGCTAAATATAAGTATTCAATTCTTTAAAAAAGAAAAAAACTTAAGTAATGCACATTATCCCTTACAAACATTCTCATGGTCTATTCTCATGGTTTCATTTAAAAAAGGTGTGAAAAACTAATTATAAAATCATTTTGAATTTTTAATAAAACCAAAAATGTTAAGTAAGACTGTAAACTCATAATTAATCTGTAACTGATCCACTGAATCCAGGACAGCAGTTAATTAGTCAAACCGCTATTATGTGAACACTGATCTGGTTGTGTGATTGTGTGCTGAGTTACCTGTCGAATGATGCTCTTGACACAAGGCAGAGGTAAGCCTTGATAGTTGGACTTGATAATCCATTTAAGCAAGTGGTGCCCTAGAACTTCAAACACCATGCAGACATCTGAAAGGTCAAGTGAAGGTCCAATGCTTTTAAAACAGAAACTGCTGTTCATAGGAATAACTGTAAAAGTTCTAACTGGAGAAACACATCAGAAAAACTTCTTCCAGTATAATCGCTACAAAGCAACAACTGTTTCAAAGTCAGCATTCACAAGTGCCCTTGTAAAAGAATTCAGGGTATCTTAAAATAGCATGAGACACCTGCTTGAAGACTTCTTGACCCATTTTCTCTCTTACACACACACACAAACAAAACATTCTCCATATTCAAGGATACGAGTCCCATTGACCCCTGAGATCTTGAAGTCATCCAGCAGCTGCACAACCATCTCTCTGTTTGGATCATCAGGGTCTGTATTTCTGACCTGAAAACAAATGAAAAGAAAGAAAGAAAGAAAAAAGGACAACATCTTGGTTCAGTAATACATCAAATTATGCTTGCCTAGAAACAAATACAAAAAAATCTTTTTTTTCCCAACCTTGTTTGTTTTCGTTATTTTTAAAAATTTATTTTTATTTTTATTTTTAAAAATTATTATTTGAAGCATTTTCATTTCAGAAGTTTTTTGGGATACTTACAGATCTGAGTAACTTTATTTCATCCAGAGCTGTTTCAGTGTAATGCTCTGCACTTTTCACCACCTTCATTGCAACAAACCGCTTCCCTCTACAGAGAAGGAAAAAGGAAGAGAAAAACGCATTTGCAATTTTGGCACATTATAATGTGTCATACACTACCAGTCAAAATTTTTTTTTTAAAGAAATCTATTCTGCTAACCACATTTATTTGATCCAAAGTACAGATCCAAAGTACAGCAAAATTTAAAAAAAAAAAGTAAATATTTTTACTATTTAAAATAACTGTTTTCTATTTTAATACATTTTAAAATGTAATTTATTCCTGTGATCAAAGCTACATTTTTAGCATCATTACTCCAAAGATCAGCATTTATCTGAAATAAAACTATACCATTCAAAAGCTATATTATACATACATAGACAAAAATGTCAGATAAATGGTTTTTGAGCAGCAAATCAGAATATTAGAATGATTTCAGAAGGATCATGTGACACTGAAGATTGGAGTAATGATGCTAAAAAAAAACAGCTTTGATCATAGAAATAAATCAAATTTTAAAATATATTCAAATAGCAAACACTTATTTTAAATATTTTTAATATTTCAAAATGTTACTGTTTCTGCAGGACTTTGGATCAAATAAATGCAAGCTAGGTAAGAAGTAGAGACTTCTCTAAAAGACATTAAAAATCTCACTGTTTAAAAACTTTATACTGTTAGTATGTGTTATTTAAAATGATAATGCTCTTACTGGATGTCCCAGGCCAGCCAAACAGTGGAGAAATGTCCCCATCCCAGCTTACGGATCACGTGGTATTTACCATTAAATAGGTCCCCTATTTTCACATGGTGATATCCTCCTAACCAAAGAAGAACAGCAATCTTTCAGCGTGTATTCAGACAGGTCACTGATTGTCCTTCAGAGCTGGTTTAATTGTCATTTTGTTAGGGATTGATTTTAAACAATCAATTTAAAGTACATTTAGAACAAAAATAAAAAAAAAGAGAACTTGACCAGACTATTGAGATTTTAAAACAAGTAAATAATTAATAAAGCAAATAATAAAGTGTGAAAACAAAAAGAATACAGATATTTGAAACATACAGCCATAGGGGTATAAACACAGGAAGATGGCACAGGAAGATGATTCACAGTACCAAATATCAATTTCTTTTGCAGTTTACAGTAGTGTTGCACTGTAGTGTGCAACAGTAGTGTGAAACAAGGAAGTGCCCTTAGTCTTTTTAGCTTTCTCAGACTGAGATTGTCATTTCAGCAATTTTAAGTCTCATCTATAATAACCAAGCTGTAACTTCTGCTGTCAAAAAGATTGTGTACAGCTGAGTCTCCAACCTTTGCAATAGTCATTAGGATCTTCTTGCTCTTCATCGTCAGAGCCGAGGATTTCCTCATCAGGCTCCTGTATCTGGGTCTCTGTCGGGGGCTGCTGTTGTGATGCCCCGCGTGGAGGATGTGCTGGCCTGAGGGATGACAGTACATTTCATTTAGGTCAATAGACATGCATTACAGCGCAGTCTATATAGGGCAGTCCTCGTACAGTATAAACACTCATAGAGCGGGCTCATCTTACATGAAGACTGTTTGATGCTGATTTTACATGGTCTAAATGTTCTGACAACCATTTCAGCATGTGACTTTCATTTCTGACACACTACAATCAAAGGGCCTGCATAAAAACTACATAAAACACCTTTATTTATTTAATGAGCTCACTGAGTAACTGGACTGGACTGAATTGCTTTAAAGGTGAAACAGAAGTTGAAATTATAAAAAAAAAATTACTGAAGCCTGATTGAACAATTTTGTGATGCTGTTCACTATTGCAAAGCTGCTTTAAAACAATCTGTATTGTTTTAAAAATAAAAAATAAACTGTTAAAAATTGGCACTGTTTGTTCCATAACTTTAACATCTGAAACATATTTCCAGTCCACAAAAGGTTCTTTAGAGTGAAAAAAGAATATTTAGATTATTAAAATGCTGGTTCTTTTAATAACTTTTAAATTGGAAGGTTCTCTGAGAAACCAAAAAATTATTAATCTATGGCAAAATCCCCTTTTGGAACCACTATTATTAAGAGTGTAAATAAACTTGACATTAAAAACTTATCTGTTAACTGAATCTAAATCCAAGAAACACAATTGTGCACACAGCCAGTATTTCATTTTCTACCACATAAGCCCTTTTGTTAAATACCATGTAGACACACTGTTGAGTAAAAAGTCTGCCAGTGTATGAATGCATTTCACTGCCTACATGTATCCATGCTTGGTTTAACCCATGCAAGAAAAAAAAGCACCCGTGTCTTGCATCACAAAAACTGAAGTGAAAGAAAGCGCAACTTGATACTGTGCGTGCCAGAAAGATGACTTCATTTGCCAAAATGTTACGAGATATTGTCAAATGAACACGGTTCAACAACCAAGACTGAATAACCAGAGCAAACTCAAGATGAGTCATTCTGTGCACATCAAAACAGTGACGTCTAAACTGACACTGCATATAACAACCTACTAAACAACTTCCAGGACATCATAAAAAAGTCTAAAAACAGAATTGTGCACCATATTATGGTTTGTAATGTATTAATGTCCTATAATCATATCCTAGGATAGAGTTACTGTGCACAGCCAAGTATACATATAGACAGTCCTTCTTAGGTCTAGTCTAACATTCTTATTTTAAAAAGCAAAATTAGTACCCAAATAAATAAAATAATAAATAAACACTAGCAGGGGGGAACAAACAAACAAACAAGAGAATAAAGCACTCACTTTTTGGTCGACTTCTTGGCTTTGGCCCTTTTCTTCCTCGCCTGAAGTGCCAGAACTGGTGTGACAAATGAGGTACAACATATTACAATGAACCTATTAATAAAAATCACTTAAACTCAGTTCCTCAAAGCCAGGTAAACATAGCCTGACATGTATGGAGACACACAGACCGGTGATAGTGCTCTTATGTAATCTTATGTAATGCACATAAACAATACCCAGCTGGGTGTTTACAGTGTGACAGGAACTGAGCGCTTTACATAGGTGCAGACGTGGCTCTTCAATAACATCAGTTGGTTTTTTTTATGAATTTTTATAGCGACTGGAACATGGATGCAAAAACGAGGCTGAAGGAAATAAATTCCTAAAGTTTCCACGACAGCAAAGAGGAAACCAGAAGCTTTCAACTCTCATCCAGCTGATACGTGCACGCGCCTACTCAAAAGATTAACGTCTGTCAAAACAAAAGAAATGTTAAATCGCTTAAAGTGAAAGCGATGTAAACCGACAATAAAGCGTGCCTCTGGGGCGTGATAAAAATAAATTTAGCTCACTTCAGCTGCAGCTGAGTGGCTACATGCTAACGCTAAAGACACCAGCCTATGCCTACCAATACAAGATAAAATGCGCATTTTTGCTTTAATATTACGCTACACGTTTGAGTCAGAATGTACGCTAGTCACCTTGCCTCATGTGTAATCGTTATCGCTTCAAATAAGGCAAATATTATTCAGAGAAAGTCAAGGAAGAGATTACCTTTTCTCTCCATGTTGGCCCCTTAGTTGGCGGCTTGGGTGGCCCTGCGCATGCGCGCACCTCCGGACACGCGCATCTTGACTCTTGCGCGTCCACAATACGAACAGGCACATTTTTGTCAGAATATATTTTTAAAATGTATGTGCTTTCGTAATTAGACATCGAATGGAAAGATGCGACAGAAGTAGCCAGACGTGCGCATTTTAAATTATCTAACGATGACTTGGATGAACACATGAAAACAAAGCACAGGTAAATCCACCGGACAAAAGTATCATGGTAGCCATAGTTACACCGTCTATTAAAATTATGGTTACTATGGTCCCTTTTTTTTTGTAAGAGATTGAAAAAACTTTTGAAGGTGCATTTGGTCATAAAATGCATGTTGGAGTAGTTTACTTCCAAACAAAAATTTACAGATAATGTCATCGAAGATGTTCATGTCTTTCTTTCTTCAGTCGTAAAGAAATTGTTTTTTGAGGAAAACATTTTAGGATTTCTCTCTATATAATGGACTTCCATGGTGCCCATGAGTTTGAACTTCCAAAATGCAGTTTAAATGCAGCTTTAAAGGGCTGTAAACGATCCCATCCAAAGAATAAGGGTCTTATCTAGCGCAACAATCTGTTATTTTCTAAAAAAAAAAAAAAAAAAGACAATTTATATACTCTTTAACCTTAAACGCTCATCTTGTCTAGGTCTGTGTGAACACTATGCATTCAAAACAGATAGGGTATGTCGAAAAACTCCCATGTCATTTTCTCCTCCAACTATAAAATCGTCCTACATCACTGTTTTACATTTATTTGTAAAGGGTGTTTGAACTTCTTTGAATGTTTACTGTGTAAACACTGGGCTGGTACTTCTGCAGCGATGTAGGACAATTTTTAAGTTAGAGGAGAAAATGAGATGAGAGTTTTTTGACATACCCTAACTGTCATGAACACAGAGTTCACACAGAGCTAGACAAGATGAGCGTTTGAGGTTAAAAAGTATATAAATTGTAGTTTTTTTGAGAAAATAACCGACCGTTTCACTAGATAAAACCCTTATTCCTCGGCAGGGATCGTTACAGCCTACTATATGGAGAGGAATCCTGAAATGTTTTCCTCAAAAAAAAAAAAAACTTTCTTTACGATTGAAGAAAGAAAGACACAAACATCTTGGATGGCAAGGGGGTCTGTAAATGTTTGTTCTGGAAGTGAACTAATCCTTTAATACCTTTCAAAATGTAATTCAAAATCAGGGTGGTGCGTAGAAAAGGTCAATAATGACCTCACACACTACTGTTCAACATAAAACAATCAAAACAAAGAAGCAGAAGTTTCTGAAAAATATCGGCCTTTATTTTCAGTAAACAATGGTGTGTTTGATTCCATGTTTTCTATGTCAGGTGCTAAAGAAGACAGTTGCAACGTTTCAGGTTCATAAATACCACCTCAACAGTATATAAATATCTTTCTCTACTTTCATATTTGAACATTCAATTAATAGCATTTTAAAAACAGCTACTGGAGGCAGAATCAGTTCTCATACAGTTCATAGTAGCAACCTCAGGTGGACAGACTCACACACGCGCACACACACACACACAATCTCACACTTTCTTTCCCTAGGAAACATACACAAACAATGTGAAAAAGATCAGAAATAAAACAGCTACAGATTCCAAAAGCTTTACGGAACGTATATTTACAAATAGCCTAAACATATCACCAATACCCAATGCATAAATTTACATTTTTCATCCTAGCTCTATCAAAGGAGACTCCAATAAATCCCATTTTTATGAAAACAGATTAATGAAGAACATACTGTAAATTGTTAAATACAATGCTCATGATTTGATTGGAATAAAATATATTAACAGAAACTAAATGAACAATGTTTTCTGAGCATTTTAAAAGCACTGAAAATGTGATACATTGTACACAGTGAACACATTTTAACAACACAACTAAATACTATGAAATTTCAGAGAGATATTACATTTACAAGTGGACTTGCATGAAAGTCAGTTTTGAACATTGTGAAACTGACCAAAACAAACTGTAAAAAAACAAAAAAAAAGTTGTCATTATCACTATCAGATTCTTTTGAAGAGACTCAATGTGTAAAATAATGATTTTCTATTAGATCTATTCCTTCTGTTTGGCCCAGCAGACATCATTAAAAAAAAAAAGAAAAAATGAAGAGAAACAGTCAAACGTCCTACTGACTGGCTGATTACAATACTGCAAAATGACAGCATTACTGTATTAGTAGTACAGTTGGTTTGATTGCCATCCAGAAGAGAAGGTCAGGATTCCATTTCATCTCCATCAAAGACTGGTGGCTCAAAACTGATCACCTCTTCATATGTCTGACCTGAGCGGGAAAAGAAAAAACAATTAAGGTTGTGACTGCAACATACATTAAAACAAATCTAGATTATCCTAAAAATGGCTTTATCAAAACTTTTTTGATTTTTATTCATTGAAATAAAGCTGAGAACAGGGGCTATGTGCATAAACATAGTCACTATGTTAAGACGGTGTCTTAAAACCAATTTACCTTTTTATGTACCTGATTTTACAAAGTTATGTCCGGTCTTAGATGACTAACATTTAAGACTAGTCTAAGCAGTTTATATAACAGGCCCCAGATATAAAAAAATATTAGGTTAAATTAAATTAAACAAATTAGAAATATTGCCTAGGCAACTAATTGAAAATTTTAGGTTGAAGCACTGAAAATACTAATTGGAAATTAAACTTAAACTAAAACTAACATGAAAATACCCAAATATTAATATTTTGTATTATAATAAAAATGACAAAGGTGCACAGCGAAATGACTAAAAATGAAATTAAAATTACTATAAACATAAAACCTAATTCGATTAGTAATAGTAATGGTTTATTCAAAACGTAATAGTAAATGAATTTGAATATAGTATAATAATATAATAGTACATAAATAATACTAAAATAACACTGGTTCAGGGTGGGAGAATGAGGTTTTGATGGGATGGGGTGGTCTATCTCAATGCTGCAAGTAAACAAATCTGCTACAATTCCTAAAAGGATTAGTTCACTCCTAAATTAGAATTTCCTGATAATTTACTCACCCCCATGTCATCCAAGATGTTCATGTCTTTTATTATTTCTTCAGTCAAAAAGAAATTAAGGTTTTTGAGGAAAACATTCCAGGATTTTTCTCCATATAGTGGAGAGTCAATGGGACTTCAATGGGCCCAAACTGCAGTTTCAATGCAGCTTCAAAGGGCTCTACACAATCCAGCCACGGAATAAGGGTCTTATCTAGTGAAACAATAATTTTCTTTTGGTCCACTATATGAAGAAAAATCCTGGAATGTTTTCCTCAGAAACCTTAATTTCTTTTCAACTGAAGACAGACAGACATGAACATCTTGGATGACATAGGGGTGAGTAAATTAACAGGAAATGTTAATTCTGGGGTGAACTAATCCTTTAAAGCACTTTTAACTCATACCAACAGGCATTTTCCATATAAACAGACCAAAAACCTATGACTCACGTTTCCACTCTTCAATGTCAAGCTCTCGGCTCTCAAAGCTCTGGTCGAAAGGCTCTGCTTCGGGTTCATCATCTGGGTCATGGTACTGAGCAAAGTACGAGTGAGCCAAAGCCTCCGCCGCTGTGATGCGCTTATCTGTGTCCAAAACCAGCATCTTTTCTAGAAGGTCCACAGCTAAAACAAATTAAATATTTAATTAAAAATAAATATTTTACTGCCGTTTGTTTCATAAATAATGTGAATATTCTAAAATATACACTGCCCTCCAAAAGTTTAGAAACACCCCTGGCAAAGTGGTTTTGGACGATATCAGCATAAATCCTTATTTTTTGGTGCAAATACATTAAAGTAACTTGACATTATCATTGAAGACCAGCAATAATACATTTCATTTTGATTACATAATAATGGCAATATATACATGTCAAAGTCAGACATGCCCCTTTGCCAGCTGTGATGTCTGGTTACTGCTTTAAACTTGGCCCAGGTTTTTAAAAGATTTTTGGGTCAGCACACCTTAATAGCTTCAACAATTGATTCCCAATTAAGTTTAGAATTCAATGAATTTAGGCCCAGATTATGCAGAGCTGTAATAGCTGCTAATGGTGGATATTTTGATGAATCGAAAATTTAAGATTTCTATGTATAAACTGTCTATGTAATAAAATATGTTTTCATAGTTTGTGTTAAGGATTCATTCCAATATTGTCCAAAACCCCACTTTTCTAGGGCGTTTCCAAACTTTTGGAGGGCAGTGTACCATTACAAAGTTTTGTTTGTGTTCATCAAGAATGTATTAAATGTATCAAGTGACAGTAAAGACAGTTAGAATGTTAGAAAATATTTCAAATGCTGTCCTTCTAAACTTTCTGTTCATCAAAGAATCCAAAAAAATATATATACATATCACAACTTCCACAAAAATGAGCAAACATGTCAGTTTTACCTAGTGGATTAGCCCCGATAAACACATCAGCAAAATTCCTCTTGGGCATCTGAGGAAGTGAGTTGATGTAAGTACGAGCCTGTTGAAATAACCGGTTGAACCATGAGCAGTCAGTCATTATCAATGTATCAGCTATATTAATTTAAAGTCAACACTACAATTAAAAATTGAGCTGGTTGGTAATTCTCGACTTGATCACCATGACAACTGCTTGTGTTTTGCACATACATTGCTAACCCTGTGAATCATAACATTGTGGTGTTAGCATGCAGTGCCATTTGAATAATGCAGCAAACGAACAGCTTCAGAAGGCAGAAAAGTCTGTGGTGTGCTGGCGATGACAGACAGCGATTTCAGCTCGCATAGATCAGTAAATAACTGCATGGTGGCTCAGCGGCAAGCAGTGAGCAAAGAAGAAAGTGGAGAAGATCTAGGAACTCCGTTGAGTGGAATCTATTACCACTATTACTTTTGCTTATAATCTCCACATAAAATGTTTAAACCGGATTTGAAAATGTTCTAATGAATAATTGAACAGTTTAGATTGGCTGAGTGGGTTTCCACTCCAACATTGCTATCGGCATCACTCAAGCTTGTCTGCGTCTCTGATATTGTGCGGTGTAAGTGGAAGAGCAGCTTTATTGGTAGTCAGAGTAGCTTCAGGAACTTCTCTTCAGCTTCAGCAGCTTCTCTCACTAGGGAGAAGGACTAACGTAGGACTCATTAGTAGGACTTTTTAATTCTAAATGCAGTCCGTATTTTCAAAACGAGGTCTGCTGATTAAACGGCATGATGGGTATTCTGCAAACAGCGGGCTGGGTGACAGCGAGCTCACCTCATGGCTAGGCATCCTGCTTATTAGAGAGGCAGGTGGAGTTCCTGTAAGTCGCATTATCTGTTGAAGCTGGTTTATATCTTTGAAGGCCGGGTCAAGGAGCGCACGGTCAAAAAATTTAGCGTAATGCATATTTATAAAATGTTATCTGGAGATATATTGCGGTTCTCCACTGCTCTAAGGAGAAAGACATGATCAAAGAAAGAGAAGAGAGGAGAAATTGGCATGCAAATCATGTTCATATACAGTAGAGAAGAATGTCATGCTTTGGATAGCAAGAGATTCTGACAAAGATTAGAATCAGTTCAGAAACACATCAGCAGAGCTGCAAGACAAAAATCAGGCTTGTTAATTTCAGTTTAGATGTCATGACGGAAGAGTCCCAAACGGAAGCTCAAATCAGTCTTTCATCTAAAAGTGAAGCCAAACGATTAAAGTTGAATTAAAGAACACTGAAAAAATATACTTTTTAATTAGTGACAATCAACACACATTCATTGTTGGAAAATCCAGCTTACGCCTTTAACTGCATTTTGATTTCTGGCTGGTCAACCAGCCAACATGTTCCAAAATCTAGCTTGATCGCTTTAAAGATCTGGTAACTAGTCTTGTGGCTGGTCATTTCTCAAAAAAATAATAAAAGCCATCACAGCTGCCAGCTTAAAATGGATTTTCCACTTTGAAAAATCAACACAGACAGGCGTTTTTAGCAAGTACACACTTCCTAAGTATATCAAACTCACAGAATCCGATGATATTTTCATTAACAGCTCAGGTCCTGGAGTTCCAACCAGAAGCATTATAAGCTTCAACTGATCGATGTCTAGTAAAAAAAAAAGTTGAAGGAAAACTAGTGTGGCTCAAAAAGGAACAGGCCACAGAAACGAGGAAACTCTTATTTTGGTTTTGTGTGTACTTAAGAACAGGAAAAAACAGAAGCTTCGGACACATCTGTGGAAAGACGTGCAAGCGAGTAAAAATAGCACAGGTTAAATATTTTCAGAAGTCAGAAGTAGCTGCACAGGTGTGCTCTGCCTGTGAAAGGGGGAAAATATTTGGCAAGTATTTCTGTTCCATGGGTTGTGGAGCCAGATGCATTAGGAGTGGCAGCCGTTCAAGATACAGAGTGTCAAATATGCAAAGCCAGGGGGGAAAACACGCTGCAAGCGCTGAAACCTGAAAACATTTGTCACTGGAAATTAGGAGCGGGAAAGAGAGAAAGAGGCATGTCATTTCCTGCAGGGCAGTTTATTGCATTCTCATAATGATGGATGATATATCCTTTGAGTCGCTGTTGCGTCTTGGGGTGCAGCTTGAAGGCGGAGCTTAAGCGGAAGAAACAAGAGTTCAGTTTGAGATGAGACAGAAAGAAATGCCAGCTTCTGCTGTAGCATAAATACACACTGCAATGACAGAAAATGTTGTGATGTGATGTTAAAAAAACATTTATCCATAATTTGTATCGGTATGAGAGCCAATACGCACTTAAAACTAAACTTCTGGCTTGGAGCCATGGTGCAATTTACAGAGAGTGTTTTGCAGGTCAGTGAGGGGGAAATGAGAAGAAAAGGATACGATCTGTGCCAGGAAACAGAGTCCTGCCTGTCAACAGCTCGGCCATGATGCAGCCCACTGACCAAATGTCCACTGAAAAGGAATCAAGAAACAACATTAGTGGAGAGGCAGCGAGCACATGTTCCCTCTCTTGTGTCCTGACCCAGCCATCTTGTCACAGAGGGCTGTAAAATTACATGAATTAACAGCCACAATCCTCAGAAGACATTTAGGCAAACGTATAAAGATTCGGCTGGTTAGCATGGGCCAGTCAGCTTGTTTGGTAGTTGTAACTACTCTACCATTCAAACATTCAGAGTCAGTAAGATTTTTTTTCAATAATGTAATACTTTAATTCAGCAAGGATGAATTAAAGGAGAACTCCACTTCCAGAACAACAATTTAAAAATAATTTACTCACCCCCTTGTCATCAGATGTTCATGTTTTTCTGTCTTCAGTTGTAAAGAAATGATGGTTTTTAAGGAAAGCATTTCAGGAGTTTTCTCCATATAATGGACTTCAATGGTGCCCCTGATTTTGAACTTCCAAAATGTAGTTTAAATGCAACTTCAAAGGGCTCTAAACGATCCCAGCCGAGGAAGAAGGGTATTTTCTAGCGAAACGATCTGTAATTTTTTTTAAAAATTAAAATTTGTATACTTTTTTTTTTAGCACAAGAGCTTGTGTAGCACTAGCTCTGGGTTGCGCGTCCACGACGCTACGTACTACAGAATCACGTCGAAAGGTCACGCGCGACTCACCACCTGACTTGCTGATTCTTTCCGACAGTGAAATAGATATGGTCCATTCTTGAGAGCATTGAGATTCCTGCTCCGTTGGCAACGGTTGGCATTTTCTACACATGCACCACCATGTCTCGTTTGAACGTGGTCTGCCCAAGGCTTGAGAGACTTGTGTCACCGCAGCAGTCTCCTCTCTATATCTAAGTTCATCGTCTCTGTACTCTGGCTTAAAAAGGTAGAGTATGGCGAAAAAACTCCATCTCATTTTCTCCTACAACTTCAGAATCATCCAACATCGTTGTACCTTTTTGTTTGTAAACAGCATTTGACTTACTTGCACTTCATTAGTCTTTGCATGTTCGCTTTGTAAACACTGGGTCTGTAGTTCCGCCTACTTCGCACGTGACCTTTCGACGTGATTCTGTAGTACATAGCATCATGGAGGCGCATTCCAGAGCTAGTGTTACACAAGCTTTTGTGCTTAAAAAGTATACAAATTTTAGAAGACCCTTCTTCCTCGGCTGGGATCGTTTAGAGCCCTTTGAAGCTTCATTTAAACTGCATTTTGGAAGTTCAGGGGCACCATTGGAGTCCATTATATGGAGAAAAATCCTGAAATGCTTTTCTTAAAAACCATAATTTCTTTACAACTGAAGACAGAAAGACATGAACATCTTGGATGACAAGGGGGCGTGAGTAAATTATTTGTAAATTGTTGTTCTGGAAGTGGACTTCTCCTTTAACTTCATCCAAAGTGATGCGGTTTCTACAAAAATCTTAAAGGGATAGTTCACCCAAAAATGAAAATTACCTCATGATTTACTCGCCCTTTAACCATCCTAGGTGTGTAGGTACAAGTGCTTTTAGGCATGTAGTTTGGTCTTAGCTCATAAAGCTAGGCATTTTATGGAGTTATTAAAGTGGTCTGTTGCAGACATAAGGTATCTGATTTTTTTGGTGTTATAAAACAAAGCATTTGGGTGTTTTTTTTTTGTCCTTTTTTCTATGAAGATCTGGCAACACTGACAATTTACAGCATGGTTCGTGAGCGCAACTAGCCCCGTGTCAAAGTATGCTAAGGTTAAGACTTCTTTCACTGTCATTTTCTTGCATCTCACATACAGACGAGGACACATCTCTGATGTGTGTGTAAATATTCAGTTCAGTTAAGTTCCTTACACACTGTGTATAATTTCTGTAAATGTGGTTGTCACTCCTGTATTTTAGTGAATTATGTGTGTACAGAATGCGATTAAGGAGTAAAAGGTGAACTGACAATCGAATTTACCTGCAGTGTGTACATGGCCTATGACTTTCTTCTTTCAGAAAAACACAATCAGAGTTATATTTAAAAATGTCCTGGCTCTTATGAGCTTTATAATGGCAGTGAATGGTGGTCGAAAAGGATTTTGGAACAAAAAGTGCATCCATCCATCATAAAAAGTACACCACACGGCTCCAGGGGGTTAATAAAGGCCTACGAAATGAATCGTTGCAATTGCGTAAGAAAAATATCTATATTTAACTGTCGTACGCGCGTTCACGAGAGGGTAGAATGTAGGTGTAGTGTAAGCTCTGGTGAGAACATGCTAGTCTCGCAAGAACCAAGTTTTGTTTACAGGAGCAAAGGAAGCAATGTTTCCTTCGTTTAGCAAATGAAAACCAGTCACCTCTTGGCTTGTATTGAAATCCTGTCATTTTCTTTACAAATCCTCATTTTGTACTTCTAATTCATGATTGGTGTTTTGTTTTGCTCTCTCCTTCGTTTCCCTGTTCGTCACTTCTCACCGTAGCTTACACTACGCCTATGTCCTACGTCATCCGCTGGAATGCGCGTACATTTTAAATATGGATATTTTTCTTACATAAACACATCGATTTACTTCAGAAGGCATTTATTAACCCCTTGGAGCCATGTGAAGCACTTTTTATGATGGATAGATGCACTTTTTTGGGAATCAAAATCTTAAACCCCATTCACTGCCATTATAAGCTTGGAAGAACCAAGACATTTTTTAATATATCAGACGATTGTATTCAATTAGTCATATACATCTACGATGGCTTGAGTGTGAGTAAATCATAAGGTAATTTTCATTTTTGGGTGAACTATTTCTTTAAGCAGCACAACTGTTATCAACACTGATTATTATTAAAAAATATATATATTTCCTGAGCACCTAATCAGCATTTTAGAATGATTTCTGAAGGATCATGTGACACTGAAGACCAGAGTAATGGCTGCTAAACATTAATAAATTACATAGAAAAAAATATTTTACATAAGATACATTTATATCTATTTAAATAAGACACTTGTGCATAAGAGAGCTACACTATCTGGTTCTAAAAAGCATTTTTCTCCACAGATGAGGATTCAGAATGGGTCTATTTGTATTGTATCAGATGTGGGTGTAGTTGTGTTACCTGTCATGTTGTAGTGCATCCAGTTAAGCATGATCTCTGGAGCACGGTACCACCTTGTGGCCACATACCCTGTCATCTCATCATCTGTGTGTCGAGCCAGACCAAAGTCAAGGATCTGAGATACAAAAAAAAAAAAAAAAAAAAGGGGGAAATACATAATGTTATTTTACTTTTAACTACATGATGTAATGAGTAACCACATTACCAGCAAAAGTACAACTATAAAAACAAATGACAGACTCACCTTGAGTTCACAGTCTTCATTTACTGCCAGATTACTGGGTTTCAAGTCCTAGGAAACAATTAGTGAATATTACTTTACAGTTTCTGTATACCACAACAACCATTTTAAAGGAATATTTGCAGCCATTTATGAATACAATGTATAGATGTAACAAATTTTTGCATTTCAATGACCAGAAACAAAACATTTTCACCTTCAAATTCATTTAAGTTCATAAAAACTAATTAAAATGCCTTTTTTTTTTTAATTTATATGAACTCATAAACATAAACTTTAAAAACAACAAAAGTCATGTGAGCTACAATGTGAAGTTGGACTACTTTCAATATGAGATTGCAATTATTTTCTGTGGTAATCAACAGCATGGCAACGATGCTGTCCTCAAGCACCAAGCTGAAAATACCACAGACTATTCCTTTAAGACAGAACACATTTCTAGCTTAAGTCTATACACAACAGCAGGCCTGAGCATGCAACATGGTGATGCCAGGGGAAACTGGCTCCACGGGGCAAGACACACCAAATTTTTTGAGGAGAACAAAGCCTGCAGGCCATCTCTCATATGCCTGAGTGAACACTTACCCTGTGAATTATGTCGGCTGAATGGATGTACTGGTAAAATTAAAAGAAAAATAGGGAAAAAACTTTTAGGTTATGTGACAGAATCAAATTACATCTTATTGACATATGACTTAAGTGATTCTTGTTTGTGTTCGTTACAATACTGAAAATAAAAAGTGCAGTTTCACCTTAAGCCCTCGCAGGATCTGGTAAATAAGGAACTGAACATGATCATCGGTCAGCTTCTGACACTTGACAATATTATTCAGGTCAGCACCCATTAGATGAGTCACCAGGTACCTGCCAATCAGAACACAAGAATGTTATTCTCCTGCCAACTGTTTAACCTGTTGTTGGGAGTGACAACACAGCCTGAAATGTAGGGAACATTTAGTTCTGTTTTGATAAATCCATTAATCTTGTTTTGCTTTCAAGGCTGACTGTGCTTCCAAAGTGGAGTAACAACTTGACACAAATTCTGGCCATGGAGGAACTTCTAACTACTGTGAACTTCAAGACCAGATCGGTTTTCAAGTAAATATACCAGGGTAGCTGCTCGCACATATTTTAATACTTATTGTCGGGAAACAGGAAGCTACAGGGAGATATAAACCAGGGCTGTGCTGACACAATGATATAATCAATATTTCGCAATATCTTTTCCTTACAATAGTAAATTAATACTTCAAATACTTGTTTGGGCATTCATAAGCGTATTAAATAGCTGGCGTCTCACAGTATGTTCAGGCGCATTAAAAATTAAATTTTATTACAATCTTTAACCCATCAAACAAACACCTCATGGCAACCCACAGTAGAGTTTAAATAAGCACTGCCTCTTGGCAAGAGGGTGGAGCTACAGGTCAAACAGAGCCACTGTGGTGCGACACACAGTGGAGCTTAAAATAAGCCACACTTAATCCCAGAAACACTCTCCACCCAATAGACACACTCGGCATTAGAGATAATCAACAAATACATCCAACCCCCACAAAGATTTGGGGGAAAAAACACAGATTAGAACCACAGATGCATCACTTTTACGTGCGCAGACAAATGAAAAAAAACGAAGCAAAGTACGGATGCCTTCCATCCATCACTGTGCGTCAGGTCTATTTTTGGCATCAGAATCAATGTTAAGTCACTGCAGCATCTGGTTTTACAACCTGGTTGTATCCTTAGCATTCCCCACTAACCCATGGCTGCTAGGCTGGAGCTAGGCAGCACGAAAAGCTCAGTCTCTGTGGAAACCTGAAGCTCCATAAAACCACTAGAGCCCAAAAACATTCACAGGAGTGATTATATTAAAGCTGTACTAAAGGACAGGTCACAGTGCATCGAAACCAAATTGCTCTAATTATGATCAACACAGTTGTTTACACAGGAAGCCTCTGATGTGGTTTGCTGTCACACCTTCAGTTGGCAGACAAAGAGTTTCTATTTTTAATGTGTCGTAGCCACTTTGTGACCACCTGTCTGCAAGAAAATTATTTTTTGAACAAATTTACAGTACCATTCAAAGGTTCAGGGTCGTATATTATTGACAAACTCTCACCAAGGCTACATTTAGCATTTGATAAAAAAAAAAAAACTGTATTATTGCGAAATTATTATTGCGAGTATTAAAACATTCCTTATTCCTGTGAAGCAAAAGCTGAATGTTCTGTCATTACTCCAGTCTTCAGCATCATATTTTAATATTTGAAGCTTAAGAAACATTTAGTATTATTACTATCAATGCTAAAAACAGTTGAGCTGCTTAAAAGAACAGTTCACCCAAAAATGAAAATTCTGTTATTAATTACTCACCCTTGTGTCGTTCCAAACCTGTAAGACCTTCGTTCATCTGAAGAGCACAAATTAAGATATTTATGAAATCCAAGAGCTTTCGGACCCTGCATAGACAGCAAACACAACTGACACGTTCAAGGCCGAGAAAGGTAGTAAAGACATCATAAAAATAGTCCATGTGACATCAGTGGTTCTACCGTAATGTTATGAAGCTACAAGAATACTTTCTGTGTGCAAAAAAATAAAAAAATAATGACTTTATTCAACAAATTCAACAATATTTTAGTTTTCTTTGCGCATAAAACTTACGGTGGAACTATTGATGTCACATGGACTATTTTAACGATGTCCTTACTACCTTTCTAGGCCTTGAACATGTCAGTCGGTTGCTGTCTATGCAGGGTCAAAAAGCTCTCGTATTTCATCAAAAATATCTTAATTTGTGTTCAGAAGATGAACGAAGGGCGTACAGGTTTGGAACGACATGAGGGTGAATTAATGACAATTTTCATTTTCAATGACATAACATTTTCGTGAAAACAGTGATGCATTTTTTTACTAGATTATTTCAGGATTCTGAATAGACAGTTTAAAAAAAAAAACAAAACAGTATTTCAAACATTTTTTGCAACAATATAAATGTCCTTACGGTCATTTTTAATCAATTTAATGTGCCTTTGCTGAATAAAGGAATTAATTTCTTGAAAAAAAAAATTTATCGACCTCAAATGTTTGAGTGGACTATTTACTATAGTTTCATTAACACTTGCATAAAGTGTAGTCATTTCATAACCAAAGAATAAAAAAATTAATCAAGTCCAGTGAAAAGATTTCTTAGGGAGGAAGTAATTGTCTGACTCACACATCATTAAACTCCTCCAGACTGGTGGCAGGTGTGAAAACATCCAGCAGCCCAATCACCTGCAAGCACAAAGTGCAAAGAACACCGGTCAGGATCATTTAGTACAGCATGTACAGTCTTGCATTAAGATTTCATTGCATAACCTGACAGAGAAAATATAGAATTCCCTGAATTACCCATAATAACCCAATTTCAAATAATAAAAGCATGAAAAGAATTATTATGTTTTAATACCCATTTCATTCTGACAGATTAATAATGGCTCTACTAAACTCTAATAGCAGAGGAGGGCTGCTCAAAATTTGCTGGTGTTTTCAAGGATATAGTGAGAAAATTGATGTTCCAGAGCCCCTAGAGCAAACAATAGCTCAATGACAGGGCTTGATTTAAGGGTATAATAACCCACATTTCCAATTTTTTTTTACAGTAAACATCCTTTTACTGACCTTTTATGATTTCAAATAATATTTTTTTTTTTACTGTGAATTATGTTGGAGCCCCAACTCAAAAAGGACTTGCACAGTAACTCTTGTTAACATTCTATTAATTTAGAAATTGCAGGTTGCCTGACAGAACTTAATAAGGTTAGATGCCATATTGAGTTTTCTGCAAATGAAAACAAGGCTGTGAGAAATAGACTTTAAATCAAAATTTGAAAGCATTTTGTAAATACAGTTGAGGTCAAAAGTTTACATACACCTTGCAGAATCTGCAAAATGTTAAGTATTTTACCAAAATAAGAGGGATCATACAAAATTCATGTAATTTTTTATTTAGTACTGACCTGAATAAGATGTTTCACATAAAATGAAATTTTTAAAATGCATTTTATAAAAAGGACATTCGCTTTATTCTTAATACTGTGTTGTTACCTGAATGATCCACAGCTGTTTTTTGTTTGTTTGTTTGTTTAGTGATAGTTGTTCACAAGTCCCTTGTTTGTCCTTAAGTTAAACTGCCTGCTGTTCTTCAGAAAAATCCTTCAGGTCCCACAAATTCTTTGGTCTTTCAGCTTTTTTTTTGTGTATATTTAAACCATTTCCAACAATGACTGTATGATTTTGAGATCCATCTTTTCACACTGAGGACAACTGAGGGTATTGTAAGCAAATATTACAGAAGGTTTAAACGCTCAATGATGCTTCAGAAGGAAACACAACGCATTAGGAGCCGGGGGGTGAAAACTTTTTGAATTTGAAGATCGGTAAATTTCACTTATTTTGCCTTCTGGGAAACATGTAAGTATCTTCTGTAGCAAAATATAAAAAATGTACACATTTTCATTCTGTTCAAAAGTTTACACCCCTGGCTCTTAAGGCATTGTTTTTCCTTCTGAAGCATCAGTGAATGTTTGAACCTTCTGTAAGAGTTGCATAAGAGTCCCTCAGTTGCCCTCAGTGTGAAAAGATGGATCTCAAAATCATACAGTCAATGTTGAAAAGGGTTCAAATACACAAAAATGCTGAAAAAGCAAAGAATTTTGTGGGACCTGAAGGATTTTTCTTAAGAACAATGGACAGTTTAACTGTTCAGGATAAACAAGGGGCTCATGAACAACTATCACAAAATAAAAAATAAAAAAAATCTTATTGATGTCAGTACTAAAAAAAAAATAACATGCATTTTGCATGATCCCTCTTATTTATTAAACTTTTGACCTCAACTGTATGTTTCATCAGCTGAACAATTGGTATGCACTACTATCTCTCAAAGTCTCATTTTCGATCATTAATTAAATCAAAAATTAAATATGACACCATCCTGACTAAAGTCTATCGCCCAGTCCTCATTACGAAATTAATATAAGCCTGCAATATATCTTGTTTTGTGGAAGAGAGAAAAACAGGTTTGGAACTACATGACATGAGGGTGAGTATAATATAAGAATAATGACAGGTTTTTTTTAATATTTGCATGAACAAAGGCTTTAAGCATTGGGACTGCCATCCACCACTCTGCATATTAGCCTTGTCAGTTTGATGATACATGTGATCCAAACTCACATTCTCATGTTTCATATGCTTGAGCAGCCGCAATTCCCTGTAGGTCCGCTTGGCATGGATGATGGACTGAAACGGTCTTGACAGCTTCTTCACAGCAACCTTCAGTCCTGTCTTTTCATCATACGCAGAGCTGAAACACATATGATTCAAACATGCCGTCACACTTCACTTTGTTGCACAACTGAAACTCCAACATGTTACAACAAGACCAAAGTTAAAGACGGTTGGAAGTAGAAGTCAGCATATAAAAGGCACTAATTTAACTCTGATTGAAACAGAAACCGGACAGATTCTCACTTCCTCGTGGAAATAACCAAAGGTTTACAGAAGGAACTAAATGGTGAAACTTACCTATTATTCACAAACCACTTTTTCAAGGGCAAATTTGTCACACACTGACCATCACAACCTATGAAGTAGTCCTAACAGTGAGTTTCACCATACAACCTTTCAAGAACCATAGGATTCTTTACATGATTAACTTGACTGAGAGAACTAATAGATCTTATCAAAGAAAATCTCAGTGCTTCGCTTTTGTGAATACACTGCATAAGCTGAGAGATGAGCCTGGCACTTCAAACCCTGTGCAATCTGTTCATCAGATATTCAATTACACAGACACAATAAGGGGGCCATGAAATATAATCTAGATAGCACGGTTGCCTAGCATCGCAACTTCTAACAGTCACTTTGGTGCATAAACAACCTGTCTGCTCTGAGTAGGAGTAATTTAGAAAATGAGCCTGGCCTTCAAACACCTGTCTGTTTAATATCACAGAGACCTTTTTGAAAATCATTTGCAAACATTAAAGAGTGAGGTAACGCTTGTTTTGAGGTTAAGGAAGAAACCAAAGAAGTCTGTCGATGTGCACAAACATGACTGGTTAAAACAAGGTCACATCTCCTCAGAAAAACATTGGTCACGACAAGTGCTGATTACAGCCATTTAAATGCTGAAATGTGCAATATTTGCAAAGCAAAAATACTTCCTTTTTAATATACAGAACAAATAAACTATTTGTAGGTTGATTTCCTAAAATCCGTGTCATTTTCAAAACAATGGAGTACTTCATTGAGCACTTGACATGGCAATGAGTGTTTTGACAATGGCCATTTTTACATTTCCAGTTAGTGGCACTAGTGCTGCAGAAATAAGTTCTGTAAGTTTTTATTTATGTATCCACCTTTTTCCTGAAAGCAGAAGTCCGCTTCATAACGGAAAGATGCTTTACATTTCTTGGTGTTTATAGTCATGTTAACGCACAGCTTATCTCACACATTTTTATTTTTGGTTATATTTAAAAACTTTCATTTTAATAATAGAGGGTTTGCACCTACATTACGGTTTGGTCAGGTACCTGGATGCGTGGCCATATTGGAGATACTCGGATGTAAACAACAGCATCGATTGCACAGTTAATGTACTACTGAATATGTTTTTCAGCTAATTTATGCTGTCTAAACAAAGGAAAAAAACATGTGAAAGCTGCTAAATCATATTGAGAAGGTGGTCTGAGATTGGTAGTTCCCCCAGCGAACAGCAGCCCATCACCGGCTTAGATTTCGCCGACACATCTGCACAACAATTAGCACCATTTCAGTGAAAAGTGATTACAGAGAATGATTAAATACACTTAATTAAAATGCTACTTTTAAATGTTGCCTTTTTTTTTTCTAAAATGCTTGTTAATGTATGTAATATTGTAAACTATGCTGTATTCACACAAATGAATTCAATTTGTCTTATATTTCTGTCAATTTGAGTTCTTGCTTAGTTTATCTGTTCATGTTTTGAATATTGCTGTTGCCGCTATAATTCTGTGTGTGATTTTTAATTTCCAGCCCATTTTAAGCCAGCAATATAATAATTTTTAAACAATAGTTGACTTAAATAAAACAACCCAGCATGTGGGGTAAAACATTTAACTCAACCAGCTGGGTCAAAATATCCCAGGATGTGTTCTGTCCAATGTCTACCCAGCGCTGGGTTGCAAAATAACCCAAGTTGGGTTGTTTTCAACCCAGCATCTGGGTCAAGGTTGTAATATTTTGACAAACTAAAGTTAATAGGTGGTAAAGATATGTATGAGAAGTATTAATTAAGATATTAGCCTAATATTTCATCTACCTGACTGGAAATGATAAAAACAAACACGAATGTTGTCAAGATTCTTGCTCTGGAAATCCTGGTTTAGTTTGTTCAACCACAAACGCCTTTTGTTCCTCAAACAGTCTTTTCCTTGATTTGTTATAACTTTTGGCAGTCTATAGTACTCCAAATATTTTTCCCGGTCCGGCCAATTGATACAGCCCAAAACATGACAACAATTGACCATTTTCACCAGCAATAATCAGCAAAATTTGTGAGTTCAGATCGGTTCAGTGATAATGTTTACGTTCTGTGCCGCCAATATGGCCGATTGATGACATGAGAGCATCTAAACGGAAGTTAGAATCCATCATAGTGGCGCTTATCAGTTCCTCAGGAAAAAGGTGAATAGTTTTGGATTTTATTTTTTACTTTGTTATCTGAAGTGCTGACTGAAAGCGTTATATAATGTAAATGTAACTTCGTTTTGATTGCGGACGTACTAGTCTAGTCATGTGATGTCAACATCGTGAGTGCGCGACCCGCTCCGCGTAGAATAAAACAGCTTTTTCAGACAGGTAAATCTGGAGATTACACCCCGTTTGGTGTAAATCTAATTTTAATGATTTTTCTTGGACGCGTGGTTCATTTATTTACCTGCAATGTTTTGTGAATTAGCAACAAATTACTGAGTGCACCTTTTAAGTGAATCACAAATCCAACTGTGTCAGAAAACATAACCGACAAACTTCCTCATCGCAACCAAACAAAGCAAACGAGCAATCCAGATGAATTAATCACGCGATTAAGATAATAACATAAGACAAACCCAGTGCTTCACCTCATCCGGGGTGTTACTACAAGCAAACGAGAAAATAAAGTGCTGTGAATCATTGACAACAGTCTTGAAATTACACGCAGCTCTGACTCACTGGCTGCGTTTTAAAACCTATCGAGTTACCTACAAAGACAGCAATCCTGCGCAACACGAGCGCACTAAGGTGCCCAAAACGGCAGCTCCCTTATTTCTGGAGAAACAGTCATGATGCATCATCTGCGGGGTGACCTCATTCAGGACAGACCCCACCAGATGTCCGCATTAAGACCACACTACACCACTAAGTAGGGCGAATAAAGAAACTGTGGTTCTGTATCATCAACATCCATCGCAGTTCACAAGAAAAACAACTCTGCAGTCCATCGCGTTCTACTATTTTAACGTGTGCATCACGTTGCCTATACACCGTAAAGGTCTATTACTTTGCAACTGAGGTGGCAAGCGTGCGTGCACGCGAGGTGGCTTTCGCAACATACGCGACTTTAAATGTTTATAAAACGTAAATCTCACACGTTAAAACACTTTGCAACACTACAGGCACTTTTAACCAGCTTTTTGTAACTAGCAATTGCTCTTGCATAACAAACTACGGACTTTGGTCTTATTAGCAAGTTTGCTAACGCAGTGCAATGCTGTACGGGCCCGTAAGAATGAATGGGACACATCGTTCCGCCATCGAAAGAACAGATAAATATTTACCAAACAGATCCGTATGCACCAGAGCCGACGGGAGACAAGTTCTGATATCGCACAGGGACCTCCCATATCGTCTTATTGACCTCCTGGCGATAGAAAGTGGGTCTTTCTTTCTGCGACATGCCTGCAGAACGAGCGCCCGAGGCGAGTTGAGACTTCTGCTTTCCCTGGCTCGCCTGCCTGTGATTCAAGGCGTTTGAGTTTTCTTGCAACAATCAAAAACAGAAAGTAAACGACCGATAAGTCGACCGTGCACGCGGAGACTCGAGAACGAATCAGCTAGATGTGTTTAATTCATGCCAACGGCTCCAAATATTCTTGGAATGCGAGTGTTCAGAAGTTGCTCGGTTCCGGGTCGCGGTGATTTCGAGCACTATCCCGTCTGCGTCTCTCTCCCTGCTGTTACAAATGAAAGTCACAGTAGAGAAGAAAAAAGCATAGTGAGTTCCCAATTGCGCCCCCTGCAACACTTTTTACACGTACACAGAGGTTGTTGATGTGTTAGGAAACAGGACACAATAAATAAATAAATAAAAGAAACACGGAAACGTTTAATGCAAGTCACTAAATTCAATATTTATACCACGCTAAATCGTTTTAGGTGGTTTGATGCACATAATGGAACATGTTGAAAAACTATCTACAAGACATCATCAATACTACATGTTTTTTAAATTTGTTTTTAAGGGAAAAAATATTATTATAGTTATAATATTAATATTTATGTTTCATTTTTACATTAAAACATTTTATTTATACAAAAAACAAAAAACATTCACTCAAGGTCACTTTAAAAGAACACAAAGAAAAACAAATAAGAAAAATTATTGTATAAACACATGATAAATATAAAAAGAAAAAACAAACAATATACACTACCAGTTAGATTTTTTAAAATGTTTTTTTTTTAAGAATTCTCTTCTGCTCACGAAGCCTGCATTTATTTGAACCAAAACACAAGAAAACCAGTAAAATTGTGAAATATTTTTACTATTTAAAATAACTGTTTTCTATTTGAATGTTATAAAATGTAATTTATTCCTGTGATCAAAGCTACGTTTTCAGCATAATTACTCCAGTCTTCTGTGTCACATGATCCTTCAGAAATCATTATAATATGCTGATTTGATGCTGAAGAAACATTTATTCTTATTATTATTATCAGTATTTAAAACAGTTGAGTAAATTTATTTTATTTTAGCATGTACTCGAAATAAAAAGCTTTTGTAAGGTTATACATTGTACCATTCAAAAGCTTGGAGTCGGTATAATTTTTTATTTTATTTTTTATTTTTTTGAGAAAGAAATTATAGAAATTAAAACTTTTATTTAGCAAGTATCCTTTAAATTGATCAAAAGTGATGGTAAAGACATAATGTTACAAAAGCTTTCTATTTCAGATAAATGCTGTTCTGAACTTTCTATTCATCAAAGAAACTTGAAAAAAACATACTCAGTTGTTTTCAACATAGTAATAAATGTTTTTGAGCAGCAAATCAAAACATAAGAATGATTTCTGAAGGATGTGACTGGAGTAATGATGCTAAAAATGCAGCTTTAAAATCACAGGAATAAATTACATTTTAAAATATATTCCAAAAGAAAACAGTTATTTTAAATAGTAAAAATATTTCAAAATTGTACTGTTTTTGCTGTACTTTGGATCAAATAAATGCAGGCTTGGTTAGCAGAAGAGACTTCTTTAAAAACATTAAAAATCTTACTGTTCAAAAACTTTTGACTGGTAATGTAGTTACAGAATTCAGTAAAGAGCAGAGAAATAAGATCATAATTTAACACTGCAGACTGAACCTAATAAAACAATAACAAAATATATCAGTGGATGGAGAAGGGAGAGAATATATTTGTTTAAAGATGTGTGTTTTTATATATTTTTGGGATTTTACTGCAGGGAATTCCATTACACCGAAGTACCTGCCATTTATGTGAGTATGAAATTTGGGACCTCAGACCTCAGAGTGTTGTCCTGTATTTTTAAATGAAATATTCAAATATAATACTATATGAGAAGTTTCACAGTCAGGTGCTCTTAAGTGCTGGTAGAACACTGGGGTCAGAGGTCATATTTGGCATTGGCATCTGGGTTATAAATGTCAGGCTACGTTTTTCTTCAGTAAACCTGCGAAGGAAAAATGGTTTGACTTAGCACTTGGAAGACAACAAAATAGCATTATAATTATTTTTTGTAAAAGGACATCACAGTGTTATTATCCATCACAGTGTTGGGGTCTTACCCTGTATCACTGCTAACCTGGATCTTCTCAGAGGAAGATGTTGGTAGAGCTGGAAGATGGACTGGTTTCCTGTCAGGGGAAAAAAAATTGTAGAGATGTCATGAACCACAAAAGGTTTGCAGCACTCTGTTGTCTGTCACTACAGAAACCAAGACACGTTCTTTCCTGTTAATTTAAATATTTAATAATAAAAATACATGATCCCAAATTTTTTTAATGGCAGTGTATATATTTATTTATTTATTTTTTACCTTGTTTTTTGCCCATTCAGTTTAGCAAAAAGCAGATTGAGTAGTCTTTCTTTCTGCTCCCATGTTAGATCAGAAATATCCACATTGGAGCTTTTCAGGTTGCTCCTAAAATGACACCAGATCATTTTCATCTTCATAATAATTTTGATTAGTGATACATCTTAAGAGCAATTTTGAAATTCTGGACTAAAAACTCTCACACCATTTGTCAGCTTCTTCCAGGTCAGTCCGAACATCATTGGTGCTGTGCGGGGCATTAGAGAAGGTCCGTATACGAGGATACTCCAACCTTCCAACCCGAGCCTCGTTCATTCTCCAGCGATAGGCCTTCAGAGCCTCCTGTCTACACACAAGATCATCTTCAAATGCTTGAAGCACTTCCAAAATGCTCTATTAAAAGATATTTCACAGCTGTGTTTAGTTTTCATAACTTGAGCAAACCTGTAGTGTTGTTGCTGTGTTCTTATTTCCTTCCTCACATGGTCAAGAGCTTCGTGAAAGAAGAGCTCAAGTTCTTTGCGCTGCTCGATGATGCTTTGCGCCAGCCGTTTCACTTGGCCCAGCTCCTTCTCACGGGCAGCTAGAAGCATTTCCAACCTCTCGAGGTCTGCGCTGTTGGCCTGCATGCTGACCAAGGCACGCCGCTCCACCTCTTCTCTCTCCTGTTCAAACTCCCCAGACATGATGCCCAGAGCTTGCTCAAGTGTGACCAATTTAGACCTCAGCTCGGAGATCTCATTTTGTCGGGATCTCAGCTGGGAATCGCTTTCGTTTCTCATCAATTCATTCGTCTCCTGCAGAATAAATCAGTTGGAGAGTCAGAATACATCACTGGATAGATGCAATGTGCTAAAAACAATGGCAAACATGAGCATCTCTGAAAGCCAGCTTAGTTAAAAGCCTACTCTATCATATTTGATGCACAAATTTCTCTCTTAGTAAACATAATAATACATTTTGTATTGTTAGTAGTATTTTAATATAAACAAGTAATGTACTGAACCAACTTGTGTTTACATGATTATCGATACATAATTTAAAAAAATTACGTTAAAAAGTGAGTATCAAATATGATACATTAGGCTTTTGAGGAATGTTATTTGTACATCTTTCAGTCATAATTGTATTTCATTATATGTTTTGCCCCCACAATAATAATTACAGAACTCTGATTTAAAAAAAATGCTTTTTATGCTTACTAAGAAATTTTATTGTGATATATACACTACCAGTCAAAAGTTTTGATTTTTAATGTTTTTTAAAGAAGTCTCTTCTGCTCACCAATATTGTGAACTTCTTTCTATTTTAATATATTTTAAAGTGTAATTTCTTCCTGTGATGCAAAGCTGAATTTTCAGCATCATTACTCCAGTCTTCAGTGTCACACAATCCTTCAGATATCATTCTAGTATGCTGATTTGCTGTTCAAGAAACATTTTAATTATTATTATTAGCAATTTTTAAAACAGTTGAGTTTTTTGTTTCAGGATTTATCTGAAATAAAAAGCTTTTGTAACATTATACACTATACCATTCAAAAGCTTGTTACAAAAGATTTCTATTTCGGATGCTGTTCTTATGAACTTTCTACACATCAAAGAAACCTGAAGAATTTCTGCTCAGCTGTTTTCAACATAATAATAATAATGTTTTTTAAAAATGTTTTTTGAGCAGCAAATTTTCAAAATGCAATTTAAATGTGGCTTCAAACGATCCCAGACGCGGTTGTAAACGATCCCAGCCGAGGAAGAAGGGTCATTTTAAATGTAGCGAAACGATCGGTTATTTTCATAAAAAAAATACAATTTAAATACTTTTTAAACTCAAATGCTCATCTTGTCTTGTGCTGCCTGTGTATTCTGGCTCAAGACAGTTAGGGTATGTCGAAAAACTCCAATCGTATTTTCTCCCTCAACCTCAAAAATCATTTCAAAATCATCCTTCATCACTGCAGAAGTTCCAAACCCAGTCTTTGCAAAGTGAACATGCAAAGAAGATCAAACACCCTTAACAAAAAAGGTAAAACAGCCATATAGGACAGTTCTGAAGTTGAGGGTGAACATGAGATGGGAGTTTTTCGACATACCCTAACTGTCATGAACCGGAAAAAACAGAGTTCAGGCAGAGTAAGACAAGATGAGCGTTTGACATTAAAAAGTATATAAATTGTATTATTTTTATGAAAATAACCAATCGTTTCACTAGATAAGACCCTTCTTTCTCAGCTGGGATCGTTTACAAACACATTTGGGATTGTTTGAAGCCGCATTTAAACTGCATTTTGGAAGTTCAAACTCGGGGCACCATATCAGTCCATTATATAGAGAAAAATGCTGAAATATTTTCTCAAAAAACATAATTTTTTTACGACTGAAGAAAGAAAGACATAAACATCTTGGATGACACGGGGGTGAGTACATTATCTGTAAACCTTTGTTCTGGAAGTGGACTTCTCCTTTAAGCTTACGTTTGAATTCAATAGAGAAACTGTCTCTTTCAAATCTTGTCAAATTCCCTATTGTGTTAGTGGTAGCACCTTTAAGAGCGCAAGGGAAGCATTCTTCTCTGTCAAGGCTACATTTGTCCTCTTCAGTTCCTCTGCCTCTTTCACATAATAATTCAGTGCCTCATTCAACCGTACATTCTCCTTGAACACAGCATGTGATGCTGTATCGAGCTGCCTGTTGGGAGCAAAAACTGAAGATTTGACTCATATATACCAATAAACACAAATGATACACATACATGCAATGTTTAACTATCATGACAGGAATGAGTAATGGATTCAGTAATAGAATTAAAGAATAGTTGCTTACGCAATAGCTTCATGATGTGCTTGCTCTGCAAGCTGAGTGATCTTTTGCTCCGCTTCCTTCTCAAGGTGAATCTGTACAGAAGAAGATATCTCTGACTGTGTACTTTAATGCCACGGTATCTAAGTACCTAAAGATCCATAACAAAAGGATTTTAAATATGATAAAGGCATTTTCTAAAATACGTTTCTATGCACTATCTGTCTTTTTTATGAATGGATGCATTTGGGTTTTCTCACTCGTGCTGTGTAAAACTTGTACTCTGTTCTCGTCAGACTCTCTCGATGTCCACGGGCAGCAATATACATTTTTTCTCTCATCTAGAAGCACAAGAAACACATCATACGTTACATTTCTAAAGTTTTTAATGCATCTACATTGCTTTCTACATTAAATAGTTATTAGTAATAACTGTGCAGTACGCTAATCAGGTCTTCTTCCAGATTGGCCTTTATTTTGCGATAATGCTTAATGGTTTTGAGCTCGCCCTGCATCCTCTGGAAGTCGCTTGACCTCTGTCTAAACCTTTCTTCTAAAGCATCAATCTTCTGCATGTATTCAGCCACCTGAAACAGAAAGTCAGTTGAAACAAATGAAGGGTGAAATTCAAGACTTGCATGATAACAGCTTCTTGAAATTAAATTGTAACAGTTTAACACAATGCTAATGCTTTAAAAAAAATTAACTTAATATCCCAATGCTTACCAGAAGGTCTTTCTCTTGAGAAGCTTTTGCCTTTTCTCTTTTCAGTTGCTCTTCTAATGCAGCAATCTTATTGGAGACAAATTAGTAGGAAATGAACAGCACAGGTGGGTAAACTGAAATGTTTCTCAGCATCATAAATGGCAGGGATGTAACATAACAAAGGCAGACTAACCGTTGCTGTCTTTTCACGGTCTGTTCTCTTTAGAAAAGCAATAATATCGGTTGTGTCTTTCTCGGCTCTGTATTGTTGGTTCGCTAGCTCCTCATTTGCTTTGGCGAGCGCTCGAGTAGCTTCGCGATACTCGACACGCGAAATTTCCGTGATATTAAACTTCGCCTCCCATAAAGCAGCGTTTGATTTGAACTTTTCGATCTCTGACTCCCTGTCGGCTTTAGACTCCTGCTTGCCATCTTTCTTACCTTTTCTGTAGAGACGTTAAGTGTAAAGACAATTAGAGAAACAAGTACGTCAAAGGCTTACTGTATAAATTCAGCCTAAAACTAGTCTTTCATGCTTACCCTTTTCCCTTGCCTTTGTTTCCTTTCTTTTTCGGCATCTTTCGTCGCTTCAGACAACTATCAGATGATTTTGGACCTGCTCATAGTTTCATTGTTTACACTCGTTACTATAGAAACGGTCACTGTCTGTGCCACCGCATTGAACAAACTGACGCAACATAAGATAAATTATTTTAATTAGCAAATAACAACTAGATAGATTTCTTGTTGTAGCTTGGTTTGATTATAGTTAATCCAATATTTAATAAGCAATGGACACATTAGCTTTATCAAGTATGCTGTATTCTTCATCAAAACTATTACAAACATGACATTTCCTAAAATACAAAAAACATAACAAAAACAACAAAAAAGGTCTACACAATAAATGCTTGTATGCCAAAACATTTGAATGATTTTAAAAAAAAGAAAGAAAAATGCAACATATGCATGCACTTGCAAGGCTCTCAGACTCTTGAAAACACCTCACTGACCCAAATGAAGAGAAAAATATATCATATTTCATACATACCACAGAATGACGTCAAACAAATGCAATGTAAATTTTCCAGCATTATCTTTCACACCCTAGTAAAAAAGTAATACATTTAAAATGCATTTATTTTATACTAAGTATAGTTCGAGTCTATTAACATATTTGCTGACATATCGTTTGAGACTTACGGATATAAAATTATTTTTAAAAAGTTGTGATTAAACTTTATTTGGAGTACTTGTGCACAATGCAAATTTCTTAATATTTAGCCTAAGATATCTTTTAATGTCACTATTGATGAGGATTGTGTGATCTTTAAATATTATTGGTTTTTAAATGCAAAATTTATAAAGGAAAGGATGTAATATGTGGCCAAGTATGGTGACCCATACTCAGAATTTGTGCTCTGCATTTAACCCATCCAAGTGAACAAACACACACACACACCCAGAGCAGTGGGCAGCCATATTGCTATCGCTGCGGCACCCGGGGAGCAGTTGGGGGATCGGTGCCTTGCTCAAGGGTCTCACCTCAGTCGTGGTATTGAGGATGGAGAGAGCACTGGTTATTCACTCCCCCCACCTTCAATCCCTGCCGGACCTGGGACTCGAACCCGCAACCTTTCGGTTACAAGCCCGACTCCCTAACCATTAGGCCACGGCTGCCCCATAGCTGTCAATAGTTGCACTTTAGCACAATAAAATATACTAAGCATATCTTTAGTTATACTTCAGCACTACTTCTGCACAGTTAAAGTGTATTACATACAATTATACCAGTTTAGTGTACTAAAAGTACAATTGCAGGGTGTTTTCATTAAGTACATAATATGTAAATGTATTTGTAGTATACTTATACATATAAAATAAATGTATTTTAAATACATTTTAGTACATTTATTTTTTACTAGGGCAAGCATGTGTGTTTGGTATAAAAACGTTGCATTGGCCTATATACACATTGTTATACAGTAGGTCTTTTTTTTTTTTTTTTAGAAACTCATATCATAAAAGTATTTTAAAATCTTCTTATGCCAGTCTTGCTATCAGTTTGCTGATGCAGTTGAAACAATCACACGTTTTTGGGGTGACTTGTACAAGGCAGACTTGTTTTTCAACATTTTTTTCTTTGCTCAGTCTCTTTGGAAATAAAAGTATTGATGTTGTATTGTCAAATACAATGTTCAAGGATGTCTCGTGACAGGCCAGACATTTGTTGCTGGCTCTTCCTGTGTCTGAGAAGGTCTAGCTCATTTCCATCTCCTGTGCAGCTGATGATTTCAGAGGAACTGAATCAAAGCCATCTGACGTTCTCTGTAAAACAACAGAATTTTGTCAAGAAAATGTTACTGCTAATATTATTGTAACATTAAACACATATAGAGTTTATAGTACAGCCAGTGTGATTTAAGTTTTGTGATCTCCTTACCTCTCTGGAAAATGACTTGATCTTAGTGAAGAAAGATTTCTTGGAGAGGTAGATGAGGTCATCCTCTGCATCTTCTCCTTCCATGATGGCACAGCTATCGGCAGCTGGAAGTTCACACTCTTTATCTCCTGCAGTCATCATTAGCTTTGAGTACTTATACTGCAGCCTAAAGAGAGGGTATGAATATTCTTATACATATAGCAGCCTTCATTTATCCCCAATTTATCTATAATTTAGGCTTATAGAAATAAAATAATGCATTCATTTCCAACTTTGTGGCAGTTTGAAGTTGTATGTTGTACAAAGTCAGTGTTGTACAGTACAGTTAGCTACTATGATTTTACACTTAAATTCATGGAATTATGATAAGGTCTTGGCCAAAACCTAAAATTCCAGATGCAATGTGTTAAAAAACAAACAAACAAATACATATTATTAGTTTATAAGTTTTATTATAAGTTTTTTTTTTTTGTTTTGTTTTTAAATAACCAATTAAACCTAGGTAATTTCACATGTATGCTGCCTGTTTTTTTTTCCACCTCAACAATTTTATTACTGGATGTTAAAGGGGTCATCGGATGCCCGTTTTCCAAGTTGATATGGTTCTTTAGGGTCTTAATGAAAAGTCTATAATATACTTTGGTTAAAAATTCCCAAAGGTTGTGTAAAACAACACCCTTTTACCTTGTCAAAATGAGCTCTGCAAAAATCATCCCATTCTGAGGGATTGTTCCTTTAAATGCAAATGAGCTCTGCTCGCCCCGCCCCTCTCTTCTCTCTGTGGAGTGACAAGCTGCTCGGAGAGATTGTTTACTTTAGCCGCATTTAGCGCGTTTAGCAGCTAAACTTGTTAACTAGTGCATTATTAGGAAAGGTGATTGCAGAGGTTCATAAAAAATCCCTTATACTCACTTCTGATGTAGGTGAAGCTGGATCACAAATGATTTGCGCGAACATAGACTCATTTATGTAGATCGGAAGGCGCATTCCCTTCACAAACAAATGTAATCCACTGCATCTTCGGCGGCTCAGATGACGGGAGTAAATGACGATCACTACATTTTTTATTACATCCAGCAACACAACACCTCAATCGCTCAATCAGAGATATTCTTGTCTAACTTACATCCCTGCTCCGGCATCAAAACAATGGAGGTCGGACTGTTACAACTAATCTGAGGTAAGACGCTCATGTCAATCAACTATCGTGGGAGCGGCCTCTGTGGGTGTGACGCCACACCGACAGACATCTGAGAATGGCTTGATTTGAAAAAGGGGATATTATCTTTACAGATGAATTAAAAACCACTGCGTGGATTTTTATCATTACAGGGTAGATTTGTACATACACTGCCAACACACATTAATGTTCAAACAACACGTAAAAGTGAACTTTGCATCCGATGACCCCTTTAAAGTAAGTAAACCAGGTTTTGGTCTCATTTTTTAATATAATTTTCAGTAATGAGCTCTCACTTGCGTGTCCTTTTCCAGAAGTAGCAGCTGATGGTAATGAGCAATATAGCAGCCATAGTTCCAATGGAGACACCGAACTTTAGCCAGAAGTCCAGTGTCACACAGGCACTGATCTTTTGAGGAGGTAGTGACACCCCACCAGTGCACCTCAGAGGTTGCTGCCATACATAGGTAGTCCTCTGAGAAACATAAACACATTTTACATACACACATTTAATTAATTCATCTAATAATTTGTAATATAAACACACCCAGAGTGGGAAAATAGTCTTATTCAGAAACTGTGTGGTTTATCATGTATACCTGAATTCCTTGGATACAAGCGCTCACAATCTCCTTATAGTTCCTCTCAGAGCAGAGAGGACAGGCATACTGGGAGCGCCACAGGAAATGGAAAGAGCAGCCATCACAGGTGCCCTCTGAGCAGTTGCTGCACCAAACGCACACAGACAGAGAAAACAAGCAATTAAGAGCGATATTCTTCCATCATCTGAGTTGGAATACATACAGTTGAGGTAAAAAGTTTCTATACACCTTGCAGTGTATATAATTCAATCACAGCCTTTGTGATTTTGGTGTTGTGTTGATTAACTGAGCAGTCCTACTAAAAAGAAAAAGCTATTTTCATGTTGTACCTTGGTAGGGAAACCTGGTTCTTCTGTGTTACACTTGGATCACATCTAAGCCTAATGGAGGCTGATCTTCCATTTTTACATGCTTGTGTAGTTTCTCCAGATCTGTTGATACCATCATAAAAACAACATTACAGATCATTCTGAAGTAAATCAAGTGAGATACTGAGTTGAGGTCAACAAAAAAATGTTTGTAAGCATTAGAATAAACAAAACACAAATCATTGCAAGCAAGTACACTCACCTATAGTAGAATATGACATCAGGCAGCTCTGATTCAACAGGAAAGTTGCCATCCAGTGATGAGATGTCATCCAATTTGGAGTCAGTTGTCACTCCTGAGTATAAAAAAATTGCATCTGATGATTCCAAGGGACCCAGTGGGATAGGTTTATTTGATAGATATTTCAGAGCATTGGTAGCACTCACCGATTAAAGTATCTCCAATACTGAAGGGCTGAGAGGACACAACACTCTGACCCCTGACCTCAGAAGGCACAACGGTAGACTGACAGATGTAGCCTTTTACATCCCTCTTGCTTTCAGTCACATTTTCCACACAGGACGCAAGAGCCCTATTCTAGATAAGATACACACTTTAATGCTTGATTCTGAGCTTTCACAACTCACACTTTGGTCATTTATAAAAACTGAATGCGGTCGAATTTATTCTCTTACTTCTGTCCCACACAGCGCCACACTGAAATGGTGGAAATACTGCAGCCCTTTATTGGTGAAGCGTGGGCTGCTCTGGAAGCCAGTGACATTTGCCAACGGATGGAAATCATAATTCAGCATCTCTCCTTTATAATGCAGTGATAATGTACAGTCACTCATGCACGCAGAACGACCCTGTGAACGGAGAGGACAAACATATGTATCAGAAGTAGGGTTGGGTATCGTTTGGGGGTTTTTCGATACCGGTGCCAAATCGATACTTTTAAAACGGTACCGGTGCCAAAACGGTGCCTGAACCGATACTTTTAAAAAAGCCACAAAGTGGTGGATGACACAAGAATATATTTTTATTGGACAAAAAAGTTCTTTAAATTGAACAATGTATTAAAAGTTAAAAAAAAAAAAAAGAAGTAGTACTATACATTATTAAGTCAATGCAAAACGCAACAACAATAAGCCACCTAACCCAACTACAATAATTTAACAGCTTAAAATTTCAGCAATTCTTTTGCAGAAATATGACTATATGTGATGAGATCTGGGAAAACCCGTCGGATGTCGCGGTGGGACGTTTTCAGGAAATTCGTTTTTCATTAAATTATTATTTTATAACATCTTGTCTATCATCTCTGAAAATATCTCTTCGAAATCCACTTGTTTAGTGCTGAAAAATAGACATTTATTGCAGCAAGCAGAAATGACTGTCTTTCTCCTATGTTAAGAACGCGCTGCGGAGGTGCTTTCCCTTAACACCACAAAAACAGTTAACCTATCAAAATAAACCCCGTAACATATTTAGTAAAGGCGTATCAGTTCACATTCTCCACCAGTCCTGTGTAAAGTACGGCAAGCAAAGTTATTTATTTATTTATGTATTTATTTATTTATTTATTTTAATATCGTGAGATGGCGGAGCACAACAACGCCGTCTAAAGTACTGCAGCTGCTCACTTAACCGATCTTACTCGTCTCAGTCTGCTCAGTTTTGGTGATGTCAGTGCCCTAAATGATGTTACGGGCTATTTCACATCCAGAGATGAAGGATCGGATGATGAAGTTACTAAAGAGGAGTCGTCCGATGACAGTCTGTTTTATGCACAGTGCGCGAACAGTTGCGCTGCGCTCGCTTTTACTACAAGGTAGGCTGCATTATTTACTAAACATAAAATGGGTGATCAACGGAAAGCAAACGTAAGTCTGTTTGTCTAATGATGCAGTAGCGCTCCTAACTTGACAGACAGCTCTCGTTAAACCCGTAAAGTGAAAGTGAAAGCCGTCTCACTTTAAAGCCGTTTTTCTTAAAATCCCATTCCTGAAAATCATCGCTATCAGCCAACCTAAGATAGCCATAACGTAGGTTATGTAAAAAATAAAAGTTTTGGAAAGGGGCCTGAACTCAGCTTTCATATGGTGTCAAAACCTAAAAAAGGTAAAATTTCACCATGTGTTGGGTTTTCCTAGATCGCATCACATATTTGCCGTCTCTGGCAAAATACGACACCTCTCCAGCTGATGTCTGCAAACTGTCAAACACGGTGCATCCCTCTGCTTTCAAGTTTATTCCACATACCATCAAATGTTTCATTAGGTTTGACGCGTTTTCCCCTTCACACGCAACTGCTGTAAAACATTTGCTGCACGTCGCAGTGTCTGAATCATTTCTCGTGAAATATAGCCACACTTTAGAATGTTTAGTTTTTGGCATTTTAAGTTAGACGCGTTTAATGTAGCTAGCTAAGCTATTCAATGCATTATTTAAATTTAACTAGCGATCATGCATGTTGATGAATCAATGCTTCTACATCCGTGTCATAGCACCAGAAGACAAATATTTAAATCGACAGTTCAGGCATTTAAGTGGCACCGAAATGAGGCACCGAAATTCGCGTTCTGATTCGGTCCGGTACATACCGGTCACATGGGTACCGGTGCCGTATTGGCACCGGGTTTCGGTACCCAACCCTAATCAGAAGTGAAAAGATTTTTAAAATAGTTGGAAAGTACATGATTTGTGAAAACCATTATAACTAAAAATATGCATACACAATAATAAGATATACTAATAAATAAATGCAATAATTCCTAAAAATAAAAAAAATCTTTATTTTAATATACTGTAAATTATATATGCTATATTATTTTATAAATGTAATAGCAATTGTGAATATTGATTAATCATTTACTTTAGCAAGTATGCATTAGGCAATGAGTTTTTTTTAATGTCAGAAATTCTTCAATATGACTAGAATTATTATACAAGCGGTAATAATTACATTGTATGAATAATATGCTAGGGGTGTTTAACAATAAAGTTCTAAATGGTTTGAGAACCACTGTCTCAAGAGTTTGAATATTTATACATACATGGAATACGTGGAATGCAGAATTATTACTTCTCTTCACCAGAACTGCCCAACAAATTATTATTCATTCATTCAGTATAATTATTATTATATTCTACACCAGTGCATTCAAAATGCATTTATTGCAATTTATTTATTAATTTTCCCAAAACGATACATTTATAGGGCCACATTGTAACCTGTGTACAGTTTATTAAGCACAGAAGCTAGACATAAGTTCTCAATATTGCTGAACAGTTTTATTATTACCTCGTCAGCTCTTTAAATCAATAATGCTGAATCTGAAACCTGTCGACTGACAACAGTCCCACCTACTGGCCGGAACAGGTACTGTTCATAAGCTAGATATAGCAATACCTGACAGCCAAAAATAAAAATTCTGTCGTGTCGTTTCAAACCCGTAAGACGTTCGTTCATATTCTGAACACAAATTAATATATTTTTTATGAAATCCGTGAGCATGTGTCATGGTACTCTTATAAACACGTGTCGAAAACTGACACAGATACCGCTGAATAAAGTCACTATTTTGGGGGGAGGGTTTTGCACACAAAACGTATTCTTGAAGCTTTATAAAATTAAGGTTGAACCACTGAGGTCTCATGGACTATTTTAACAATGTCCTTACTACCTTTCTGGGCCTTGAACACGTTGTGATGCTGTCTGTGCAGGGTCAGAAAGCACTTTGGATTTCATCAAAAATATCTTAATTTGTGTTCTGAAGATGAATGAAGGTCGGATTTGGAAGGACATGAGGGTGAGTGATGACTGAATTTTAATTTTTGGATGAACTAAAGGCAGTGAGCTGAAAGCACAGGGGCTGTTCACACAAAACACCTTTGTGGAATGGAACAGAGCAAATGGTCTAGAAACGAGTTTTAAAAGTTGAACTTCTTTTGTTTGAATGAATAATGCTTACTTTGTTACTGTAAGTATTGGGTCTGCAAGGTATGCAGGCTTGTTCTCCGAATGGCTGCTCGGGCCTAATGATTGTATTTGAGGGACAGCTTCTACACACTCCAGTTCCGTTCAGCATGTAGTGTCCTGGAGAGCAGGGCACGCAGGCAGAGTTAGAGTCAACAGCAGCCAGAGCACACTGACGACATTCTGAAGCCACACCTCCGATCACATTAGTGAGGTGAACAGAGTAGATCTTAGCATAGTCAGAGCTGTATTCATTTTTCTGTAAGACAGACACAAAGCCATAGATCATCAAAGCTTTTTAGGATAGAAAATCTTTGTTGTAAAAAAGTAAAAACAAAACAGAAAAGAAGTGAAAGATTCCGGTTTGATCTTACTGTGCTGAAGACTCCAGTGCGCTGAAAACCCCAGGTTAAGCTAACAGTGTTGTTGCTTTTAATAAGATAAGAATAGGACTGCTTCCCTGTAGTGCCAGACCAACTCTCCACAATATTACTCCATTCATATTGCCCCTGCGGAGAGATGTAGACAAATCTTAGACATTAATACTCCGCAAATACAGGCAAAAAAAATTGATTGTACCATTTAACACTTTAGGGTAAGTAACATTCAAAAATAAATACTTTTATTCATCAATCAAAAGTGACAGTAAACACATTTATGGGTCATTCCACAAAATCTGTGCCTTTCGACTTGGAGAAATTGAAAAATAAAATGTTTAATCAATATGTTTTTTAAAAATCATAAAATGAATACACCTTAAAATGATGGAATTGTATTGTGCCATCTCAGGCTATGTAATTTATTATTTTATGACTATTTTTCTACCTCATGTTTTGATATGTTTGCCAACCCTGTTACCAACACAGGTGTTTCCAAATACTATAGTTTAATTAGAACTCATATGCCACTGAATAATATAGGCATTAACTTAATGAAATATAGGGTGACCTTTAAAATGTTTGAATTTTAAACTTTAAACTTTAAAAACAGGGTCAAACCTAATCAATGTCATCCCTGTTACCCACATCAAAACCTGTTACTCTAAAAAGTAACAGGTTTGACGATTTCAAACAAATTTGCTAATTGCTAGCTAATAGTCACCTTCACAAAAGCACATATTGTACACTTTGAACGGGTGTTAACTTGTAGATACTGATTATATTAAATGTAATAAATATTTTTTTAATTTACACAACAGAATTGACATTGCATGATGGCCCCACTCAGTCAAGCATCATAAATCATCAAAAATTAAACATTATAAAGGAGTGAGAGAAACATGCTTGCGTTTTAAGAGATGATGTTGAGAGATGATGTAGCCTCCTAGAAGTGATGTCACATAAATGTACATTATTTTACAAGCGTTTCTGATGAGGATAACAGGGCTGACATGAATTCAGAGGACACCAATAAAATGATTTTAATTTTATAGAAAAAATGCATATTTATGTCAAAAGCATTGCTTGACAATGAAACTATATTTACAACAATATGCTAATGTGATTTTTATATCATTTTGCATTTTTATATCATTAAAATAAAAGTCCTGCTGAAAAAGAAAAATCATAGTAAGGGACAGACCAAAAACCTTACCTTTGAATGTTATTTAAATTATTTAAAATAATATTTAATTGACAGTTTTTTAATGTGATATTTATGAATGCATACATAGTATTGTTATGTTTTTAAACTGCACATTTATTTGCTGTTATATTAAATATATGTTTGATTATTTCTTAGGGACACGAAAGGGACCGATTTGGTGGAATGACCCTATTTCTTTTATGACCCTAGTTTTCTATTTCAATAAATGTTCTTTTTAACTTTCTATTAATCAAAGAATCCTGAAAAAACATTCCACAAAAATATTAACCTGTTTTCAGTACTGATAATAATAAGAACTGTTTCTTAAGCACCAAATCAGCATCTAGCTTTTCCCTCACAATAATAAATTACATTTAAAATATATATATTATATGTAATAATATATATTAAACTATATATTAAAATAAAACAAGATTTTTTTAATTATAATAATATTTCACAATGTTGCTCATTTTACTGTAATTTTAATCAAATAGATGTAGTCTTGGTTAAACAGTTTTTTAAGCTCTAATTGTAAATGTCCTATATAGAATGATATAAAATACAGTCACACTCACTGCCATGAAATACAGTTTACAATCAGCTGTACACTTCGTTTCAAACACAAATGTTATTCTGGAAAGCTGAGCTCTCTCATTGTCTTCACTCAGGGAAGTAGGCAGACTGGAAAAAGAAAAAAACAAAATAACACCTATTGAGTAAATTATTAGCCCATGTTATCTCTTTCATTAGCATTAAAGGGTTAGTTCATCCAGAAATTAAAATTCTGTCACTAATTATACACCCTTTAGACCTTCGTTCATTTTCGGAACACAGATTAAGATATTTTTGATGGAATCCAAAAGCTTTCTGACCCTGCATAGACAGCAGCGCAACTGAAATGTTTGAAAGGTAATAAGGACATTGTTCAAATAGTCCATGCGTTGCTGTCTGCGCAGGGTGAGAAAGCTCTTGGATTTCATCAAAAATATTGTTATTTTTGTTCCAAAAATGAATGGACTTACAGGTCTGGAACGGCATAAAGGTGAGCAATTAATGACAGAATTTTCATTTTTAAGTGAACTAACACTTTAATGTTGATGGTTTATATAAGGCTTTGAGATTATTAATAAGATGAAGTTGCTTTTTGTTAACATGCGTGTGTGCTCACCTGTATCCAGGTACTGCGAGTGTCAGTATCATGTAGTCAGAGTCCTGATTGCTTGGTGTGGTGTAGATGTACTCACCCGCAACCTCCCAGCCTGTTACGACAAAACCCCCATAACTCACAAACATATATGACAGAATGCCTCTGTCTAAAAAAACTTTAAAAACAGCATATGCCTTAACCAATGGCTCACTTAAAATCATACATTAAATTATTAAATTATATCAAATTCATATAAATTTTGTGGAGAGCTAGTGAGGTGATATTTACCCGTACTCCTCTCAGTGCTTCTGTATTCTGAGCTGAAGACCGTACTCTTCATATTGCTGGGCATTTTGTTCCACCATTTATATTCAAAACCCACGACTGGTTCCGTTCCAGCAGGACACTTTGAACATTCTGAACACATGTAAGAGAGTTAATGATTTCTAATAGTGAATTCTGTCACTGCGATAATATACTAAATCATACATTTAATGTGCTATACACATTAGTGTTGTTATCTAGAGATACAACAGAGATGCATATGCTGTCATAGGTGAGTAAACTTTCATAGTTGTCTGTTGTCTGTGTCTCGCTACCTGTCCCATTTGAATAGAAGCCATGCGGGCAGGGTTCACAGGTGGAGGTGTTGTTGGAGAAGAATCCTGGATTGCATGGAGGGCAGGCCATCATCTTCCCTGAAGCTGGAAGCTTCACTGCCCCCTCCACACTCTCACTGCAGATTTTGGGCTCAATCCACTTATACATAAGCTGTGTCTAAATATTTAAAAAATATTGTCAGCTGGAGATGTTGACAATTATTGTTGCATCAATAAAATAAAATAAAATAAAATAAAATAAAATAAAATAAAATAAAACTCTTTCTAGTTTTTTGGATTTTTTATGGTACCTGACCACTGGAGTCACATGGTGTGTGAGTATAGAAGTAATCAGTTGTTTTGCAGGGCGGTCGCTGTAGACAGGTTCCAGATCCAATTCCTGGAGTAACACACACAGGAGAGAGGAAAATGCCCGTGGCATTAGGAAAAAACACACACTCGTTTAGATAAAGTGATAAAACACAGTAGGCAAATCTCAGAGAGTATAGGCACTTAGGGCGTGCAGGTCATTTACATGAACATTTACTTTCATGTGCTCACATTTAAATGCTTGATCACATCTATGCAGATGTAACGTTCAAAGCCCTTTACAAAGCACTTATTGGGTGACCACCAGTCATTAAAAAAAAAAACTAAGCTTAAATGGATTGTGAAATATGCACTTTCTAGTATATGACTGATACGTTTGTTAGTTTGAACAAAAAATAATTCAGTAATTAAATCAACAGTTAATAATACAATTAATGCAATGCTAATGTAATGCAATAATGAATGTGATATGATAACAATAGCAGCTGATAAACGACCAGAATTAACATTAACTTTGCTTTTCACACACCTGAATATTTGTCCGCCTCACAGGGTTGGCACGCAGTGGCTCCCTTATTAGAGTACGAATTAACAGGGCATGGGGCACAGCGGGCAGCTCCTGGTTTATCACTATAGGTCCCAGGCTTACAGTGAAAACACTCTGATGTAAATGAGACACCTGAACAAAAGGTCCATTGTTATTTATTAAGTAAATTTTTCATGCATTGAAAGTAATTCACGGCATCTTTTTTTTTAACGCAGTGCACAAATAATCGTGATAGATAAATACCTGAGATGGCAATGTTCTTCAGCAGAACCGGTTTGGCAGTGTTGGCAGCCAGAGAGAAACCTGTTGTTCTCCAGTACAAGACATTGTTACCACTATTCAGCTGTACCTGGTTAAAAAGCAGGGGGTAAAAAAGAGTTTGAGGCCTGAGGATTCTACGTATGCTCTTAAAACACACACACACACATACACAGAGACTTACATAATGATAATCCCAGTCACTTTCCGATACCTTCATCCAACGACTTTGAGATTCTGTAGACTGACACTGGTCATTCTGAACCTGTTAGCACATGCATATCATATCCCATATCATGCAGTATGTAACATTACCAAAGTATTATACCACCTGAAACACATTTGTGGTGATTTTAAAACTCAATTTATTAATTTTATATTGCCTATATGCTATTTATATTTTAAATATAAAAAAATGCACTATATACAAATGCAATTTAAAGAGATAGTTTACCCAAAAATTTAAATTCCGTCATTAATTTCTCACCCTTATTTCGTTCCAAACATATAAGGCCTTTATTCATCTTTCCAACACAAATTAAACAAATTAAACCACTGATGTCACATGGTCTATTTTAATGATGTCCTTACTACCTTTCTGGGGCTTGAACATGGTAGTTGCTGTCTATGCAGTGTCAAAAAGTCTCGGTATTTATCAGAAATGTCTTAACGAAGGTCTTAGGAATTTCGAACGACATGAGGGTGAGTAATTAATGACAGAATTGTCATTTTTGAGTGAACTATTTCTTTAACTAAGCATAATGTCTTTAATTCTGTAAACATATTTGGCAAAAATTTAACTGGCAAAGCCACAGTACTTACATAAAACTCAAAAAACATGTGGTTGTCTGGATAGAAGTATTGGAAGGACACAGATCCAGGCTTCTTTAGACTCACAGCATAGGAAAGAGTTGAAGTGCACTCATCTATGTTAGAGGCAATATAATCACCTTTCGGGATCCATGTTGAACTAAACAAATGCAAGAGGCACATGCAATGAGTCTCCATTAAAGCCAGTCTCCACAAATGTCTATTCTTCATTTTCTTTTTAAATCCAAATGATTCAAGGTCCTGACTCGTCAAGGATTTCTACCTAAAACATTCCGCGCATGCAATTACAGTTAAGTGAATGTTGAATGGCTCAACCATCCACTTGATCTTGAATTTTAGGCACTAGCACTTGTTTGCATATCCTGAATACGGTAGCTCTCATTTTTCATACATATATGAGTCACTCACTTGGAGCAATTTATGTGCGCCTCTCCAAGGCTCATACTGATGCCGTGGGTGATAAAGCCAGTGGGCAAAGTGTCCCACTCGTCGAAAGCAACACCCGTCCCAAGAGAATAGGTCCCTGCGACGCATTTCTGACACTTTTGAGTCCCCATGTCCAGAAATTCACCTTCATTACAGGTAAACGCTGACAAAAGGAGGAGAACAACAAAGATTAAAGTATCTTAATGCTTTTCTAGATTTGAAAAACCTTCACATGGTAGCACAGCATTGATAGAAAATGCTCTTTTTTTTGTATCTATAGTGGTAGTGTGTGTGTTGTAGCCACTGACTGCAATGGGTGCCTTTGACTGGATCAGGTAGGCCAGTGCAGGTCTCAGGCTTGTTGGGTATCGCCACTCTCCATCGAGAGCCCAAAACATCACAGTCTGTGTACTCAAAATGGTAATCAGACTGCAAAATAATAAAACATAGAACAACAACTGCATTGAAATGTCATTTATTTTGAAACTCTTACTATTAATTAAATTGTGTAAATCTTAAAAGCATAATTCTTTTTTTTTTAAGTGTACAATTGATAGCTAATAAGCAAAACCTATTTTGTGCTTCACAGACATAATACAAAATTGTAGTTACCAGCACCTTACGTTTTATGTCTTTGGATTACATCTCCTTTTAAAATACTGTGTCAGATCAATATTTGCACAGTAGGTGGATCCACCCACTGGTGATCAACTTCAAGGAAGTCTTCGTATCCTTGTCTAAACAAACAGTCTTTAGCAGGTTTTATTGACTCACCACTATGCAAAATGGGACAGCCCGATGAAATAAAATCTTGAGTATATATTAACATCACCTTAAGCATCCTGTTTATCAGTTTATCCTAATTTAACTAAGGACATCATAATCTGTAACGAATACTTAATGCTTAAATGTGTGGTTAAAATAAAACAATTATTTAGACTCAAAATGGTTTGTATATGTCGACAGACAACTCCCCTCAAAAACAAGCAGCTGGCAGGAAACAAGAACCTAAATTATCCTGACTGAATGGCACCTGAGGTAACAGCAGACACTTCACTTTCACAGCAAATCAGAATGACCCATGTAGAATGAAACAAGATTAATAGTTAACGAGGCCTCGACATGACGAGTAGTCGTGCTTCCTAAGTGCTTTGTGTTAGTGCAGCGACATTAGCTAGGTTTAGTGAGAAAGAAAGAATGAACGTAAGAAAGAAGAGCTGATTTAAACAAGCAGTCCACATCATAATCCCCACATCCATATAAATGATGAAACCAAAAAACCAAGGCAACAGAACAGACTGACATCTGTTTCTATGGTGTCTCTTAGGGGTCAGATTAACTGATGAATCTCTTACTCCCACAGAAAAGGCTGTTTTTTTCACAAGGTCAATAGCAAGGTCTGTTTTTAAATGTATTTGCAATAAAAATTACAGTTTAGGTGCACAAACAGCAATGAAGCCGTTTGACATCCTGTCCTAACAGCAGATGCTCCTTTCACACAGCTCTGTAAAGCCAACGGACAGTCTTATCTGGACATGATAAGGCAAGTGTGTCACCCATTTCCAAGATTATCCTCACTCCTATTCAAACATAAATATTTTCCTGAGTGAAAAGATGACGGACAACAAAAAGACACATGTTCTTTAATAGTCAGTTTAAAGAAGTCTCCTCTGCTCACCAAGCCTGCATTTATTTGATCCTAAGTACAGCAAAAACAGTCAAATTTAGAAATATGTTTACTATTTAAAATTGTTTTCTATTTGAATATATTTTAAGATGCTATTTATTTCTGTGATTTCAAAGCTAAATTTTTTGGCATCATTACTCCAGTCACATGATCCTTCAGAAATCAATCTAATATTCTTATTTGCTGCTCAAAGTACATTTATTATTATGTTGAAAACAGCTGAGTATAATTTTTGTAAGATTTCTTTGAAGAATAGAAAGTTCAGAAGAACAGCATTTATCTAAAATAGAAATCGTTTGTAACATTATAAATGTCTTTATCATCACTTTTGATCAATTTAAAGCATCCTTGCTAAATAAAAGTATTAATAAAAGTATTAACTTCTATAATCCCACCTCCAAGCTTTTGAATGGTACAGTGTATAATGTTACAAAAGCTTTTTATTTCAGATAAATGCTAATCTTTGGATCTTTAACCAGTAAAAAATTACTCAACTGTTTTAAATACTGATAATAATCACAATAAATCTTTCTTGAACAGCAAATCAGCATATTAGAATGATTCCTGAATGATCATGTGACTGGAGTAATGATGCTGAAAATTTAGCTTTGATCACAGGAATAAATTACATTTTAAAATATATACAAATACAAAGCAGATATTTGAAATAGTAAAAATATTTCACAATATTACTGCTTTTGCTGTACTTTGAATCAAATAAATGCAGGCTTGGTGAGCATAAGAGAACATTAAATATCTTACGGTTCAAAAACTTTTGGCTGGTAGTGTATATCCTAAACAGAAAGCTAATTATGATGCATGTGAGCTTTTTATTAACTAAGAAAACATCCATGCCACATCCTTATTTGCTTTCTTAACTAGTATGAACTGTCAGGTTTTTTTTCCATTTGTTCCTGGATGGTTTCAAATTTTGCATGGTTTCTTATTTGTAAAGTGGAATCATGTGATTCTCAGCATGTAAACAGAACTGCCTTGTTTTCTATATTTATGGACTTTACATGACCTCTATTTTTATCAAAAGAACTGGCCTGGTGCTCCAGTCCTGTATGATAATGTTGGGTGTTTATAATGATCAATATTCCATCAGCAGCAGCATTAGCTTACTAATGTGTTATTCTGTTAATGTGGGTTCAGCCAGTACAGCCTGTCAGCCAATAAGTTCATTACATAATGTAGTGTGAAATAAACATCAAGTAATTAATAGTACAAATAACATGAAATTACGTCATTTTAAAAGACCATTGTAGTACCTCACGTTGCAGTCTCAGAATATCTGTATAACGCACAGTAAAGTATCGCCTTACCTCTTTGCAGCTGGGTAATTCTGTTGCCGCCTCCGTTAAAAGTAAGGGAAGCAAAAAGATGACAGAAACGCTTTGCGTTCCAACAATGAAAAGCACATGGCTTAAAAACATTTCTGTTTCCAAAAGATATGTTCCCTTAAAGCAAGGCGTGTGACAGTAACAGACGTGCTGTTAATATCGCTCGCTTTTATCCAGACACTGTTTGCACATACTAAGCGTGTAGCGCGCTCAGCTCTCCTATTGGTCGGTCTCTTTGGGATGGAGCTCCAAATGCAAACGTGTCCGTTTTGTACAGCCACATGTCAAGAGGTTAATATTCGTTAGGACACAGAAACAAAAAAGAACACAATGATAGTATGAGTTTTATAAGGAACAAAGAGCCAAGAACATGGCTGAGTAACATTAATGATGTAAGGTGTACATTTGAAAAACTACGTAGCAGCAAATTCTGGGGGAAATGAAAAGGTTTTTAACAGTTAAGTCAATTAATTAACTGATAATATAAAAGTTTACACCAAAATTCACTTTTTAATATTATGGTTATTATTATTATTAACAAAAAAAAAAACAAAAAAAAAAACACATGTATATCAAAATTCACTTGTTTGTAACGTTAGCATATCATTTATTTACGTCTCTCTCCCTGTGTGGTGCGACGGACCTGACGCTCACAATTGGTCTCTAGGCAACGGTAGGAGGGACAACAAAGTTGCAAGACCCCAAATCATCGATCTGTTACATTCCACAAGACTCATTTGGACACTTATATTGTGGGAATATGCCACAAGAACGAGATCCTTTTCCATTCCCGCGATACGAGAACGACTACACACTCACAGGGAGTAAGGAAATTCAGGTAATGTCAAATTATGAACTTCAAACTTTATAACTGGCCATCCGATTTAGATCTAGTTCGTGTAGTTACCTGATTAAAGCTTAACCTACATTTTTACTTACATATTTCTTACGTTTTACCTCGCTTGATCAGAAACTGCCATATGACAAGCCAACCCATCTCGCACAAGATGATGAACCCTGGAGGAGACTCCATAACACCACAACACAGGCCAGCTCTCGTCGAAATGTCTTTCATTATGATACTACAGTGAGTTGATTTAACCTCGAAGGAGGACTTCTATTTGTTAAATAACGTCACTACTTAAAAAACTAATGCAGGCAAACTAATGTAAATCAAAACAGAAACACGTTCTGATTCAAAGCTTTGTGTTTCTGCAATATACTGACCGCTAAAATGTTGTTACAAGGCACCAAAGGACAGTCTGGACATTCACCTAAAATCGACATACGATCATCATCTAGGATTGTTTCAAAACAAATATCAAATCGTGACGCAGAAGGAAACTGTTGCATTGGATAATGGGTAAGGCATCTGAATAATGAATTAAAACAGTAAGCTATTCTTTAAATTAAGAATTTATTTTTATTGGTACTTCAATAAAACAGAAGACACACAAACAAAAACTGCACAACATACACTACTAGTCAACAGTTTGGGATAAGTAAGATTTTCACCCCTGGCTTCACAGACAATGCTTAAACCTAGCCCTAGACTAAAATGTAAATCTGAGCTGTTTCAACTGAAAGAAACTTGCATTGACTGATCGTAAAATATTTTGGGGCTTTCGTTTTGTCTCGTCTCAAGATCCACACCAGTAATGTATTTTTCTAAGCACGTTTATTAAAAAAAATAAATAAATAAATAAAAATAAAAAAAAATAAAATGTAATTTAACTATGGCCTAATCCTGGCTTAATCTAAGCCCTGTCTATGAAACCAGGCCCCAATGTTTTTTTTTTTTTAAAGTCACCTCTAATGTGAAATATTTTTACTATTTAAATTACTGCTTTCAGTTTGATTATTTCTTATAATGTAATTTATTCCTGTGATCGAAGCTGAATTTCCATCATATTTTTCTGGAAATTATAGAAATAAATACTTTTATTTAGCAAGGATGCTTTAAATCAGTCAAAAGAGATGATAAAGATATTTATAATGTTGCAAAAGATTTCTGTTCTTGAATCTTCTACTCAAACAAACCTGAAAAAAAAAAAAAAAAAAAAAAATCTACTCTACAACTTCTTGTAACTTTGTTGAGCAGCAAATCAGAATATCAGATGTCATGAATTCTGAAGGATCATGTGACTGGAATAATGACGTTGAAAAACAGCACAACACAATAAGTTTTTTAAAAATGTAATCAAATAGGAGATTTTAACAGTAAAATTACTCATTTTTTCTTTTTTTGAAAATAAATGCCAATTTTTTTTTTTAAATCTTACCGTCCAAAAACTTTTGACTGGTAGTGTAGTGTGTTATTTAATTTGAAGGCTCAGAAAAGGCTAAAACTCCCAGCCATTTTGATGATTTTTCACACAGGACGCTGAAAAACAAAGAATCAGAAGACTCGATGTGCGAGACTGAAAACAAAGTAATGAAAGTGTGGGTCGACACCCAGAAGGCTTCTATATACAGTATTAAAGGGTCCATAGGTGAGATTTAATACTCAACACATAAGAACACATGAGAACACATGAAAAAGTGTGTTATAGAATTTAACCAGGGTGTTTTCCCCCCCTTCCACAGAGTCTCATCACACCGCCTCAACAAACCGGGGTTACTCTCGTAAGCATGATGGCGGCTTTTACTCTACGTAGCAATACAAGTTGACCACCCATATTCCAATTCGGTTGCTGAACAATCGATATTAGCAACACTATGTACGAGGGCTTGAAAAAAAAAACTAATAAAAGAAACGTAGCGTTAGATATGCTGGTGTGGTCTCTTCTTTAAACGGATAAAATAAATTTGGCTTGCAGCTCCGTGATGCTCACTGACTACAAGGACTCACTGTAGAAGTTATGGTGAGATCAGAATCGCCGTTATACTCAGAGAACAAGCGGCGCATATTGGACCTAAACCCAACATCCTGCCTGTTCTAGTATATCTGATCGATTCATCATTTCTTACCACAGTTTCAACTGTGGATGCCCCGAGTTATGTGAATTAGCCTCACGATCATCGCTACAGAAGCTCGCGGGTCGGTTATTATCATCTCCGAATCCGAGCAGGGCAACAACTCGGACCAGATCAAATAAGATCACGGTGTAGATTTTTTCAAATAGTCCCATTCACTCGCACAGACAGACACTCACTCACAAAACACAAACATTCATGCACACAAACAACCACTCTCTCATACTCACTCCACACTCACGCGACGACATTCACGCAATGACCTCACATCCTGGTTGGCGTCAATAAATAGCACTTTGGAATCATGGGAACGGTTTATGCAACCCTAAAAATCACACTGCCCTCTTGTGGTTGGTTACAGTAACAAGTTAAGGAACGATATATATTTTTAATTCATTATATTATAAAATTATAATTCATATGAATTAATGATTAATTAATATTTTAGAAAATTAATGAAGTGCATTTTGTAATTTAAATGTAGAGGAATCAACAGATAGTAAAACTACAAGAGTAAAACAGACTTTAAATTAATATAACAATAATATGGTTGTAAAAAAAAATGTAACTAGCAAAGACGCCGGTGTTTTCAGTCGTCTTACTGAGGAAAAAATAAAGAGATCAAGAGTTGATATTTCCAAGGAAGGAAGACAGTTAAAATCAGCACTGATGTCCACGGTAATTAGTTAATCTGGCATCCTACGTGCCTCGTATAGGTTCAGGTTAATCTGGAATGGCGTAATGAGCTTGAACGTAATGTCTGCAACAAGCATCAATGAACATAAACAGAGCAAACGCTGAGTGAAGGCCACAGTCTGGACACGAGCCGCACAATGCTGGACCTGAACACGACAAAAAAGCAATCAACAGTATGCGTGGAGGTGAGTGTTTTTTAAAAACAAAAAGTAGTCAGAGTTTATTTGATGCACTACTTTTACTTTTAGCTCTATATATGCTGCAGATTTGGGAATTAAATGTTTTGGTATCTTTGGTACTGTAGAGAAGCTGCTGTTCACTGCTGGTTTCAGCATTTTTATGAAGCCTGTTTACTTTGAATACAACATGGAAAAAGCTCTGTTTGTCTTTCAAATATAAAATTTGTTCCATGAATCGAAATAATTTTGGCGTTATAAACGCTGTGTTGAATTAACAATGTACTTAGTTTTTTTCACAGTGAAAATAAAATTTTCTGCCATTTAATGGCATCAGTCCTAGTAAGTAGTTCTATATGACCCTTTTACAAACTATTAAACTATATGGTGATCATAACTTGCATGAATAATTTATTTCAGTAAGTAGTCTGATGCAATGTTGGTTCAGGAGTGTGGATATTATTATTTATTTATTTTTTTCCTGTGGTAACTAAAAAAAATAATATACAGTAGACACCATTAACCAGTGTACAAACAAAAAAGCTGTAAAAAAGATATTTAAGATATTGTGAAATGGCAAGGCCTTTCATTACATTATTTTATTTGTATATATATATATATATATATATATAAGTTAATATTTTTCTATATTTTTGTACATTATGTACACTCTTGGCAATTTTAAGTAATTTATGTCCAAACATAAATTTAACAAAAAAAAAAAAAAAGACAGGCGTGTGTTTGACACACAAATGGTCCCTGAGTGTGGCACTGTAGGACCAGAGTAATCTAGTTTATCCCGGTCTTGGTTATATGCACTATGCTGTGGGCAGGATGCCCAGAAGATTAATGTCTAATTCAGAGGTGGACTCGTCTAGGTTCCTAAAACGTTCCTGTAGAATAAACAGAGTATGGCGTTAGCAATGACATTCATATGTTCTCATAAAATGCATGAAGAGCTATAATGTAATATGTGTCCCTTGAATACAACGCTGAAAGTTGATCCAAAGTTGATTTGGATAAAACATTTGGCATTTAAAAAAAAAATTATTATGTTTGAAATGTGACCAATTTGTGCATAATTATCAAGTGTGGTTTTGTGTTAATTATAATTGTTTATAATTGATATACAAAATATATTTAAATGTAAAGTCAATAGTTATTAATAGATGTATGGCTTATATAATTGTGGGGGTAGTGTTAGTAGTTGTAGAAACAATTTAAATGTAGCATCAATGGTTATTGATGGATATAAGGGTTTAATAATAATGGTGGTAGTAATTTTGAAACTATATGTTCATGTTTGCATTTAATATTTAATGCTTGCTTTTAAGGAAATCCAATTTTGAACCTCTTTCTTCTGTTCTATTGGCTGTAGTCGTATAATTTCAGAGCCTGTGTTTGAGGTCATAAGGTCAAAACTTAAGAACGCTTCAGTGTTGAGCTATAATTGGCCCTCTTTGCTTCATTCTTCTGTGTTAGTAAATCAAGCCAACACGCATTAGAAGGCAGAGCATGTGGCATCTCAGTCCACTGAGCTGATCTGATTCTGTGCTTTCATCAGCAGGTGGACATCCTGGCACTGTTTCTCCTTTTTTAAACTGCATGCTAAATGTATTAAGAAGGAACCCACTCATTTGGCTGAATTGATTTACTTCGGTAATCTTATTTATATTTTGTTACCCTTCTCTCCAGCGGCCAGGATTCAGACATCACCGAAAAGGTACAGACACTGACTGCACTGCATCATATGTCATATAAACAACATGTAGGCATAGGTTTATACATGCTGCAGTTTGCTTCTCATATAAACGTGTTAAATCATAACTGAAGATTTGTTGGAGCTTGTATAAGTCTAAATGTTTCCCCTCTTTGTCTTTTTAGAGAATTATGTGTGTCATCCTCCTGTGTCCCTGCAGAGCACAGACAGTGGAGACGAGATCATTCAGCTCAGGAAACTGAATGGCTCACCCGGCGAATGTCCCAGTCGCCAGAATCTCCATAAGGAGCTTCTGCTCGGCCACAAGAGGTGAAGAAGAGTAACATCTAAAAGATGTTTACTTTGTAAATTATTGGGTTATGTTGGTGAACTCTGTCATTTGCAAGAATAAAAGCAAATGACATCTAAATGACAAATCTACACTAACCTGCACTTATCCACAGAACTGTGCCCTTTTTTGTTTTCAGAGGCCTGTTGTTGGAGGAGAAACCAGAGTTGCAGCGTGTGTTACAGCAGAGGAGACTTGACCTGCACAGAGAGCAGGAACTTGCCCTCCGACCCCCTTCTGACCTGGAACAAGAGCTTCGTAAGAGGCAGCAGAAACTCCAGGAGGTACTGACCAATCTCTGTCCACTTAATGTTCCTCATTACTGAAATGGAGGTCAAGAGTTTTGCCAGACGTAAGGCGGTACATTTTGCCTTTTGATAAACTGAATCACTGGCTATGCGTTTTGTGTTCTGTATTTCCTATGTTTTAGTTTTTTGTAAATTTGCAAATATTTCTCCACAGTATGAGATGGAGGAACAGAGGCGCTTGGAGGATGAGAAAAATGTTCCAGAATTTGTACGAGTGAAGGAAAATCTGCGCCGCATACAGTTGACGGAATAAAACGAGTGAAGGGTCTATGGAGAAGAAATACGCCTTGTAATTTTTACAGTTTCATATAATAAAAGAGTGTTATGAAATTAAGTGACATACAGTTATAATAGTTTAGTAATTAAGCACTGTATTTAAATATCAAATTAAAACTATTAATGTCTTGTATAATGTTATCCTGTGTGTCTTTTTCTTCCTCCTCCATTTTGAATTATCATACACTGGTAGCCTATAACTGAATATTTCTGACTCATGATACTATGACTTTACTATCCTATTTCGCATACAATGTTTGGCCAGCACGTGACCAATTGTCATCAGTGCTGGGTAGAATCTATTACGTTACACATTTCAGGTAATATAATCAGACTACTTTTAGATTACTTTTGACCTAACTTGTTTATCACATTGATTTAAATAAGATAATCTTGTACCATATTGATCTAAAAATAAAAATTTTTCCTTTCGCCGTAATTAACAGCATAAAGTGCTTTAAACGTTAGGCTATATTACATCAGATTTCCCAAAATGGGGGTTGTAAAGGTAATACAGGGGGTTTGTGAGTTTAATGAAAAGCTAATAATTAATTAGAACATAAAAATAAACCTTTTTGAAATAATACGAGTTAAAATAAAACACTTCATATTAAAATTATTTTATTTCTTTACCTGCATGTCTTGACCAATATCAGAGAACCATGGAGACGCAAATGTGATATTAAATATTTATTTTAAAATCTCAAAGGTAGTTCGAGTAAATTATATTAGCTGAAAGAGGTTCAGAAGCCAAAAACATTTGGGAATGCCTGCATTAAATGCAGTGTTGGGGAAAGCTACTTTTAAAAGTAATGGATTACAATATTGTTACTCCCTAAAAAATTAACTAATTACATTACTTAGTTACTTAATGTTGCGTTACTTTTGGGCAGGGCTTGCTTGTTTGTTTTTAATAAAACGTTTTATTTTTAGCAAATGTGAGCCCTTCCACATCAAAAAGTGAGATGAATAAGCCTTAGGTTGAAGGAAAAGTAAATTCATGTTTGTACAGTAGAACGAAAAAGGTTCAACACACTTAAGCAATTTTAAAGAAAAAAAAACAATGAAACACAAATATCTAAAGTCATTTTAGCTTCTTAGTATGGTTGAACTAGATCATCAAAGGTCAGTAGTAAAGATATTGGTTAATAAAATGGGATTAATACATAAAGGATATTTGTGTAATTTAACATTTATTGCAGGGCTATGTCATATTGTGAGTTTGCATTTCACTGTTTCAATTTGATGAATGCTGAATCATCTTTTTGGCGAATGAGATGAATATGACAATGCATGTTCACATTTAGTCTAGATTCTAAAATTACAGTAACAAAGTCTGCTCAGCGCACAACACCTCTGCAATTTTTCTCAGCATGGGGACAGGAGAGCTGTCAGTCAATTAAAGACAAAAAAAAATAACTGCCATAATTTATTTGAAAAAGCAACTCAGATATTTTCTTGTAAATTAAAAAGTAATGTTACTTTACTAGATTACTTGAAAAAAGTTATCAAAAAAAAGTTATTTGAAATGACGTAAAACACATTATTTGTAATGCATTAGCCCCAACGCTGATTACATGACAGAAACACATGGTTAAATAACATACTGATAACACAAACATACTTATAATAAACACTGATGTGTTCATCAGTAGTTGATGCAATGGTGAAACACCTGAAATGATTTTTTCTTTTTTGTAAATCCAGTGATCAAATGCTGTTGTAACCACCTGACAAATGACTGGTCTTTGTGTGAAGGTCCACAAAACGCAAAGACTTTCTGAGTATATGTTTTAGAAAGGAACATTTATAAGATGAAAAAGAGGAATTTGGGAAAATCAATACATTTTGAATGATTTTTTGCTGCTGCGTAAATAATATGTAATCATGTAATCCATAAAAATGTAACTGTAGTCTGATTAGGAGTATTTTAAAATGCAACATCCAATTACAAGTACTTAATTTTCAGAATCTGATTAAAGGAGAACTCCACTTCCAGAATTTACAGATAATGTACTCACCCCCTTGTCATCCAGGATGTTCATGTCTTTCTTTTTTCAGTCGTAAAGAAATTATGTTTTTTGAGGAAAACATTTCCCATATAATGGACTGATATGGTGTCCCGATTTTAAACTTCAAAAATGCAGTTTAAATGCGGCTTCAAACGATCCCAAATGCGGTTGTAAACGATCCCAGCCGAGAAAAAAGGGTCTTATCTAGCCTAACGATCGGTTATTTTCATAAAAATAATACAATTTATATACTTTTTAATGCCAAACGCTCATCTTGTCTTACTCTGCCTGAACTGTTTTTGTTCCTGTTCATGAAAGTTAGAGTATGTCGAAAAACTCCCATCTCATGTTCTCCCTCAACTTCAAAATCATCCTATATGGCTGTTTTACCTTTTTTGTTAAGGGTGTTTGATCTTTTTTGCATGTTCACTTTCCAAGGACTGGGTCGGAACTTCTGCAGTGATGTAGGATGATTTTAAAAATAACTTTTGAAGTTGAGGGAGAAAATACGGTCAGAGTTTTTCGACATACCCTAACCGTCTTGAGCCAGAATACACAGAGTTCAAGGACTGCAAGGCAAGACGAGCGTTCGAGAATAAAAAGTATTTAAATAATCATGATTGCATTTGGGATCGTTTGAAGCCCCATTTAAACTGCATTTTGGAAGTTCAAAGTCGGGGCACCATATCAGTCCATTATATGGAGAAAAATGCTGAAATGTTTTCTTCAAAAAACAATTTCTTTACAACTGAAGAAAGAAACATGAACATGGATGGCAAGGGGGTGAGTAAATGATTTGTAAATTGTTGTTCTGGAAGTGGACTTCTCCTTTAAGTAATCCAGACTACATGTAATCACTTACTACCCAGCTCTGACGATCATATACTGTGAATGGGACTTCCATTTCCAAAAGGGCTCAGTTATATTCTAACAGCAACTAAATGACAACTTTAGCCACATCTTCAGCACCAGAATATCACAGCATGCCCTTTTTTATTCTTTTCCCTCTTTCTCCATAGAAAAATGACTTTTGTACTTACTATTCACAACTCTCTCTTTACACTAGAATTCCCAAATCGATTCGGTGTCTCGCTGCCTTAGCATTTACAGGTGGCACTTGTGCACATCGCCAATGAGGAGAGAAATCTCCACGGACTTTTCCTTTCACATGGAAATGGCCCTGTTTAATTAGCTGATCTTTAAATTCAGGGAGAGGCACGAGGAAAGAAAGCCTGACCATCTGCCGTAGCCCGCCTTTATCGGAACGTAACAACAGGAGGCAAATGGAAAGCAAATCGACAAAGAGACGTTTGTAGGAAGAAACTCGAGCCATGTTGTGCTCTCAAAATGTATATATATTTACAGCCTGACGACAGTTACGTCTAATGCTCTTTCAGCAGATTACTTTGAACAGTATCGGGCATGTCGCCACGCAGGAAAACAATCAAGTTGTGGCAGCGTGCCATTTCAGACACTATTCATATAGTCCAAAAGACTATTCGCCAGCTGTCCTCTTGTTTAACTCTTATTGTCTCGGTTTTCTCCCGCTGGCTCTGTTAGACACGCCTATCGCAGAAGAAGCGTGTGATGCCTTCAAAAGATCACGCACGCTTACTAAGCATCTCTAGGCAAACATTCGCGATAGGGGACCGTTGCAGTGGTATCGCCCTGTTTGTATCTCTTAACATCTTTACAAGCATAATCTGAAGTTTTCCATTAGTTCCATTTTAAGTACGCGTCTATTAATTTTAATACGCATGCTACGTTTTAAATACAAACCGGAGAATATTTCAGCTATATGGGACACTTCCCCTGCGCAAACGAAGTTGGTTCAGTCCAGTGGCTTTTGGCTAGCTTGAGTAAAGACTCCACATCCAGCCGCACTGTGGAGTCCACCGGTACACGAGCATCTGCGGGAATGGAGTGAACGGAGGGTGTGTATTGGGCTGGATACGGCAAAGAAAGGTATGGTAATGATAATAAATATTTGTATTAAAAAGAAATATTACATTTATGTATGATCCTTTTGTGGCACAAATGTATTTCATACGTGGAATTAACATTTTATCTAAAAGCTTTGCACAATAGCTCAATGAAATCATTCATTTGAAGGCATGCGCCAATTCTTTGCTAAGCTCTATACTCATGCTCTTAAATATTATTTGACTGCATTTATGTTTTTTGGACCTAAACCTACAAGGCTTATCATTTAATTGCACGGACTAGTGATGTTTAGTAAGGTCATCCAACCCTTTCAAAGCATGCAATTATTAAAGACTCCCACTTATAAAATCAAATCTGAATTGCATTACATCTATGGGCCACGAGTTGGTTGTTGATGGCATGATTGCGTTATGATTGATTAGATGGAATACTAACTACAATAGGATCACAAGCTCCATGCATTCAAAAGAAAGACATGTTTTCTGTTCAAATTCTATGACTGTAAAACCAATTTTATTTTTTCTTAGTGCTTTAACATTTATCTAGATCAGCTAATATTGGTACAGCCATTCTAAACATTAAAAATGTTTAAAGTTAATTAAAAGGAACATTTTACATACAGTTACAACCTATTTGTATAAAGGATTACAGGGTTGATCCATGGTATATCTTAATTGACTTTGTACTGGAATACAGATTGAAGTGGATGTCCATTGATAAAGTAGAATGAGTCTGTGTTTACACTGGCAGAGAAACTTTCTTTTATTTATTAGCTAAAGGTGTTGTTGTCTTTGAGAGGCTTTTGTCATGCGTTTTGATTAATCGTTTTATCTTCATTGTGTGGCATGATGAAAGGAGAAAAGTGGATTCACAAAGACTGTCTTTCAAGTCTCTTCACACTCTCTCTCCCTCTTGCTTTCTCACTCTCCGCCATGTTTTGCATGGCTTCATTAACATTCGACTGGTTTTTGGCTTTGCACCAGCTGTGGAAATAAGTCACACACTAAATTCTGTCGCTCCCATAACATCTGCGTCCACACGATTCAGCATCTCTATAATAACAGGCTCCACATACATTCTGGGTCGCGTTCAAGTCTCCCGTCAGACTTTCCAAGCTCTGGCCCTCTCTGGGAATTCCAGACCTGGCCACAGTGGTAATGAAATTGGCCGAGTAGGCATTCCAATAGATCACAGCCCCACAGACTCATGGGAAAGGGTGTTGGGGAATCTGACATGAGAATTGCAGACTACTGAAAACGGTCTTATTCGCTGATGTCTCATCTTTACGCTCGACTGCGCGAGAGGATGGGTGGATCTGTTGTGTTATTCTTCTGCTGCTGAGATAGCTGTCAGGAAGACTACGTCCTGTCTGCTCTCCTGAGCTTAATGTGCTTTGTAATCAAGACAGGCCTAATGTGTTTTCAGGGTGGAGGTCCTTACAAGTGCAGTTTGTGGCTTTGAAGGAATAGGTCATTCAAAAAATTAAAATTTGTCATCAGTTAGTCATCCCATCCTCTTATGATTTCCTTTTCTTCTGAAGAACACAAAAAGAGAAGTTCTGAAGATTGTGCTGATTGCTCTTTTTCACACGCTTACAAAAAAGTCCCTTTTAAGGAAAGTCAGTTCACTCTACGATCAAGTTAGTCATTTTTTTGGGCATGCAAGGCCAACTTCTATTCACCTGAATCGGGAAACACTGAGATGAAAACTGCTTGTCAAACTGCTTGAAAACTGCTTGTCAAACTTACATCTATAAAATATTTTGTTTAGGGCTGTCACTAATTATTATTTCGGTAATCGCTCGATTATTCTGCCAATCAATCGAGTAATTGGATAATTATAATACTTTCTTTTGATATAATAAATATAGACCAACAACAGACTTTAAAATGACTTGAAATACATATATAATAGCAATGATAATACTAATTGGTTCAAATAAAGTTTCAAAAGCAAGTAAGCATATGGTTTTATTGAACAAAACTATGAAAATACATAAAGTATTATAAACAACATAATAAGTAATATACATTAAGCATTATATAAAAAGCCAATGGCCTTGTTTTTACTAGTGCCGTCAAATCGATTAATCGCGATAAATCACATCCGAAATAAGTTTATGTTTACATAACATATGTGCGTTTGCTGTGTGAAAAAAAATAAAAAATATATATATATATATATATTTATTTATTTATCGAGATTAATCGATAAATCCAAAAGAAATGAAAATCCATAACATATGTGCGTGTGCTGTATATATATTTATATATATATATATATACACATACACATACACACACACACACATTTACATTTGTGTATTTATATATACATATAAATATACAGCACACGCACATATGTTATGGATTTTCATTTCTTTTGGATTTGATTAATTGCGATTAATCGATTTGACAGCACTAGTTTTTACACTTTACAGGGCGAACTAATCCTTCTTTAATATCCACTTAACATTTAATTCAAATGTCAAATTAATCTTTAATATTTGGCTATTTTACTTTATGATACTAATGCTACAGCTAATGTAATTTCTTGAATATGTGAATACGGTTACTTGACATTACTTTTTTACTCGACAATCTTTTTTATAATCGAGTACTCGAATTGAATCAAGGATTCACGACGGCCCTAATTTTTATTATTTCCCACAAATGTTGGACAGAATCACAAACCTGAAATACACACAAATTTGTGTGTGAAATCTGCATGTTTTCATGAAAAAATTATGATTCACCAAGTACATGTACTAAAAATTATTACATAATTATATATATTAAAAAATTGGTAATTGGCTCTGTTATTTAGATGACGGGACTTCCGCTATTGCATTTTTTTTTACTATTCATATTAATACGAATGACCTGTCTTGGTGCATATATACAGTCTTTGTTTACAGTGAATAGGTTTTGAAGCTTTCCCTGCTGAAAAAAATAAATAAAACAGTTAAAACCAGCCTAAGCTGGTTGGCTGGTTTTAGCTGGTCATCCAGTCTGGTCATATCTGGACATAGCTAGACAGCAGACTGGTTTTAGAAGGGTTTTGGCCACCTCCTTAGCTGGTCAGGCTGGGAGACCAGCTTATGTTAAAATTCCTTGCTTGTGTTCCAAGATAGAAAGTCATACAGGTTTTAAAGAGGGTTAAAGCTTCAAGAATCATGCAAAGCCACCATAAATATATCATAAACTTTTGACCCATGTTCTATATTGACGTGGCATGACTGAATTTTGATTAGATCAAATACTTACTACAGTAGAAACACGTGTGTTATCATTAGTCTTCACAAGTTCCATGCAATAAAAAGACATATTATTCTTCTGAAGTTACACAATATCTTTGTGTGAGAAAAAAAGACCAAACTTCTACACTCTTATTTGAATATTTGATTTGAATTTGCATGGAAAAGAGCAGCCAGAACAGTTTCCAATATTTCCTCGCTTGTGTTCCATGACAGAAAGTCATACAGGTTTTCAATGACATGAGAGTGAGTAAATGTTGGCAGAATTATAATTTTGGGGTGAACTAAAATTGAGAGTTGCTTTTTGTTTAATAAAGCACAGTGTGTCACAGTGACCTATTTCCTGCTGCAGTTTCGTCAGCCTTTCTTTTGCCCTCTCTTACTGGCTAAGTCTTGTTGTATCAGCAGATACTGTCCGCTAGGGCTTGTTGACACAGAGCTTTGCAGGTATTTTTTCAGTCGTTGGAGTGTCTGATGGAGCAGGCTGGTTGCTATTGTGCTGAGCTGCATCCATCCACATGAGTAACAGAACTGAATGAGGACAGAGCCTTTAGAAGCTCCACAATCACATCCTGTCGAATTTTCTTCCTCAGAACTCAGGAAGAGGGATGATAAGAATCCACGCCGACTCATTAGCAGAGATGTTGTCCCTAGTGATGTGGGTGGGCAAATAGATTTCCCCCAAAATAGCATTTATATAAATACAGCATCTGTGCTAGATTTTTGCGTGCATGACATCAGCGCTTATTAGACATAACAAGGAGCCGTAGGCCCTATATAATCGGATTTGATCTTAAATTCCATGGATTTCATCCAATATGTCAAATATACAATTATATATACACATTATATATCATATACATTATATATTATATATACATTCTAAGCAAAATAGCAATGTTTAAAACTGCTTTGTGACAGTGTTACTTATATTAACTAATTAATTATGCTATGGGGGGGGTAATATATATAATATTTCATCAGCCATTACTCCAGTTTTCAGTGTCACATGATCCTTCAGAAATTATTATAATATGCTGATTTATTATCAATTTTGGAAACAGTTGTGCTGCTTAATATTTTTTTGGAACCTGTGATTGACTTTTCAGAATTCTATGATGAATAAAAGTTAAAAAGAACAGCATTTTTTAAAAAAATATATAATTCTTTTCTAACAATATTGCTCTTTGCTAGCACTTTTTATCAATTTAACATCCTTGGTGGAAAAAAGAACTAATAATCCCTAAAAAAAAATGCTGTTCTTTGTAACTTTTTATTAAAGAATCCTGAAAAAAGTATCACAGGTTCCAACAAAATATTAAGCAGCACAACTGTTTTCAACATTGATAATAAATCAGCATATTAGAATGATATCTGAAGGATCATGTGACACTGAAGACTGGAGTAATGATGCTGAAAATTCAGCTTTGCATCACAGGAATAAAATATATTTTAAAATATACTCACATAGATAGCAGTTATTTTACATTGAAATAATATTTTACAATATTATAGATTCTGCTAGGTTTTTGATAAAAAAAATAAATAAATAATTAAATTAAATTTGTCCTTTTCCAAACTTTTGAACGGGAGTGTATCTGTATATATATATATTTATATTTATATTTATATATATATATATATATATATATATATATGTATAATTTTTTGTCCGTTGTTTTAGCTTATTCATAGAACGATTTTGAAAATTGTATGTTCACTTGTAAGATCTTTCTGTGCACATCTTTATAAATGAGGCCTAGGATGAAATGGATGAAAAAAATCCATACAGGAAAGTAAGTCCTGCTTGATTGATTCCTTTTACATCTGTAAGAGGATCAGATTTGTCATTCAAACTCAATGCATTAACATGTTCCTTTACAATAACAGAACAAGACTTTATGTAAATGCAGTATCTCCTCATCTTACTTTCTCCATACTGAGGCCTCCGAAATCTGATCCCTAAAAGCTCCTAACAGTCCATTAGACAAACTTTGCCTGTAAGTTTTCTTCACGGTAATAAGAGAAGCCCTGACATGGTTATCTAAGTTATCAGCATCTCCCGCCTGAGGCTGAATCAGCACGGACACATTGTTCCACTTCAAAGCTGCGGCGAGTGGGCACTGAAAGAAAGAGAAGGGGGTCTTGGAGAGAACAGGTGCAGTCTTTGGGAGGGGGGAGAGTCCCTTCTACCATCTGTTGACTTCTAGTTTTCCCCCAAACACACTTCATCACAATTCACAAACGCTTGCTTGGTCATAGTGATCCAGGTTGCTATGGTGCTGTATGGGAGGGATAAGACCCCCACATGTGTGCGGTCAACTCTGGGCGCGCGGCTATTGTGTTTTGAGACATTCAAACATTTGAGGGGGTGTGTGCGCAGACTGAAATAGGGGTGGATGAGGCGAAAAACCAGTTGCTTTGTCAGATGCGAAGGAGACGCTGAGGTGCCTGTGAAGGGTTCTCCTCGGGAGGTTGGGTTTTACATAATCGCACGTCCGCAAGCCGCTATTTGGAAGGCAGATTTACTTAGTAGTTGCTGGACTGGAGAGCAGCAGTAAATGGAGAGCGCTTGAAATCAAACAACGGATTTCAACCATTTTCTCTTGCTCATCAACAGGTCACATTCTGCAGATTGAACTCGGGTATTGTTGAAAACTGCAGTGTAACAAAAATAAACATGGACTGTAAGGAGGAGATCAGTGACTCTGATAGCGGGATCATTTTGAACTCTGGTGAGTGCTTTTATTTACGTTAATTATAAATAATTATTATTTAGAAGGGAGCATAATGCATATCAGTAACCAAAATTTGTGCTGTAGTCCTCAAAAAATCATTATACATTATAAAGGACTTAGGAAATGATGGGGGCAAGTCACATGTTTAAGCTTACTTGAGTGCTACAGTTCAGTGTGTCAGGGCAGGCCAACTGCTAGCACCCTATATGTGTGTGCTTTTGTGTAATGAAACCTGTTGTGTTATCCAGGCCCAGACAGTCCCACGTCTCCGGTGAAGGACCTGAGCACTCACACACGTGCCATGAGGCTGAAGCAGCAGGCCCTTGAAGACAGACTGGAGCTTTGTGTTCTGGAGCTCAAGAAACTCTGCATTAGAGAGGCTGTGAGTGACTAAAAATTAGCTATCAGTATTGCCATCTCGGATAAACAGCATGGGGCTTATATTTAAATGTAAATTAAACTTTACAAGGGACCCGTATGTATGAAATATTTTTTAGTAGTCTAATTGAAGGGTCTGCAGAAAATTGTTGAACTGTGACCAAAAACTGGTGGCCTATATGATATTTTCCCATTTATTTTCTCCATAGAACTTTCATATACTTCTTCAAAAAGGTTCAAGATAAATCACAACTATAAATCCTTAATTTTCATTTGAAAAGACTCATTTAACGAGGGTCTGCCAATACTTTGAAACCATAAAAGGGGTTTCTTGGCTCAGAGAAGTTTAAGCCTGGCCTAATTAACTAATGACTTCTAATCAGGCTAAATAATTACACTACCATTTAAAAGTTTGGAGCTGGTTGAAAGTCTCTTTTTTGATTTCAAAATTACATTAAAACCGCAATGTTGTTACATATTGTTGCAATTTAAAATAACAGTTTTCTATTGTGATATACAATACCAGTCAAAAGTTTTTGAACAGTAAGATCTTAATGTTTTTAGAGAAGTCTCTTCTGCTCACCAAGCCTACATTTATTTACCAAAGTACAGCAAAAACAGTAAAAGCTTGAAATATTTTTCAAGCTAACTTCTTTCTATTTTAATATATTTTAAAATGTAATTTATTCCTGTGATTTAAAGCCAAATTTTTAGCATCATTACTCCAGTCACATGATCCTTCAGAAATCATTCAGCAAATATTCTGATTTGCTACTCAAAAAACATTTATTATTATGCACTATTAGATTTTTTTTTCAGGTTTCTTTGATGAATAGAAAGTTCAGAAGAACAGCATTTATTTGAAATAGAAAACTTTGAAACATTATAAATGTCTTTAGCATCACTTTTGATCAACTTAAAGCATCCTTGCTAAATAAAAGTATTAATTTCTAACAAAAAAAAAATACTGAATATTTGGAATGATATAGTGTATAATGTTAAAAAAGCTTTATATTTCAGATAAATGCTGATCTTTCAATTCATCAAAGAATCCTGAAATATTGATAATAATAATAATAATAAATGTTTCTTAAACAGCAAACCAGCATATTAGAATGATATCTGAAGGATCATGTGACACTAAAAACTGGAGTAAATTTAGCTTTGATCACATGAATAAATTACATTTTACAATATATTCAAATAGAAAGCAGTTATTTTAAATAGTAAAAATATTTCACAATATTACAGCTTTTGCTGTATTTTGGATCAAATAAATGCAGGCTTGGTGAGCAGAAGAGACTTTAAAAAAAACATTAAAAATCTTACTGTTCAAAAACTTTTGACTGGTAGTGTATTTTGTTATTTATTCCTCTGATGCAAAGCTCAATTAGTCCAGTTTTCAGTATCACATGATCCTTCGGAAATCATTCTAATATACTGGTTTGCGAAACCATGATAAAATCTTACTGATCCCAAACATTTAAAAAGTAGTTTGTATTACATGTTTGTATTTTAATGAAGCATAAATTACTTTGCACACACATTGTGCCATAATTTTTATAGCGTAGGAAAGTTTCAGAAGGAAAGTCAGCTGGCCCGTCAGCGTAAATCAGATTGCTCTGATTAAGCTGGGCTTTTTCTTGTTCTGAATACAGCCCTTCAATAGAAGCACTAAAGCCAATGGCTAAGAAACAGATGCTTCTTTGCATGTTAGACCACATGTCTGTCATTCACTATTGGCTATGCAGGGAGAAGATTTAAGGGTCCAATCATTACACCACAGAAACTCCTTTGTGGACACTTTGACAATAAAGACGAGCATCTGCTCGCTCAAAGATTTTTTTTGTTTTGTATTAACAAACAAACATAAAGTTGCTTTTCTTTAAGTTTAAAGCACTCTTTGTTTTAACAGGAGCTGACTGGAAAGCTGCCCTCCGATTACCCTCTCCTGCCTGACGAGAAGCCTCCGCAGGTCCGGCGACGCATCGGAACCGCTTTCAAACTGGATGAGGGTTTCATTTCACAAGATGGCGAGGTATTGGCCACAGTTTCTACACAGAGATTATTTTAATAGCTTTAATGCAACAGACTGTTATTTGAGCCTACCTGGCTAGTTTTAAATGTTATTCATGGTGGTATTATTATACGGTTCCACTTACATGGAAAAAGATTTTTACGAGGTGTGTTTAATCCATACTTCAGCATTTTCAGTTTGTAATCATGCGGTTACCCCCTAAAACGTTTGTCTCCAGGAGTCTGAGCTGCACGCGCTTGAGGCCGATCTCGCCCTGCAGCGGCAGATTTATGAGGCAGCCCGAAAGCTATCCCTCGAGGAGCACATCAGCAAACCGGTGAGGAAAAGCCGACTGCAGCAGTGTAAACGCGAAGAGAAGAAGCTTAAAGAGCTGCAGGATGCGATACTGAAACACCGCATCAACCACGGCTGTGTGTCTCCACAGACCTGCTATTCGTCCAGGCAGAGAGGTAAGCCAGTCAATTCTCATATAAACTATATTTTACGCATTACAATGATTGACTGTCTTATTAAAAAGATTTGATTTGATTTCGAATGAACAAATCTTATTTGTTTGTCCATTCCAGATCTTTGCATGTCTGATGACAGCTCGCTGTCTGACGCTGTTGCCTTGGATGATGGTAAGTGAGCAACACTTTATTTCCAGGTTAAAATAAACTTAAACTTTTGTACTCCACTGTATGTGAAAACATCACCCAAAAATGAAAATTCTGTCATTAGTTACTCACCCTTATGTTGTTCCAAACCTGTAAGACTTTCGTTCATCTTCTGAACACAAAAAATTTCTGACCCTCCATAGACAGAGTAAAAGCACGCACATGCATCATGGTACTTTCCAAAATGGCACTAGGGTGACGTGGAGGAGAATAATTGTTAAAGTTGTTATTTTTATTTTATGAAGTTTTTAAGTTGTTTTTTTTGTGCAACAAAAAGTATTCTCGTAGCTTCATAAAATTACGGTTGAACCACTGATGTCACATGGAATATTTTGTTGATGTTTTTGGTACCTTTCTGGACCTTAAACGTGGTAGGACCTTTGCTGTCTATGCAGGGTCAGAAAGCTTTCGGATTTCATCAAAAATATCTTAATTTGTGTTTTAAAGACGAACAAACGTCTTACAGGTTTGGAACAACACAGGGGTGAGAAATTAAAGACAGAATTTTCATTTTTGGCTGAACTATTACTTTTATGCATAGTATCTTGCTAATGTCAAAAAAATTGTCTTTTATCTACAGACTCAGACTCTGCTCCCTTTTCTACGGCCGTTCTGGGCTCTTCCACAGACAGCGGTTTCCAGTGTCTGACACTTTTACCCAATAACGGCCCGAAGCAGTCAAGCTCCAGCTCTAGTCTGGACTATGATGCTTCACCCATTCAGAACTCTCCATGGAAGGAATCCAGCTTGGACCAGCCCTACCAGAAACAAAAACCATCGCACTCTGCCTGCAGCAGCCGCTCAAGGTATTGTGGGATGTCCTAGCTTTGAGCCCAGTGATAGATTTTTTAAATGCAATATAAGCAAACCTTTACTTTGTGTTGTCAGAGCTGGTTTAAAAGTACTTGATAGAGCATTTGGTTAACATATACATTACGGTTCAAAAGTTTGGGGGGTTTTGTATGTTTTTGAAAGAAGCGTCTCGTGTTAATCAACGCTGCATTTATTTAACTTGCAGTGAAAATCATTTTGTGAAATATTATGACAATTTAAAATACCTGTTTTCTATTTGAATATTTTAAAATGTAATTTATTCCTGTGATGACAAAGCTGAATTTTCAGCATCATTACTCCAGTCTTCAGTGATTCATTAGAAATCATTCCAGTATGCTGATTTGGTGCAGAAACATTATTATAAATAGTAATTTTTGTGGAAATTTTTATGGAAATACTTCTTTTAGTATGCTTTAAAAAAAAAGAGAGAGAGTTAAAGCAATTTAAAGCATTGTTGCTGAATAAAAGTATTTATTTACTTATTTTTTTTAATTGTAGTGACAATAAATTTTTTAACGGTATTGTAATAGATCACAGGTGTGTGTTTTGGGCAGATATCTTGCACAAAATCATTATTGGAATCAGGTTTGATTCTACTATTCATTGAACTTTTGTCACATTAATAACCCAATTAGCTAGTCTGAGGTAAAAACACTAGACTATAAAAGTTTCTTTGAGATACATTGAGTTTATAATCTTCATAATGATTATCATGTCTGTGTCAGCAGCAGTCCAACAGGCTCACCAGCAGACACAAGAATGGCAGAACTTCCTCCACCACCCCAATTTGTGTTTAAGAGTCTGCCGGTGCGAAACAATCAGCCAAACAGCGCCCCTTCCACCCCAGAGCTGCCACTGCGCCGGCAGTTCTCACAGTCCTTCAGGTAATTAATATACACAGCATTTGTACTTCAGGATTGTCTGAATGCTGTTCATCAAATACATGTTTTTTAAAAGCAAATATATTTTGGGACTTAAAGAGACAGTTTACCCAAAAATGAAAATTCTATTATTATATACCCTCATGTCATTTCAACCCCGTAAAACCTTTGTTCATCTTCAGAACACAAATTAAGATATTTTTTATGATATCCAAGAGCTTCTGACCATCCATAGAAAGCAAGGGTCCTTCCACATTTAAGGTCCCTAAAGGTACCAAGAACATCAACAAAATAGTCCATGTGACATCAGTGGATCAATCGTAATTTTATGAAGCTACGAGAATATTTTTTGTGCACAAACCCCCCCCCCAAAGTAACGACTTTATTTATATGTATCACCCTAGCGCCATATTGGAGAGTATTATGACACGTGCGCACTTTTCTCTGAATGTAATGTACGCGCTTGGTGGTGTTGATGTAGAAATTGTGTGCACTGCACTTTATTTACGCACAGATGAAAGCGCATGTAGGCATTGTGGTACTCTCCAATATGGCACTAGGGAGACACGAGAAGAATTGTTGAATAAAGTTGTTATTTTTGTTTTGTTTTTTTTAGCACAAAAAAATTCTCATAGCTTCATAAAATTACATTTGAACCACTGATGTCACATGGACTGTTTTGTTAATGTTTTTGGTATCTTTTTGGACCTTGAACGTGGAAGGACCCTTGCTGTCTATGCAGGGTCAGAAAGCTCTCGGATTTCATTAAAAAAATATCTTAATTTGTCCTTACGGGTTTGGAATTTTTGGGTGAATAACCCTTGAAAAAAACAGCACGCAAAAATATTTGGTAAAACAGTCAATTTTAATTGCATTAAAATATTTTTAATTGATACGATTCAGTTTATTCATGAGCAACATTTGCATTTCTATTCTATCTGCCACTCTGGCAGCAAATTTCTTACTTTGCTTATCATCTCCTCTCAAATAGGCTTCCCAGAAGCAAACCAGAATTGACCAAGGCCAGCTCAGACCTGGGACGGGGCCGGACCAAATTGCCACGTCGACGAGTGACCGATTTCGCATTAGCCTACTCAGTTCAACGTTTATACCAGTGCAGCTCTGAAGACAGCAGCTCCGAGCTTTCCATTTCCTCATACAGCAGTTCCTCCAGCCGAGAGACAACCAACGAGGCACCCAAACCCTGTCCGCCTCCATACGGCTACCATCGCACCGCTCCAAATAAAGCACCAGTCCAACTCAACACCCACAGTACACTCAAAAACAACAACAACAACCCACCTCACCTCATGCCTGGCCCAAATCGAGTAAAGATTAGCAATGGGACATCACTTCAGGCAGACATGGGGAGGATGCAACTCGGACCAAATTCACAATGTGATCCTGTAAAAACGAATAAACCCCAACAAGAGGTTACCTCACCCAAACGAGTGCTCAAACCTCCCCCGCCGTACACAAAGGTAGTCCGCACGACATCGCTAAGAGAATATCCCAACCACCCCAGCCGCGTGCTTCCTCGAGATGTGGTATCGGGGGAGCTTAAAACCTGGCACCAGAAAAACAACATAGCCATATCCAAACCCCGCTCACTTGAACGGCAAGGATCGATTCGAATCAAGCGCCCAGAGCCGCCACCCTACCACCACATTCCCTCTCATAAACAGGTAAAGATGTGGACAATATGTGCATTTATCACTACCAATGATTAAATCTGTTCTTGGTAAATGATGAACATACTTGTTTTTATCTAGAAGGTGATTCTGCAAAGGGCTTCGGATGGAACACCGCTGCAGTGGTACGAAGAAGAAGACTCTGAGATTGTGAGTCAGGTGTAACCAGGAAGAAGAAACCTGGAGGAAATGAAACCGAGAATAAGTGAACTCTCATTGTACTCGTCTGTATTTTTATTTATTGAGCCAATGGACTCACTGATGTAGTCTGATTATGTTCATTCTCACCAAGTTGGAGCTGAGCCAGTGAAGTATACGCCTCAATTCCACATATGCCTACATTTGTGATTACATTTCAAGTCTAAGACTTCCTTGTAAGGCATCATGCCAGATATTTATGATGAATGTGTAATATAATTGTGAATTTATTGATGTCAGGAGAGAGTGTGGCCCACCTTTTGCAAATGAACGCCCTCATTGAAATGACATCACTTAGTATATATTTGTGTCTGGTACACGATTCTTCATGAAGAAAGTATTACGTAATGTCTTAGTTTCCCCATGATTTTATTTAATTTAACACATTATGAATTAATATATTATTTTTCCATGTTATTTTTTATTTGTGAATTAATATTGCCCCTTTCCTAACACTTTTTTAAATTAGTGAAATGTTTCAAGAAGTGTTGCTCTGCTACTGTAATATGCATTGTAAGAATAATCCATCTGTGAGTTTTAATAATACCAAATGCAGATGTTTTACTTCCTGTTTGTACACTAACTAATTATGAAATATATTTTATATTATTTATAATACACTTTAATAAACAATATCACAGATCCTCACTATAATGTCTTGTGCATTTTTTGTCACATTTTTAAATATTTCACATTTAGATTGTAGAAAGCATGTAGAGCACAAACTGACATAAGTGCTAGTGCACGATTTTATTCGGAGACATTTCAAACTATACATGTAAGTTTCCTCTAAAACAAATCTACCAGACAATAATTAAAAGCTATCAACAGTACTTTTCTATTTCTATCCACCTTATTTTCCCCGTAATAGCAGACGCGGTCATGTGTAAATGTTACGGGTCAGGCTTTCGGTCTTGCGTCCAGCTATTCTTACCTGTACAAAACAGCTTGTTTTACTGTTTGATATTGCAAATTGGTGTCTTACAGTATTATTTTAATGTATTATCTTAATACACTGGTTTGTAGTGCGAACAGTTTTACCACTTACTGCATGTTGTTATTCTTCTCATTATTTCCCTATAGCGGCTAATGAACCGAAAGTCTCGCCCATAGGCTTACTTCCGCATTATAGAATAAGGTGGGTAGATTTCACATCCATAAGACGGGTGTTTGCAGCAACCACACTAATATGGCTAATATAATGATCGAGCACAGAACAGTGAGGTAAATGACAAGGATAATCCAGCGGCAGCGATACATCCACTGCCTAAGAGGGCGCTGTCTGCATGTGGAGTCATAAACAATACAAATTATCAGTAAGTACAGAGAAATTAAACGATTAATAAATCAATAAATAATGAATATCACGTGAAACTCACAGGTTAATGACGCATCTATCACAGTTTCTGAGGTAGCGCTCAGATTTCTTCAGCCAGGTATGACTACACTCCAGTGATGCCTTCTTCCTCAGTCTTTGAAGAGGTAACACTGGCGGTGAACTTGTGTTTCTGTAATTTTCATAATTATGAAACGGTTAATATACCACTATTTGACTGCAGCAGACTGAATCTTACGTAACTTTCAAAAACAATGTGCCCATGTGGCTTACTTTTTAACAAAGGCAGGGTCCAGCTCAAGTCTCAGTGTTTGGTTGGGATGAATTTGCGCAGAGGACGTCTCCTCAGGAGCATCAGCTGCGGCGGTTTGTGAGGGACTGTCATCTTGAGGTACTACTTCCCTACAGAGGTGTGAGACTTTGGATGTCGTTATTAATCACACTTGTACTGTAGTAAGTCAGCATAAAATATCATTCACAAGCTGTTTTATTCTAAAATGTTATGTATTTCCAAGTAAAAAAGGATATGAAATGGTATCTATTGTCAGGCATTCACCACAGCCACCTCCACCTGCCATTTCACCAGTAGCACCGCCCACCCGTTCCTTATCACCGGAGTTCTAATTACACACACCTGAATCCAGTCCAGCCACTCCCTATATAAGACTCTCTCCTTCAGTCATTCACTGTCTGGTCTACCGTTCACACCCCCATGCTAGCTCCAAACCCCATGCTGCATTCCACTGGAATCCCCGGTGCTATTGACTGCTACTCTGCTCACCCCTTCGGACCCCTTCACTCTACTTATCTTTTTAAGGACTGTCAATAAGAGCCGTAATGTAGAAAGGGGATCTGTATATTATGCTGCTGCCACACAGATCTAATATAAACATGCAATTTATTTCCCAGCTCTTTACCTTCACAGGCATAACTAACTGTTTTTGTGACTCCTGTGCTTCAAATGGGTGTGCTCAGAAAACCCTATATCAGAAGTTTAAACTAATATGGTTTAAAACGCTTGATTTCAGTGCAATAGACATGATAATCAAAACGAAACTGATGTCTTTAGAAGGGAATCCGAGGTACAAGCTATTAAAGGAGAAGTTCACTTCCAGAACAACAATTTACAAATAATTTACTCACTCCCTTATCATCCACGATGTTCATGTCTTACTTTCTTCAGTCATAAAGAAATTGTTTTTTGAGGAAAACATTTCAGCATTTTTCCCCATATAGTGGACTGCTATGGTGCCCCGAGTTTGAACTTCCAAAATGCAGTTTAAATGCGGCTTCAAATGATCCCAAGTGCTGTTGTAAATGATCCCAGCTGAGGAAGAAGGGTCTTATCTAGCGAAACGATTGGCTATTTACATTAAAAAAAAAACAATTTAAATGCTTTTTATTCTCAAACGCTCATCTTGCCTTGCAGTCCTTGAACTTTGTGTACTCTGGCTCAAGACAGTTAGGGTATGTCGAAAAACTTCGTATTTTTTTCCTCAACTTCAAAAATCATTTCAAAATCATCCTACATCGCTGCAGAAGTACCGACCCAGTCTTTGCAAAGTGAACATGCAAAAAAGATCAAACACCCTTAACGAAAAAGGTAAAACAGCTAAATAGGACGATTTTGAAGTTGAGGGAGAACATGAGATGGGAGTTTTTTGACATACCCTAACTGTCATGAACAGGAACAAAAACAGCCCAGGCAGAGTAAGACAAGATGAGCGTTTGGCATTAAAAAGTATATACATTGTATTATTTTTTATTAAAATAACAGATTGTTTCGCTAGATAAGACCCATCTTCCTCGGCTGGGATCATTTACAACCGCATTTGGGATCGTTTGAAGCTGCATTTAAACTGCATTTTGGAAGTTCAAAATTGAGGCACCATATCAGTCCATTATATGGAGAAAAATCCCCATGTTTTCCTCAAAAAACATAATTTCTTTATGACTGAAGAAAGAAAGACGTGAACATCGTGGATGACCAGGGGGTGGATACATTATATGTGAATCTTTGTTTTGGAAGTGAACTTCTAATGAGCAACAGCTCATTAGCATTTAAAGAGACATGCACGAAAACAGTGTTTCTGCTTCCACTCAAGATGTGTGTGCTTCCATTTTCAAAATGTTGTAATAAATGATCTGTGGGGTATTTTGAGTTGAAACCTGAGACTTATATTACATATTGTAAAAAACAGGCTCCTTTAAGGTCATATACAATGTTAAAATATATTGAGCTTGTGTTAACAACAGACCTTATTTTAAGCTTTTAACAAAAACCCAGTGGAAAAAAAATCCATTAAATTCAGAATGACAGAGCTGAAAGTGCTAAACTTGGCCTACAAAAATACATCATCCCTGCAGCAGTCTATACAGAAGAAAAGATCTGTTACGTCGCAACTGTAAATATACAAATGTATCCAAATTACCCTCTGTTCATTTGGCAGTCATCTGTGTGGTCTGGTTTCTTTGTGTTTGAGTCTCTCTTTTCCCTAATCTCATTGGTCAATGACGATAATATAGCTTCTGACTCCTTCGTTTTTTGCCTCTTCAAATAAAAGAGAAAAGAAAATTACAAGTCCACTTTGACTAAATTTAGACTGTAAGTTTATTATGGTTAAGATGTAATTGAATGGATGAGACTCATTGTACACCAACCTGGATTTGCTTTGCAATGATGTTTGTACTGATTCTACGTCGTAACTGTGGCTGAGAACGAGACGGAAGAAAAAGAGACTGGTGATACTCTAAACGATCCATATAATACACATCTAAATGATTTATATATCTACATAAATTAAGAAAACAAACAACGAAACCACGTTTCAAAGCCAAACAAGTATGGAATCAATACCTTTTGTAAATCTTTTTCCAGCTTTTCAATAGTGTCAGTTTCCTCTGTAGTGACACAGATACATTTTTACTTCAAAATGCTAGTGAATGCATCATAAGTTTAACATTATTAAAGAACTGAATGGGTGTTTTTCTACCCCACTGCTCGTAGACATATCGCTCTCTGCTGCTTTTCTCCATCTGTTTCTTCATCTCCTCTAGTTCAGCACTGTTCCTCTCATGACGCCGCTTCAGTTTCTCCACATGAGCCACCATCAGTTCCACTGCACGGCTCACTTTAGCCTCCTATACAGAAAGAATGTGATTTAACATATTAAAAGTTATGTTCTCTGGCTTTGTTCTACCAGCGTAAAATCTAGTATGGACGGATACCTGATGCACAGCTCCAAGAACCTCTGATGTGTTGGAGATTCGTCCGATGGTGCCCTTAATGATGTTAAGACACAACTCAAGACGCTGGAGAAGCCCGGCACGTTTGATATCTAAGCACATTCCCTTGAGTGTCTAGTGACAAAAATACAGTCCTAGAATTGGCATAGGCTACATTTTTTTTTTTTTTTTTAAAAAAAAGCTATTCTCAGACTGTAGTCATACCTCAAGCACTTCCATGCCTCTTTCCACTTCCAGTTTGAGGTTGTCCTCTGCATTGTCCCGAGCGTGTTCCTCCGTCTCCAGCCGCTGACACAGCGTGTACTGGTCACAGCGAAAGGCCAGAGACAGCCGAGAGAAAGCAGCCTGTGATCATAGTAAAATCAGCTCAGAAAAATATATTCACAAATATATGAAGGAACTACACAGAGAAGCACAGAACACTATTTAGAGCCCTAGCCTCAGGAGACAAGAAAACAATGGATTTATTGATTTATTTACTGCATATTATGCAGCTGCCAGAGAGATCTAATATAAACGTGATTTCTTTCTCAGCTATTTACCTTCACAGACATAACCAACTGTTTTTGCAATTCCTGTGTGGTGTATTTGACAGTTTAAGTACAATAAGACATTTAGTACTCACATATGCTGTGTGACAGCTGCTTTCGAATGTGTGCGCTCAGAAAGCCGTATATCAGACATTTAAACTGATATGGCTTTAAAAAGCATGATTTCAATGCAATAGACATGATAGTCAATGTGCTTTTTTGGCACAGTATCTGAGTTACCAGCTGTAAAGGCACAGCCCTATTCTGGAAAATGGGGTGGAAAGCTGCAGCTCATTTGCATTTAAAGAGACTTCCATTTTGAGTTCTGCTTCCACTCAAAATAGGCATTTTTTTTTTTTTTTAAAAATGATATAATAAATGATCTGTGGGGAATTTTGACCTAAAACTTCAGAGACACATTCTTGGGACATCTGAGACTTACCTTTAATCGGCATCAGAAAACAATGAATGTGAATGTGTTAATGCGTTAAATTACTGAAATATTAATTTAAAATCTTGGGGATACTTTAAAGGACTCCATTTCCAGAACAACAATTTACAAATATTTACTCACCCCCTTGTCATCCAAGATGTTTATGTCTTTCTTTCTTCAGTCGTAAAGAAATTATGTTTTTTGAGGAAAACATTTCAGCACTTTTCTTCATATAATGGACTTATATGGTGCCGCGATTTTGAACTTCCGAAATGCAGTTTAATGCGGCTTCAAACGATCCCAGCTGAGAAAGAAGGGTCTTATGTAGCGTAACGATTGGTTATTTTAATAAAAAGAACACAATTGATATAACTTTTAATGCGAAACGCTCGGCTTGTCTTACTTTGCTTGGACTGTTTTTGTTCCAGTTCTCATCTCATGTTCTCCCTCAACTTCGAAATCGTCCTTTTATCATTTTTTGTTCAGGGTGTTTGATCTTCTTTGCATGTTCACGTTGCAAAGACTGGGTCAGTACTTCTGCACCAATGTAGGATGATTTTGAAATGATTTTTGAAGTTGAGGGAGAAAATGCAGAAAAATGCAGAAATGCTTTCCTCAAAAAACATAATTTCTTTATGACTGAAGAAAGAAAGACATGAACATCTTGAATAACAAGGGGGTGAGTAAATTATATATGAATCTTTGTTTTGGAAGTGGACTTCTACTTTAAAATAAATATTTTAGGTCAAAGGGGTTCAGCTGACAAAACTTTGAGAATCCAAGAATTGTGCAAAGGTGAGCAGACAAAAAAACTATTTTAACTGAATATAGCCAGACATAAAAATACATTTATTTAGATTAAAAAGATAATCCAAATGAAACAGAAATATTAAGGTATGCCACATTTTAAAGAGAATTGTTACAAACAAGACTGACCTCCAATTCCTCCTCTGTCATGTCAACACTATGATGGAGTGAAATAACAGACATTATACATTAGACTTTATCAGTATAAAGTAGGGGTGTAACGGTACACGTATTCATACCGGAAATTTTCAGTTCGCATGTGTACCGAACAAGTACAGCATTTTTTTCCCAGGAAATTCAAAAAATAATTGGCGTTTTGACAGTTTTTGATGTGGCATGACGGCCTTGCTTCTGGGATGGTTTACAAGCATGTATTAATAACTTAATTATTTAATGTATGTTTAAATTAGTCTGTTATGAAACATTATGACAGGCACTGTGTAACTGAATATATTTAACTGATAGAAATTGTAAGTTCATTTAAAAACTACATTATGTGCAATTTACATGATTGCATACATTTTTTTTTTTAAGTTAACTGTTGATTATTATGTTTAAAAATAAATAGTAATTAAATTTAAGTTTAAGGGTTAAATTCTTAATTGTAACCTTATAATGTAAAAGGGATCCCTATAGTTTAAAGCATAAGCTGAGGTAGATTTATCACCAAGAAAAATGTAATTATAACTGAATATAGTTTTCCCCCGCTGTACCAAAATCATACAGAACCATGATGTTAAAAACGAGGTACATACCAAACTGTCACATTTGTGTACTGCTACACCCGTAATATAAAACTATCTGCAGTAAAAGCTATTGTTTATGTCTGAGCAAACCACCTGTTAGGACCCAGCCTCACATCATCAGATGGTTCTTCTAAAGCAAGTTGGTCCTCATGTCTAGACTCTTCAGAAAAGGAAAACATCACTTTAATGTATGTATAGCAGGAATGTTTGGTGTGTAAATGGTTTTGTTGATGCATTACCTTCCTCAGAGTCATTCTCACTGTTCTCTGTATGGTTGTTGGTCAGCACTTGCTGGTCTTCACAGGCCTAATCAGACATATTGTTTAAACAAAATATATTGTAATCTACAGTACATACAGGTGCTGGTCATATAATTAGAATATCTTCAAAAAGTTGATTTATTTCACGAATTCCATTCAAGAAGTGAAACTTGTATAATGTATACATTCATTCCACACAGACTAATATATTTCAAGTGTTTATTTCTTTTAATTTTGATGATTATAACTGACAACTAATGAAAACCCCAAATTCAGTACCTCAGAAAATTAGAATATTACTGAAGACCAATACAAAGAAAGGATTTTTAGAAATCTTGGCCAACTGAAAAGTAGGAACATGAAAAGTATGAGTATGTACAGCACTCAATACTTAGTTGGGGCTCCTTTTGCCTGAATTACGGCAGCAACGCGGCATGGCATAGAGTCGATCAGTCTGTGGCACTGCACAGGTGTTATGAGAGCCCAGGTTGCTCTGATAGTGGCCTTCAGCTCTTCTGCATTGTGTCTGGCATAAATCGCATCTTCCTCTTCACAATACCCCATAGATTTTCTATGGGGTTAAGATCAGGCGAGTTTGCTGGCCAATTAAGAACAGGGATACCATGGCCTTTAAACCAGGTACTGGTAGCTTTGGCACTGTGTGCAGGTGCCAAGTCCTGTTGGAAAATGAAATCTGCATCTCCATAAAGTTGGTCAGCAGCAGGAAGCATGAAGTGCTCTAAAACGTCCTGGTATACAGCTGCGTTGACCTTGGACCTCAGAAAACACAGTGGACCAACACCAGCAGATGACATGGTACCCCAAACCATCACTGACTGTGGAAACTTTACACTGGACCTCAAGCAACGTGGATTCTGTGCCTCTCCTCTCTTCCTCCAGACTCTGGGACCCTGATTTCCAAAGGAAATGCAAAATTTACTTTCATCAGAGAACATAACTTTGGACCACTCAGCAGCAGTCCAGTCCTTTTTGTCTTTAGCCCAGGCGAGACACTTCTGATGCTGTCTGTTGGTCAAGAGTGGCTTGACACAAGAAATGCGACAGCTGAAACCCATGTCTTGCATACGTCTGTGCGTAGTGATTCTTGAAGCACTGACTCCAGCTGCAATCCACTCTTTGTGAATCTCCCCCACATTTTTGAATGGGTTTTGTTTCACAGTTCTCTCCAGGGTGCGGTTATCCCTATTGCTTGCACACTTTTTTCTACCACATCTTTTCCTTCTCTTCGCCTCTCTATTAATGTGCTTGGACACAGAGCTCTGTGAACAGCCAGCCTCTTTTGCAATGACCTTTTGTGTCTTGCCCTCCTTGTGCAAGGTGTCAATGGTCATCTTTTGGACAACTGTCAAATCAGCAGTCTTCCCCATGATTGCGTAGCCTACAGAACTAGACTGAGAGACCATTTAAAGGCCTTTGCAGGTGTTTTGAGTTAATTAGCTGAGTGTGGCACCAGGTGTCTTCAATACTGAACCTTTTCACAATATTCTAATTTTCTGAGATACTGAATTTGGGGTTTTCATTAGTTTTATCAGTTATAATCATCAAAATTAAAAGAAATAAACACTTGAAATATATCAGTCTGTGTGGAATGAATGTATACATTATACAAGTTTCACTTCTTGAATGGAATTCGTGAAATAAATCAACTTTTTGAAGATATTCTAATTATATGACCAGCACCTGTAATACTTTAAAAACAGTAATGATTAGATTACAGTTTCAGTTAACGAATAACTTGAAAACATCAATATTTAGTTGGTCTTGTCATTTCCAAGTTGCAAAATAATTAAGAACTGAGATATTAGTCTTAAATATCCAGACTACACAAGTTCAAACGAAGGTTATCCTTATTTCCTGAACTACTGAAACCATGGTAGAGCTACGAATTTTGCCTACACGTTGTGATCTCTGAACAAAAGCCCCCTACCGACACTTCAATAATCACCAGTCCTATGCACGGATTTACTTCTGCTCAAGGTAAAATCCACAAAGTATAAAGAGAAACACTTGCTTACCATGACATTTGCTGTGATTTCTTGCTCTCCACTTCCCTTCCTACTCCCAACGGACACTACTTAATCTCATTAAGAGATCGAGTCAAGAAAACTGGCAGACTAATGATGCCGTTTTAAACAAGTCATGGCTGCCACAGAGCCTAGTATGACACAACCTGAATTGAGCTAAAAATCAATGCTACAAAAGACAACTGCAAAAATACATACTACAATACACCATGAAGGTGACCCAACTTGCAAAAATTGTTCTTAGCTATATTAATAAATTCTTAATTTATCCATGTTTTACATCAAGGTTTTTATAAGAACTACAAGAAATTACACCGCTTCCTTACAATCTATAAATTTTCTACAAATCTTTGAGAAACTATTCTAATCAGTTTGTGCAACTTCCACACTGATAACATTTAATCAAATGAGCACATTCAGCATTTAGGAAAGACACACAAACAGATGAGATTTGGATCAACTCCACATTTATTGTAGAAAACTGAGGAACAGAGTCTCTAATAGAGGCGCTGTGGCTTTCCCATGGTGCTCTTGATGTAGAGCGCTCTGACGTTCTGCCAGTTCTTCTTCAGCAGAGACACCAGGAAGTTAACAGCCAGGTGGATGTTGTAGACCAGCTCTTCCTCAGTCATCCTGACATGACCAACGGCCACAGCCAGACACAGAACCTAAACATGACAGAGACGACAATTAACAACTTCAAGTAATATAAATTCAGGAGCTCTTAAAATTAAGCCTCTCTTTACAACAGTAAAGACAAAAGATCTGTAATAATCTGTTATGTTTAAAATTCTCCTCTGTTCAACAAGGCTGCATTTACTTGAGTAAAAACATATTAAAACCAGTAATACTGGGATATTATATCAAAACATTACAAGTTTAAAAAGAAAGAAAGAAAAAAAAAGCACTTTTTTTTTTGTTTAATGTACACTGCTATTCAAAAGTTCAGGATCAGTACCATTTGTAATTTTTTTTTTTTAAACAGTCTCTTATGCCCAACAAAGTTCCATTTATTTGATTAAAAACAAAAAAACAAAACAAAAAAAAAACTGATCCCAAACTGTGAATGAAAGTGTATATAGTGAAAGATTTTGATTTTAAATAAATGCTGTTCTTTTTCAAATGTTTTTATTCAAGGAATCCTGAAAAATACACAAATCACAAATTCCAAAAAAATAAATAAATAAATAAACAAATAAATTAAGCAGCACAACTGTTTTCAATGTTAATAATAAATCAGCATATTAAAATGATTTCTAAAGGATCATGTGACACTGAAGAGTAATGATGCTGAAAATTCAGCTTTGCATCACAGGAATACATTCTATTTTAATGTATATTAAAATAGAAAACCACTATTTTAAATTGCAATAATATTTCACAAAATTAAATTTTTTTTAATCAAATAAATGCAGCCTTGGATAGATAGATAGATAGATATACACATACACACATTTTTTTTTTACCATTTCTCTGTATTTTTAATCACATATAAACAGCCTTGATGTGCAGAAAAGTCTTAAAAATATATATATTTATTTAAAATCATTTTTTGTAATATTATGCGATACAACTATACTGTCACTTTTGATCAATTTAATATGTCCAAAGCACTTTTAAGAAAAACATACCTTCTTCATCTGGAATTTGATGGTGGATTTCACTTCATCCACCTTGGTGCCCAGGTTCTCGTTATGGGTGAGCAGAGAGGGGAACTTTCCTGCCTTGTTGAGACCAGGTCCCAGAATACGAGGAATCTGCTTGATCAGAGACTCAGAAGCCAGGAAAGCATCGTATTTCTTTGCTAAAAAGGAACCAACAAAACATCAATATGTAGACTCAATCCACAACATAAATGCTAATGTTCTCTCGAAACTAAACTCACCCAACTTCTTGACCAGTTTCTTGTTCTTGTTGAGCTTTTTAAGAGCCTCAATGTCCATGTGTGGAAGCTCAGCGGCCTTGGCTTCATCACAATGCTGCTGGTCACCAAGAATGCACACGGAGAACTTGGGACGTGGGGTGGTCTTCAGCCTGTGAGGGGTGACGGAAAAGACTGACTGACGAACAGAAGCATATCAGACCCTTTTTGACCAACGTGAGGCAGAACAGAAGAGTCTTACCCATACCACCTCAGCTGGAATCAGGTGTTGATAGCACAGGCATATAATAAAATGGTCGGCTTAGGTATGACGGCACGAAGGCCGTCACCTATAGCCTCCCCTCATGTTTTAAGACCCAGGGTAGGGGTCCGTCTGCTTCACCAATCCAGAGAACAGATGGTTCAGACAGACTACCCGAGGCAGTTCTCACCTGCCTGCTTTTAACCTGCCCATTCATGTAATCTTAATGACTAATTCATGTCAAGATATACAGATTTTTATTCAGGCAGTGCAAAAAGGCAGACAGACAGAAGGCTGGGTGATACAGTAAAGGGCCGAACCTGACAGTGCCTGAGAAACGCTTGTCCTTCTGGGGATCGTAGTTCTTCAAGCTGATCTGCAGTTCCACAGTCTCAAGGAACCTTAAATATGAAAATCACTAAGTTACTACTCATTATATACTACTACTGTATACATAGTTACTTGTAACCATACCAAAAACAAGTAGGTTCACACTTATATTTATTAGACAGTAGTACACAATTGAAATACATGTTAGTATTTAAAAAAAGTACTTGACAAAAAGAGATGCTATAAACACGTATATGGCGTGCCACATGGTGTCCACTAATGAAAACACGACGATTAGCACTTACTTTTTCTTCTTAAGACGGGCACCAGCCTGGACCTCCCGAACAGCCTCGTACAAAGTGTCTCTTGAGACCTTGCTGTTGAAGAAATACATAAAATATGATTAACTGCATAACTACAATTTGTTCTGAGTGACTCGAGTGCATAAACGTCGCGATGACTACGTAAGCAGACTGACCGGTGAATGTATCATTAGTTGACATGCTTCAAAGTGTTTTTTAAACCTCAATATATCGATATTACTTAGATTAGATATGAATAATAATGGCCAGAACGATTATGATTTCAGATGAAGGTAAATAAACGTCAGATTAAACCGGATTGCATTCCGGATGACCCGGCTATGCTGCGCGGTAGCTCTGAAGAGCTGCTCGAGGTTGTCAAGGAAAACAAACCTCACGGTTTTCGACTAACATTGCTTGACGATATATTTGTTTACGTGTTTATTAAGTCGTAGAATAAGGTTTATATTGAATTAAATACATTATAAATGAACCGTTCTCACGTGCCTCATTTTGCCGTGATGCCTCTCCTTTCACACGGAGCTCGAAAAAGGAAGTATGAAGGGAGGTTGCGCCGAATATAAGCGACAGAGGGTGAAAAACGGACTTCCGGAGCCGCCATGATTGTTGTGGCTACAGAAATGTAACCAGCAGAGAACTTTACATTCCGTTCTTCTTTGATATAAAGTCCCATTTTCACTGGCTTTGAGAACATATACAATTCTTGAGTTTGTTGTAAGGAACTTTTTTATTTGAAATCTTTTATAATGATATTTCACTTTACATTTCACAAACAATTTTTAATGTGTCAAAAGTGTGTGAAATAAACAATTACATTAAATTTTATACTTTTCATCTACCACACAAATTAATCTTAATTCAAATTCAAATATGTTAGTACATAACATTTAAATAATACAATTGAAAATATGACTTTTATTAAATAATATAAATAATTATCGATATAAAGAGTTATCCCATTCAATATATACATTTTATCTCAATACAACTATACAGCACAAATCATTTTTTATTACATTTACAAAATATATTCACAAAATTATACAATCAGAGCAACTAAAAATCATGCACTGAAGAGCCATTTAAAATGGGCATAATATGATTCAAAGGGAAATCCGTTTTAATGCAGCCTGCAATGATTTCTTGAGGAAGGTTTCGTTGAAAGACAGGCAACTGGAAAGTGTGTGGTGGCATGCAGGATTTACCTAAAAAGCAAAAAAAAAAAAATATATATATATAACTAAAATCAAAAGTAAAAACCACTGTTTACGCTAGCTTTAAGAACATTTTAACACCTAGATATATTTATTATTGTGATGTTTATTGGTTACTGTTGGAGCCTAATTAGGTTTCGTAGTACTAAAATTGCTGTAAGGACCATAAAATTGTACTTCTGGGAGAAGTTCACTTCCAGAATTAAAATTTCCAGATAATTTACTCACCCCATGTCATCCAAGATTTTCATCCACAAATGCTCATCTTGCACTAGCTCTGCAATGCACATGCACGTCTTCACGCATTACGTAATCACGTTGGAAAGGTCCATGTTTGGTTAGCGAAAACTCCATCTCATTTCTTCCTCCAACTTCAAAATCATCCGACATCGCTGCTTTACCGCCGTTTGACTTTCTTTGCAAGTTCCCTTTGGTAATACTGGGTCGGTGTGATTACGGAATGCGTAAGAGCATTTGTGGTTAAAAAGTATATAAATTTGTATTTTTCTTAGAAAATGCCCAGTTGTTTCGCTAGATAAGACCCTTATTCCTCAGCTGGGATTGTGTAAGGGCCTTTGAAGCTGTACTGAAACTGCAATTTAGACTTTTAACCTGCTGGCCACCTTTGAAGTCCACTATATGGAGAAAAATCCTGGATTGTTTACCTCAAAAACCTTAATTTCTTTTCGACTGAGAAAAGAAAGACATGAACATTTTGGAAGACATATTGTTGAGTAAATTATCATAAAATTTTAATTCTGGAAGTGAACTTTTTTAATATTGTGGTCGAAGGTTTTGTTGAGGCGTTTTTTGAAACTTTCAGAATGAGTTATTTCCAGTCATTACAGTTATACTCACATGTGACTGATACTTGGTCAAGACACTCAGCAACATCTTGGCAAACTTCATAGATCTGCTGAAATGTGGAGACTGGCTGCAAAGCTGATTGGTGAAGAGAGAGAAATCCTCCTCACTCAGCTCAAGCTGTGAGCATAACAACAGAAACCATTAACAAAGGACTAAAAGAACCTTTAAGATTCAAAAGAGCTTTCTTAACTACCTTTGAATCCAGCAATGCATGGATGACTGATAACACTCCCTCATCCCAGGAAACTCCAAGTATTGTTCTAAGATTTGAAAGCAAATTTCTGTGATCAGCTACACCATGTCAAATTACAAAAGCATAATATATTCCAAAAATGACCAAGACCCATTTCTTTCTAAAAGCTGAATTGTGATATTCAGACTCACCGAAATACAAGAAGCCTGTGATGTGGCTCAAGGCAGTCCGCTACCAGTCTACAGAGTAATTCTGCCTGGGCGCTTCCTAAAGAAAAAATACAAGTAGTGTTTACTAAAAAACAAAAAAGGTCTGAAATTTAAGGGTTATTTCATACAAAAACAATCTGCCTTTATTACTCACCCTCATGTCGTTCCAATCCCCTAAGACACGGAACACAAATTAAGATAATACAGAAATTACAGTTGAACCACTGATGTCACATGGACTATTTTTTTTATTTATTTATTTTTTTTCATTTTTCATGATATGACAGAAAGCAATTAGGAGAGGGGCGGGAGATCGGGAAGGGTCTGCGAGGCGGGATTCGAACTTGGGACACCCGAAGCGCAACTGCACGACCTGTCTGTACGCTGCCCAAGGCTATCTGCGCCAACACATGGACTATTTTAGCGATGTTCTTACAACCCTTTTGGGTCTTGGAACATTTCAGTTACATTGCTGTCTATACAGGGTTAGAAAGCTCTCGGATTTCATCAAACATATCTTAACTTGTGTTGCGAAGATGAATGAAGGTCTTACAGGTTTGGAACGACATGAGGGTGAGTAATTAATGACAGAATTGTCATTTTTGGGTAAAATAAGTATATAAATAAAAAAATGGTACATATTTGCTAACTTGATATCCAGGGGAAAAAACATACTCATACCAGTTTGTCCGTTCTGTAAAACTGGCTCTATCAGAGCCTGGCAGGTTGGTCTGGGGTAACGAGTGCAAAGAGACATTACGGCTGTTACCAAACAGCGAGAGGCAGGTTCTGCGAGGGACAGAATCTAAGGCAGAGAAATGCATGAATGTAAGTGTGATTAAGGTCATATATGGTAAATATAAAAAAAAAAACACTTAGAAGGTGTATTTAAAGCATAACACTTATAAATTCATAAACAAATAAACAAATCATAAAAGGAGCCAAACACCCATACGCATTACAGTTAAAAAGTTTGATGTTTTGGTAAGATTTCTGATGTTTTTACAAAAACAATATTGTGACATATTATTGCAATTTAAAATGACTGTTTTCTTCTTTTGATGACAAAGCTTATTTTTCCAGCAGCCATTACTCCAGTTGTCAGTGTCACATGATTCTTCAGAAATCATTATAATATGCTGGTTTGGTGCTCAAGAAACATTACTTATGAATTATCAATGATAAAAACAATTGTGCTGCTTAATATTTGTGGAAAGCATGATACATTTTTTTAAAGATTTTTCGATTAATAGAACATTCAGTTTTTATTACTGTCACTTTTGATTAATGCATACTTGCTGAAAAAAAGTAATTTCATATCTTTTTAAAAAATCTTACAGATCCCAAACCTTTAAACTCTAACACTACCAGTCAAAAAGCTTTGAACAGTAGGATTTTAAATGTTTTTAAAGAAGTCTCTTCTGCTCACCAAGCCTGCATTTATTTGATTATTTTTATTATTATTATTATTATTATTACGTTGAAAACAGCTGAATAGAATTTTAGCGTCTTTGCTAAGTAAAAGTATTAACTTTTATAATTTCTTTTGTGTTTTTTTATTTTTTTACAGATTTTATTCTTTGCCATTTTTAGCCTTTATTATGATAGGACAGATCAGAATGGACAGGAAATGAAGTGAGAGAGAGCAACGCCACTGTATGTCAGTGCACTGCCCACAAGGCTATCGCACTGACATAATTTCTTTCGTGTTCAGTAAAAAAAAACATTATACTGACTCCAAGCTTTTGAACATATAGTGTACAATATTACAAAAGCTTTTTATTCCAGATAAATGCTGAGGATTGGATCTTTTAATTCATCAAAAAAACTGTTTTAAATATTGATAATAATAAAAAATGTTTCTTGAACAGAAAATCGGCAGATTAGAATGATTTCTGAAGGATCATGTGACTGGAGTAATGATGCTAAAAATGTAGCTTTGTTCACAGGAATAAATTACATTTTAAAATATATTCAAATAGAAAACAGTTATTTTAAATAGTACAAATATTTCACAATATTACTGTTTTTGCTGTATTTTGGATCAAATAAACGCAGGCTTGGTGAGCAGAAGAGACTTTTTTAAAAAATCATTACAAATCTTGCTGTTCAGAAACTTTTGACTGGTAGTGTATATGACTGATTTTAATTAAATAAAATATATTTTATTTCATAACATGAATAAAACATCTTTTCCCCTGGTTGTTCTGATTCCAAATTATGATTAAAATGTTTTTTTTTTAAATAACCTGTGACAAACATGAATGTACTAACTTTTTCCAGCAGAAGGTGCGTGATCACAGCACAAGCAGTGCTGTGACTGAGGTCTGGCGACAGCTCCAACACACAGCTACAGAACTGAGGTAAACTCTGTTCAGATGCTTCAGACAAACCCAGCATCGAACACAATATCTCCACCTGTGATCAGATACAACAAATCCATACTAATGGAAACATTTCCAGAGTAACAAATCCAAAAAGCAATTAATTTTCAAGTGAAACACCACAAACCTCATTGGGGTCACACTCATGAAATACTTTCAAAGCAGATACAGAACTCTCATCCCACTGTGAAGCAAAAAATAAAAATGTTAAAATTTTACAAATGAAAAGACAAAAACAGTTACATTTGAATAATAAAACAAAGATTTCTAACCGCTGACTCTGTATCTAGTAATTCTTTGATCACAGGAACAGCAGCCTAAAAAGAGAACATTAACATGTTAGAAATTCATCCAAAAATCCACAAATTTATCATTTATTGATCCTGAAGAACAGCAACTTTTCTGAGATTTATACATGAAAATGTGGGCATGAAAATCAGTTTAACTTCAGTTTACCTTTATGTGCTCTGGCAGGTTTTTTAAAGATCCCAACACATCAGAAGGAGCCTGTGATACAGAAGCAGCACTCTGGTCCAGCTGTGATGTTCTCATTTTAGGTTCCTCCTCTTCAGTCAACTTCTCTTCTTTGTCACATGGCCAGAAATCCATCTTAACCCTTTTACTTTGGTGATCTTCCTGGACATCTCCATCATGACCCATGTTGTCACACTTCCGCTTTTTCTGAGATAAAACTGTTACGTTGCTCTCTTTACCCTCTGGTTCAAAACCCCCAAAACAAGCAGCCCATCTTCCCTTTGCATCAGCATTCCTGAATCTCTCACAGAGTCTCTTTAGTTTCCCTGTACAGTTTAAGGTAAGTAGGGTCTCTTTCCTAGTCCCCTCAATATCTCTTTGGAGCTGCTTGATTAAGGCACAAGCCCACTGATTTTCCACGTCATCCTGAGTCAGACACTCAAGGAGGTGATGAACGCGGTCTTTGGGCAGTCCAGGGTGAATCAGATGTAGAAAACACAGCAGATTTTGCTTAAAACCTTCAGAAAACAGGCACACCAAAGGTTTACTGTAAAACAAAAGAGAAGAATTATTAGCACTAGTGACATAGGGAAATATAAAAATGAATGTATCTTTATTTTACAACACAATAGGACCCAAAATGACTGAAACAGTGTATGTTTTAGTCCATTGGCTGAGATCTCTACATTTATGATCAGGGAATATTCCTGTGTCCCTCTCTCTCATAGCTACATAGTGAGTAGATAGGTAAATTTTGAGGTAAATATGTTCAAAAGTATGAAAAATCTGTGTAACTTTAAAGAATGTCACAAACCAATACCATTTTCTTATAATTAAACACTTTTGTGGGAATTATTCCGTAATATTTCGTTTTTATACGTGTACAGCTGTTCAGAAACTGTGCTAGTTAACCATGTGCTGATTAGCATATATGATCTAGGTTCAAAAGCATCTAAAACGGTCACTACCGAAACATTTGAAGTTGGGACATCTTCATTTTTTGGGTGTTATCCCATAAAATAGTCACTATCGTAACAGTCACGACCTAAGCATGTCATCATTGTTTTGTTAGTGACAAAAGGGTCGATATCAAAACTGTCTCTACCGAAAATGTGCTGTCACGACCGAAACATGGGAAACATGGGATGTTTTGTAATAAAGTATGCTGAATTATCAACTAAGATGTTATGATAGTGTTTGGTTCAATGTATATTCAAACAAATGAATCCTTAAATTTGAAATCAGTATGATCAACTTTTTGCCTTTTACAAAGAAAAACTAGAATAAAAAAAAAAAAACAAATCTCAAAAATCACACTTGAAATACTGTTAAAATCATAATTGGTATTGATTTACCTCTGAAAACATATTAATAAAATAAACAAAAATATATTTACAATGAAGATGTAAGCAAAAACCTAATAGATCGATATAATCCTTCCTATTAAATTATATATTAATGTGTTTCAATAGTGACAAATTTGGGGAGAGGACAAATATTCCAAAACGTTCTTAAAATACAATATGAAAATTAACTGCACAATTACTAGAAATGTGTACTTTGGATATTATACAATTTGCATACATTTGTGAAAAAAGCCATTTTTTCCCCAAGACCTTTCCAACTCTGACTTTGAACCAGTTCTGTAGAATGGCCTATATACAGTTGAGGTCAAAAGTTTACGTACACCTTGCAGAATCTGCAAAATGTTAATTATTTTAACAAAATAAGAGGGGTCCTACAAAATGCATGTTATTTTTTATTTAGTACTGATAAGAATATGATATTTCACACAAAAGAAATATACATATAGTCCACAAGAAAAAATAATTGTTGAATTTATAAAAATGACCATGTTCTGAGGTTTACATATACTTGATTCTTAATACTGTTGTTACCTGAATGATCCACAGCTGTGTTTTTTGTTTAGTGATAGTTGTTCATGAGTCCTTTGTTTGTCCTGAACAGTTAAATTGCCTGCTGTTCTTCAGAAAAATCCTTCAGATAAAAAAATTATAATAATAATGAGAAGAAAAATGTACACATCTTCATTCTATTCAAAAGTTTACACCCCTGGCTCAATGGATCATTTTTCATTTTGAAGCATCAGCGAGCGTTTGAACCTGCTGAAAAACCAAGTAATTTGTGGGCCCTGAAGGATTTTTCCAGAGAACACTGCGCAATTAATTGTTCAGGACAAACAAGAGACTCATGAACAACTATGACTAAACAAAACAAAAAAGGACTATATGTAAATTTCTTTTATGTGAAAAGTCTTATTCAGGTCAGTACTAAATAAAAAACAACATGCAGTTTGTATGATCCCTCATATTTTGGTAAAATAATTAACATTTTGCAAATTCTGCAAGGTGTATGTAAACTTTTGACCTCAACTGTATTTAAACTGCATGTAATATGTAAATGATTATATTTTTAAATGCACAGAGGCCAAACAAAAAAATGAAAGACCAATTTTCGAACAGCCAGCTTTTTTATACATCACCGGACAGTTACATGCAAAAGAAAATATAACTGTTGTGATGAAGTATATTTCATAATTGTGACTGTTTACCAGGTGACATTATTCTCAACAGATTTAGGATCATTCGCACCCATTTTACTTACAGAAGGAGAGCGTCCTCGCTCACACATGCTTCTTGCTGGCACAAAGTTTCCAAAAACGGAATGAGATTGAAATCTGGATCAGATCTGCGCTGTTTATTGAAAACTGTCTGGGCATTTTTCGCCCCGGCTGCTCCTGAATGCAGTGCGTGAACCAGAAACCGGGACCGTCCGTCAAAACGCTGCAACAGAGCTTTCAGATCCATCACTGGACCTCAGTCACAGATATCAGACACCACCGACGAAGACTGCTGCTACTACGGTCATTTCAAAATGAGAGACGTCGTGGTCCCAGATAAAGCAGAAATATACATTATCAAAAAAATGACAGCTCATGGAATTTCTGTGTACAAAGTTTCGAAACAGTTCTTTGTGGCGCTACACAAACGCTTATAATATAGTGGAGACCCCTGCAGGTTTGGAGCGGGATTACAATAAAGACATTCACCAACGGTTTTGCGATAGTGTGTCATCTTAAATTTTAAAAAGGATTTATTTGTAGAAAAAAAATAAATAAATAATAATAATAATAATAATAGTAATAATAAAATTTAACTCCAAAGTACCCCACCCTCCTCAAAGCAGCTGTGGCTACATGACTAGCAACATAAAAGAGGACCAAGTAAGGCAAACAGTGGAACATTTTTTATTTTCGCTTTTCTTTGAATATAAACGTACTAAAAGTAATAAAATGTGACATCAAGTCTTGGTATAACCTGTTAACACTGCTGAAGAGAACAATATTATCAAAAGCCTGCTGACAGGTTGCACATTTAGTGTTTTGCAAAATACTGGCAATAATATAAACTACTACAACGTATACAAAATTAAAATCTGATCTCATATAAAGGTATCAGACAAAAGGGTGCAACAATCAGGAATCAGCACAGATGGAAGTACTAAACGATCAACAAGTGAAAAAGCAAGCTGAAATAAGTGACCACGCATTCAGTTAACATTAACTTTTTTTGCCCTAGTTTCTCCTGAAGGTACACTCGATTTGATTTAAACATTCAAACTTTTTTCCCCCCCACGCACTCCCATAAACTAAAGGCAAAATACTTTCACACTCATACAAAAAACACATAGTAAATTACATGGCTAAATAATTAGCCAAACAGTTAAGGCTAGCTGAAGTGAAGCCAACCCTAAAAAGAGACTATTAGATTTCAGTGCAGAAGATAAGCAAAAGCTCATTTAAGGCTGAGCCAACATATACATGACTCTAGATGGTCCTTAGTCATCAAGAAAATCCAGCAGGTCATCATCATCATCTTCATCCAACAGAGTTAGGGCAAAGATGTAACTCCAAAGCTGGATGCCATCAATACCCAAATCCTCCAACATCTCAGCTGTGTCCTGAAAACAAATCAGATTGAAATAGCTAACTGATGATTTTCGATAGAGTAAACCTAGCACTGCAAAGAAGCACAGTGAACATTCTCCCACTAATTAACTGAACTGCAGTTTATCCACCTTTTTCTTTAACGCAGAAGTAAGCCTATGTGCGAGACTTTGTTTATTAGCCGCTATAGGGAAATGAGATGAATTACAACATGCAGTAAACCGTAAAACTGTTTGCAGTGTGTATTAAGAAAACACATTAAGACACACAAATTTGCAATATCAAGGAGCAAAATGAGCCGTTTTGTACAGCTGAAAATAGCTGGATGCGGATGAGACCTTAAGTCAGACCCATAAAGTTTACAAATGGCCACACCTGTTCTCATGGAAAGAAAAAGGTGGATAAACAAAGGATATAAAATGCAGAAAATGCAACGTAAAATTAGTAAAAAGAAACATTACCCTGGGTGCCGAGCGCCTGCGACGGCGTGTGTGATTAGGGGGCATGTCATGACTGTAGATGCACTCCGATTTAAAGGGGCAGCATCCATGACGCATGAAGAAAACGCACTTTAACTTACTATAAACAAACAATTCCAGAATCAGTATAAATAAGTCATTACCAAAGATTTGACAGCATGAATGTGCACCATTCTAACCTGCTTCTTTCTTTGAAATCAGCTATCAATGATGCCTTTTCCTCCCCATCATAGACCCAGTGCTTGCTGGGAATGTAAAAGGAAGATTTCACTCTGCACTGTGGACAGCCCCTTTAAAAAATAAAAAGTTAAAAATAATAATAATAATAATAATTACATAAATTTATACGATTTTATAGAGTTTTCATGATGCGTCATCATACAGCCACATTGGCGGCACTGAACGTAAACAATGTCACTAAACCGGACAAAACTCTAATATTTTGTTGATTATTGCTGCTAAAAAAAGGTCAATTATTGTCATGTTTTGGGCTGTACTAATTGGTCAGACTGGGAAAAACATTTGGAGTACTATAGTCTGCCAGAAGTTAGAACAAATTAAGGAGAAGAGTGCAAAAAACGAACGAAAGGAGTTTGTGGTTGTCCAAACTGAACCAGGATTTCCAAGTCAAGAATCTTGAACACATTCGTGTTCGTTATCATCATGTCCAGTCAGGTAGGTGAAATATTAGACTGATTATCTAGTTTATGCTGCTTATACACATCTTTACCACCTATTAACTTTAGTCAAAATATTGTGCCCTTTCCTGCTTACTAAGTAATTCTCTATATGATTTGGCAGCTTCCACAAATTTATGCCGTCTAAACCACAGACAAAACTAGCAGAACAACATATTCAGTAGTATGCTGCACCATGCAATCAATGTTTTTGTTTGCATCCAAGTATCACCAATAAGGCTGTACATCCAGGTAACTGACCAAATCATGACGTAAGTGCAAACCCTCTATACATGCAAGAGGGAGAAGGGGAGTCAGAAAGAAAAATAAAACTCACTTGATGACATCTTCCTGGAAGTCCTTTGTTTTTCGCCAGGTAACAATGCAGCTGATGCAGAAAGCATGATTGCAGTTGGGTAGGATGCCATAACGCCGTTCCTGAATGGTGGATTTCTCAGAAATTTTATCCATGCAGATACCACAGGCCACATCTTTGCTTTGGTCAAAGGAACTTGAACGCTGCCGCTCCGTCGACACTGCAGCGCCACCCTGATCTGGTCTCTCTGGTGAACCAGTCACCTATTATCCAAAAACACTTCATTAAACTCATGCAGACGAAACCCAAATAGCTTCTGAAATGTGACCCTGGACCACAAAACCAGTCTTAAGTAGCACGGGTATATTTGTAGCAATAGCAAACAATACATTGCATGGGATTTTATGTTCTTTTATGCCAAAAATCATTAGGATATTAAGCAAAGATCATGTTCAATGAAGATATTTAGTAAATTTCCTACCATAAATATATTAACTTAATTTTTGATTAGTAATGTGCATTGCTAAGAACTTCATTTGGACAACTTTAAAGGCGATTTTCTCAATATTTCAAATTTTTTGCACCCTCAGATTCCAGATTTTCAAACAGTTGCATCTCTGCCAAATATTGTCCTTACCTAACAAACCATACATCAATGGAAAGCTTATCTATTACCTAGCTGTTACTAGATGATTTAAATATTAATAATAATAATAAAAAAATATATATATATATATAATAATAATAATAATATTATATATATATATATATATATATATATATATATATATATATATATATATATATATATATATATAATATAAAAAAAAAAAAAAAAAAATGACCCTTATGACTGGTTTTGTGGTCCAGGGTCACAAATACGTAGCGTTTGTGACCTGTGTCTCGGCTTCAGATACGGTTACTTTTTGGACTTCGGCAGGTGCTGCGCCAGGCACAAAAGCTGCCGAGTTGTAGTTATGTGATGAACTGGAAACTATAGCACCGATTTGATGCAGCGATCTCATTGCACCTGAAGATGACAACAGAAATCAATTTATAATTTAAAAAAAAAAAAAAGTGATGCACAGTTTCAAAGAAAAACCCAAGTAAACAGTAATACCCTGCTGAGGAGGTCCATCTTCCAACTCTTCCTCCTCTGCAATGCCTGTAGTCAAACGTTCAAAGTTCTGCTGTAGCACGCTCATACTTGTGACCAGAGGCTCTGAACCCCTTCGATTCAGGCTGTAGGCACCTTGAGGCGGTAGAAGAGAGGGCTCAGATCCTCGGCGGTCAGCTAGAGAACGGCCCGCCAGCGCAGAGGGGAACACAGCGGGTGCTGAACCACGTCTGCTGCTCCCTGAAGAACCTTCACCCGCTTGAGGAACGTGGAGATACCTGCAAGCCATGAAACTCGTAAACTGCTTTTCTAATAACGTGATGTTCAAAAAAAAGCCAACTGGCTTCTTACCTGCAACGGTCACCAAACCAGCAGCCACCTTTCTGGAAGTACCTACACTGAACCTGAAACGACGGTACTGCAGGAAACTCATGCAGATAGTAACAACTCGGACCATAGCGACAAGATCCATTGATGAACTGCCTGCAAAACACAACACGCTCATTACATTTTTGTGGACAACTGCAGCACATCTATTTCACAAGTTGTCAAAAAGCTGCAGCTTTTTTAATAAAAACCAAAACGAAAAGAGAAACAGTTTTGAATCCTTGAGCACTCTTTATGTTGTTATTGACTGCAGTAGTACACGGAAACACACTTAGGAACTAACAAATCTTGCAACGGTTTTTCCAACTACGTTGCAGTTCAAAAGTATAACAAAATATCATGATGTTTGTTGTAACTCACTAGTCTTCCTACTAACGTTACAACAAAAACAAATCGCTCGCTGCCTTAACCGGATGTAAACATCTGCGCCGAGAAACGTTAAAGCAGGAAAAGTCACTCTTTCAAACAGATGATCGGGGCTGAAAACGAACTTTTCATCCAGTCGAAAACTACCTGCAGACTTCTCTTTCCACATTTGGGCTGCCTTTTCTCGATTGTCTACACGGTATGCGATACCGATCCATTTTTAGAGCCTCCAAAAAGCTTGATTTAGTGCAGCTGTCGGAGCAAGTAAACGGATTGAAGAGTTGGGGAGAAAGTGAAGCGCTGGAGACCCACGTCACGCAGAACGCGCGCTGACCAACCAGGGACGCCCGTCTGTTTTCTATAGAATAAACAGCGAATTTGGATGGTCTTGGGTCTCAATTCATATAAACCTGCATATCTTTTTCTTAATAGATTATTTCCCTAATTGTTTGCTTGGTGGCACTGCAATAACCCACAACTACTGATCTGCACACTAGTGCAAATGCTAAGAGCTGAAGAACATACCCACCTACAAACTGCACTGTTTTCTCCTGGGCCTTTGGATGATTGTGCGCTCCTTTCCATCTTGCGCTTGTCCCTCTTTGCCTGATGGATAGCTAATGGCATGCACACTTTTATAATTGTTGGGCGGGGCCTTCCTATTTGGAGGGGTGATGGACAGGCAGGCATCTTAAAACGTGATGCCTAGTGAGGGTTCGAATCAATTCCAGCAAACGGTTCTTTTGAACACAATCGGTTCAGAAAAACAATTCAGCGATTCTTGTATATCTTGTAAGTCTAACAGTACAATACCACTAATTATATAGACTGAATATAATGATAAATATAATTAAATATGTGACTCTGGACCACAAAACCAGTCATAAGAGTCTTTTTTTTAAATTGAGATTTATACATCAGCTGAAAGCAGAAAAAATAAGCTTTCCATTGATGTATGATGCCTTTAAAGTCAAATTTAGTTCTTAGCAATGCATATTACTAATCAAAAGTTAAGTTTTGATATATTTACGATAGAAAATTTACAAAATGTTTTCACAGAACATGATTTTTACTTAATATCCTAATGATTTTTGGCATAAAAGAAATATTGATCATTTTGACCCATACAATGTATTTTAGCTATTGCTACTGAATAAGCGGTTCTCTGTTCAATATGACTCGAGAACCGAACGGACCGATTCAATTCGACTCGCGAACAAATCAATCACTCAGACAGTCTATTCAGCAGTTCAAACTCGTTTATGAAGCAGTTCAACCGATTCATTCAAAATATTTGAAAATAACGAATCGTTACAATGCATTTCAAGCATTTAAACAGTGCAGTTTTCGAAAGTAATTAAAAGTCAATCGTGAAATATAAGAATATAAATAATTTTAGTGACTCATTCAAGGATTATTCATCGACACCAGTTGTTTCTTATTAAACTCTTTAATAGTTTTCACACATTTTAATTTGTTTGGCAAATGATTAAAAAGATTAAAGCAACGTTTATATTTTATGATGACTGCAAAATGATTGGGAAATATTGGAGCTTTTCATAAATCACAAGAAACTTAAAGACGTATGGGATTGTTTTACTGTGATCCAAATAACATCCCACAATTTATATCACTTGTGCATCTTGCCCGCTCTTGTCAGTGAATCAAGACATTGCTGAGATGGGCCAGTTTGGAAAAGTAGATGAAAAGGTGTGAAAATAGATGACAAAAAGGTATTTTAAGAACAAGAAAAGAAAAACAATTCTTAGAATTTCATACTATTGTGCTCTCTAGTTTCACAGTAACAGGTTTCTACATGATCATAGATCTCTGACATCAAGTTCCATCTTGAATAAACAGATCAGAAAAGCAAATTTCAGCCATAAGAGAAATCTCAGATATTTCTGAGCTACTTCTGGATGTGAAATGGTAGATGTGTTGCACATCATATTAATACCAATTAATGTAATTCAACATCAAAACGGCTTTTAAATGCACATACACTAAATTCCCAAATTATTCAGCACTCTTTTTGACAAGACCCGTTCTAAACTCTGAAGTGTCCAAGTTATTTCATTAAAGGACACTACTCAAAATCCATTGCATACAACTACCATAGCATTATTAGTAGTAATTAATTAATGCATCTGTTTTAAAGAATAAATTTGTGTACTACAAATCAATTTAACCATAATGTTCTAATTTGAATGTAACCACAGCCTGCTTGCAATCACTCAATATATATAGTCATAGAACATGTTCTATCAACATACTAATGGAAGACCTAATTTAATACAACTGCTTGTTAGGAGTCAATGAAACATGACTGCTATTGTGTCTCGATTCAGTAAATATGACTCTTAGGCTGGTACCGGACAGTATGTTAAAATACAAGTACCATCAAGGTACCGGATCTTAACAAAGGGAGCAGTACAGAAGAATTATATAAACATATCACAAAGTGAACAAACATTTCCTTCCATACAGCTGAAATGATCAAACTGTTATAGGTTTCTCCCAAAAAGTTAAAGCAAATTATTAAACAGATTTGTCTTCAGTTTCAATACCAATGTATATTTATAGCAGCTGACGCTGAAAACAACAACACCCTTAACAAAGTAACATAATTCCAAGATAACACAACTGACTGCTGTACAGTTTTGCATGGAGTCTACCTTTTACTTGAGTAAAAGTGCCTTCTCAAACAGAATCAGGAGGAAAGAAGCCCTACAAACACATACAGTGGCATTTCAAGAGCTTGATTGTTCTCTGATCTCCTCAAAGAAACATACTAGATATCACTTAAATGTACTTGCAAACCAAAACCATGATGGAAAAGACAAGTTCTAAAGGTGTTAGCCCTCATCAAGCAAATGAAGAATAACATGACGGTGGTAGTAGTAGTAGTAGTAGTAGTAGTAGTAAACGGTGACTAGATGTTCTGCATCCTTGAATTTAAATAAAAAAACACTCCGCAAAAATCAGAGAAAATGTCAGTATTCAAAGTCAATATCTGTAAAAGTTCTTTACAAAAAAATATTTAAAAAAACCCAATGGCACAGCAGCGCCATTAAGAAGTGTGCAGAAGTGTGCAGAAGTGTGAAGTCTGAAGTCCATTCTTCAGTCAGGTCCTTGCATGTCAGTACATGTCTTTATATATCTCCTGTAAAAGCGGGTGGAGGGAGGTCTCAGATTCAGTCTTTTTGATCATCTGAACCAGCTGGGCGTTCTCCGTGACCAGCTGTCTGAGGTCAGCCATTTTCTGGAGCAGTTTGGGGAAGAGATGAGGAGAGTCTGGATGGTGCACCTGAAGATGTTGATCCAGAGCTTGCAGGATGCCATCCTGGATCTGTTCGACCTGCTTCACGTTCATCAGCCCAGGACGATCTACAGCAAAGATTTGACTTTAGCAGTTTGACCGACGTATGCACATTACAATTAATTGGTTTACATCCAGTGCTTTTTCATGTTATGATAAACAAGCTTTTGATCTCTTCTAATGTTTGGTTCTCATTTAACTGTGATTACTCTATAAATTCTTTGTTTATGTAAACAAACAACAACAACGGACATACGAAAACACGCTGATCAAACGAACACCACTGGCTTACCTCCACAGAGAATGATGGCTGCTACAAACAGAGCCAGGTCACTGTCATCCAGCTCCAGGGCATTGAATTTCACCGCAAACTCAAATTTGGGCTCCATGATCTCGCTGAAAGGTTTGCGTAGACTACGCAGGAACTCTCTCGTCACAAAGCCCTTCCCATTGGCCACCAGCAGCCCGTCTTTATTCATGAGCGATGGGAGCATCGCAAATATGGCCTCATGGACTCCATATTTTAACAGCGTTACCTGAGAGAAAAAGTGGGAGATTAATTTAGTGGAAGATTATGCGTCAAAACCTAAAGGGATAGTTCACCCCAAGAGTGAAAATTACCCCTTGATTTGCTCACCCTCAAGCTATCGTAGGTGTATATGACTTTCTTCCTTCAGACAAATGCAATCGGAGTTGTATTAAAAAATGTCCTGGCTCTTCCAAGCTTTATAACAGCAGTGAATGGGTGTTGAGATTTTGAAGTCCAAGAAACGGCATCCATCCATCATAAAAAGCACTCCACACATTTTCGGGGAGGTTAATAAAGACGTTCTGAAGTGAATGGATGCAATTGTGTATGAAAAATATCATATTTAAAATTGTATAAATGTAATCTTGTGACGAACGCGGAGGCACAGTAAAAAAAAAAAAAAATGCAAAACAAAACACAGGCCATGAATTAGAAGTACAAAATGAGGATTTGCAAAGAAAAATGTCGGAGGGTTTCAATATAAGCCAAGAGAAGACTGGTTTGATCTTCACTGTAAATAAAAATTGGTTCTTGCAAGTAGTATCTTCTCACCGGAGCAAACCGGAGTCCTACGTCATCCACTGGGGAGTTAGCAGAAACTAGAGATTACGGTTTCTAAATTTTTCTTACACAACTGCATTGATTCACTTCAGTAGTCCTTTATTTATCCCCTGGGACCATGTGGAGTACTTTTTATAATGGATGGATGCCCTTTATTGGACCTCAAAATCTCAACACCTATTCACTGCCATTATAAAGCTTGGAAGAGGCAGGACATTTATTAACATAACTCTGAATGTATTCATCTGAAAGAAGAAAGTCATATACACCCTAAGATGGCTTGAGGGTGAGTCATTTTCATTTTTGGGTGAACTATCCCTTTAATTAAGGCATGGTAATAAATATTATCAGACACTAATAACTGTCAAATGTGTGTTTATATTTTTAGCAGGATATTTAAATGAAGAAATACATGCATACATATACATACACACAAATAAATGAATAAACAAATATTAATGATGGAAAACAAGTGATTGCTCTAATGTAGCCACCAACATGACTAATAAAAATAATCCTTTTTTTAACAAGTGAGGAAAAAGCCATTCATCTTAGCAGTCACTATGCAAAATTAATAAACCACAAACAAATAATGTAACAGATTATAAGTTAACAAAATTACATGGATCATTCTCACCTGATCATTAAGAAAGAGATCCACAAAGCCAGGGATGTTTTTGGCAAACTCTGTGAGCTCTCGCACAATTTCAACTGTGGTGCACTGGCAGCGATAGAAGACATGGACCCCGATCTCTTTGTTGGGTGGCGCTCCATTAAGCTGATTCCAGACCAGCCCGTTTTCTGCCTGCCAGAGTGAGTCCATATCATGGATCACAAAAGGCTGGAGACAAAATTAGAACTTAATTAAAAACAACTCAAATAACTATACTATATTATTTTGTATTAACAAATAATAAATAAATGAAAAAATAAATCAGTTTTACCATCAAATAAATATTGGCTTATCGTATCTGCCAGTCCTTTAAAGCGATAGTTCACCCAAAAATGGAAATTCTGTCATTAATTACTCACCCTCATGCTGTTTCAAACCTGTTAGACACAAATTAATATATTTCTGATTAAACCTTAGAGTTCTCTGACCCTGCATAGACAGCAATCCAACTGACACGTTCAATGCGCCGTGGTACTCATGTGAACGCAGGTCGAAGACTGACACGGAAGAGAAGAAATTGTTGAATAAAGTCGTTATTTTTGTTTTCTTTGCGCACAAAAAGTATTCTCATAGCTTCATAAAATTACAATTGAAGCACTGATGTCACATGGACTATTTTATTGATGTCCTTGCTACCTTTCTGGGCCCTGAAAGTGTTAGTTGCATTGCTGTTTATGTAGGGTCAGAAAGAGCTCAGATTTCATCAAAAGCATCTTAATTTGTGTTCCAAATATGAACGAAGGTCTTACGAGTTTGGAACAACATGAGGGTGAGTAATTAATGACAGAATTTTCATGTTTGAGTGAACTATCCCTTTAATATCAATGCATCCTTAGACTGGCTAAAATAAAACCAAAACTGTAGGTGGCATCTCACTGAAAGCTGACCACATACCGACGTGCAGCTCGTCTTGCCCGTGAGGATGCTCCGTGCTTTTTTCTTGGTCATGTTGAGGTTCCTCAGGTAGGATGTGTTGACATGCTTGGCCAGTGTTTTGAGGTCAGCTCCACTAGTGCTTTGCTGTTTCTCCCCAGCGAGAAGCCCTGCCACTAGCTTCTTCTTCTCCGCCTCTGGCATACGTCCATACCTGATCGCTGAGGTAAAGAAACAAAAACCAGCTTCATTTATTAGAATATAACCAAGCACACATGTAAAAATAAAGCCACAGTTTATGAACACTGAAACATTAATTGCAGAGTATGACTATAAAAAAAACAAAATGCATTTCCAAAATGCAGTTTAAATGCAGCTTCAAATGGCTCTAAATGATCCCAGCTGAGGAATAGGGGGCTTATCTAGCAAAACGATCTGTTATTTTCTAAAAGTATTACAGTTTATACACTTTTTAACCTCAAACACTCATCTAGTCTAGCTCTGTTTGAACTGTCATGTCATAAAAGTTAGGGTACATCTACAGTCTCAATTTCTCCTTCAATTTTTACATTGCTGTTTTACCTTTTTTGTAAAGGGTGTTTGATCTTCTTTGCATGTTCACTTTGTAAACATTGAGTTGGTACTTCTGCAGCGATGTAGAGCGATTTTGAAGTTGGAGGAGAAAATGAGAGTGGGAGTTTTTAGATGTACCCTAACTGTCAAGACCGGGAAAAAAATAAATAAAATTTTTTTCACACAGAGCTAGACAAGATGAGCGTTTGAGGTTAAAAAGTATATAAATTGTCATTAAAAAAATAAATTAAATAACCAATCGTTTCGCCAGATAAGACCCTTATTCCTCGGCTGGGATTCGCTACAGGAGGCCTTTAATGACCCCCCGAAGCCGTGTGAGGCACTTTTTTTTTTAACGGATGGATGCACATTACTGGACTTGTTTTGGACTGATGACGAGAAACACCCGTCTATGCCTTTCTAAAGCTTGAGAGTGCCAGGATAAATTTTAATATAACTCTAATTGCATTCATCTGAAAGAAGGAAGTCATATACACCTAGGATGCATGGAGAGTGAGTAAATAATACGCTACAGTAGTGTTGGGTCCTATCATCAGCCCGCGAGATCGCCAATACATGATATTATCATGCTAATTTATTTAATTATTTAAATGTATCATTGCCCGAAACCAGCTCCCGCATAACATTATCAAAGAACATCATCACTGATTAGCCTAGCCTATTCTAGTGTAAGTTTAAGCATTTTAAAAAACACTCACGATATAAGTGAAGCTAACGTTATCTACAATGTATGATGAATAAATCTCTTATCACACACAGAACACATCTGCGGCACATTACGGCTCTGAAGCTGCCACGCTGTGGCTCATTGAAGCAGCTCTCCGCTAATTTTAACATCTCTAGTTGGGCTAATCCCCCACCTCGTCCCTACCCACCCCCCAACAATTCGAATTTCTGTAGGCGGGATTTAATTTAATGATATTCTAATGGACTGCGTTGTGACATCATTGCATATGGAAAACAAACACTGTAGTCCAAAGGAGCCGTTCGTTGTAGTTCTTGAAAAGAGATTTTTTTAAAAACGAAATATCTCCCTTTGGAGTGGACTTTGAGATTTGTAACTTTGTAGATCTTTTTTATGCCCAAAGATACACACCACACACTGACTAAAATTCAAAAAGTGACAAAGCATAATAGCACCCCTTTAATGTCTTTCGAGAGGAGAGGGGATGAATTTACATGTTGTAAATCCCACAGCATGGATTCAACGCAAGTAAACATGGCGGCACCCATAGGCGGTTTTAGATGAGCTAACATGGTCAATATAAAGGTGTTTAAACGTTCAAATACATTTACTTACACATATTTGAGAACTGGAATTCACTATATTTCAAAATATAGTGAACACGTTTGTGAATATTTTGACTGATTATTATCTGTCATACAGCGCTATTGTGGCCGTGGTGTGTCCCATGACAAACTTGACACGTCACCATGGAAACAAAAAGGTAATACATCCCAAGGCTGCCTAAAGAAAACTCACGCTGGGGGCCAAGCAAGAATACTTTAACCTCACATGTGAAAGGGTTAATATTCAGTTCACACAGTGGATGTAAAATGAGAGGGAAAATTCTGAATGCTTTAAATTGTGGTTATGTGCAGGCTGCTCACCATCATGTGACATGCCCAATGCCAGGCACTTCTGGAAGCGACAGTACTGGCATTTGTTCCGGCTCTTTTTCTGGACTTTACAGGCACGCTCACACCGCTCATACTCCAGCTTCATACGAATGGTGCGTCTGAAAAACCCCTTTAAAAAAAGATGACACTTCCTCACTGAAAAACAGCAAGGCAAATATGCTTGGATTGCTGAATTACTTCACCACAGAATCGCAACTTTAAGCATTTGGAAGCCCAGTGATTGAAGGTAAAGAAACAGAGTGGTCTTATTAAAGATGCTGTAAGAGATTTTAGGTCTTGAAATAGACTGCACCATTGCTTAAAACACAAAAACCCTTCCAAAATTCATGGCAATTCACATGCAGACTGGGTTTCTAATTAGGAGTTGTTTGCAGATCGTTTTGGTTGTTTACAGAGCCAGATGTGATTTCTCAGGACATCTATTTCAGCAATATCCGTCAAATAGTTTGTCAATAGTCGCTTACAGCACCTTTAATGTTGTTATATTATAGATGAGGGTTTATTTTAGGCCACGGAGCCACCCACGGTTTGCGAAAAAACCTTGACTGCAGTAGTTTTGACAAGTTCAGCAAAATTACCTTGCAGCCTTCACAAGCATGAACTCCATAATGAAATCCTGAGGCTTTATCTCCACATATGCGGCACTCGACGTTCAGCCCCATACTATTGGGGTCATCCCGACCCAGCCGTAACTGGTCTGACAGCGAAAGAGAGGGCGTCTGTAATGGATCTATAAATGTGAGGACAAAAACAAAAAGAAACTTCATAAAGTATATCTTATCAGAGCACTACAAAAGTATATATTTTATGGTTAATATATCGCAAAAGTATTTCTTTTTAATATCAAAAAGCCTGACAGTAAATAATCTGACATAAACCAAAAAAAGTCTACTGAAATGATTTTAATCTAATGTTTTTTTTTTTAAGTTTCAAGGACAACAAAGAATAAAACCAGGTCATAAATAAGTCATAAAAAATATGATTATGAATATATAATTTTTATTATATAATATTTAATATTTTATTATGTTATATATTATTTGTAATTTAATTATTATATATTAATTATTATAATATTAACAATTAAATAATTATTATAATATTATATATAATATATAACATATTATATTTTGTCACACTATATACATTATATTTTTATTTTATTCTAAAAATATGTATTAATGTAATTATTGGTATAATACTATTTTATATAAATACATATAAGTTTCAAAGACAACAAAGGATAAAGCCAGGTCATAAGTCATTAAAAAATACTATATACAAACAAAATAAATAAATACCATTATATAATATAATATATTATATAATAAAAAACGAATATATATATATATATACATATATATATAGACATACATTGATGATTTAATATATTATATATAATTTCATTATTATATAATAAATTATTATAATATTAATAATTAAATAATTTTTCATTATTAATGTAATTATTGGTAGAACAGAATACATATAAGTTTCAAAGACAACAACAATTAAAACCAGGTCATAAATAAGTCATAATAAATACTATATACAAACAGATATAAATAAATACTACCATGTACCATATTATATATTAAATAAAAAAAAAAATAATAATAATAATCTGTTTAAAAATATATATTTTTTAAAATAATATAATATAATATAATATAATATAATATTACACACACACACACACACACATATACACATACATATATATATATATATATATACACACACACACACACACACACACACACACACATACCTATATAAACACACATATATTATAATAAGCTAAGTAATTTTGTTTAAATTAATGATTGAAATATACGTTAAATAACTGTTGAATATATGATTAACACATTTTATGCAAAAATAAAACAATGATATTAAAAGTGCAAATGAAGTATGCATAGTTGCGTACATACATTTTTCAGGAATGATTGATCACATTAATGACATAGAAGCCTTTGAAAGCCATGTATCAAATATGATATATACGTAATTACAGGGTTAAGTGGGGAAACAAATTCAGTCTAATTTCACTGATGTCTAAGCACAGTTTTACCTGGAAACATTTGAGCTGTTGCTGGAGTGTCATTATTCTGTTGAGGACTCTCCTGCGGTGTCCCATCACCATTCTGTAGAGTGGGGGGCCATGATTCCTTGCTGCCGGGTGAGACCTCTAATCCTGTGGCATCAGACGTCTCGCTGCCCTCCACCTCCTCACCCGACGCTGAGCTCGGCTCCTGTAGGTCTGACATCCCCCCACAGTCCGAGGATGCAGTCTCACCCTCCTGGACTGCCATCCATGTTGTGTCTTCAAGAATCTGGACAGGGTTCAAATCTGTCCGTGGAGACGAACGGCCCTCCGTAACTCCTGGGAACATGAGGGGCTCCTGGGCTGCTGAGACGTCTACCGGGCCGTTACATTTCATTTCTGAGGTAGGTTGCTCAACCTGTTCCATGGTTCTCCTTTCTGGCTGCTAAATCTCATAACCATCCATCACATGACATCGCTTCTGAAAAGACAAAAGACAAGTCAACAGATGTCGGTTATTGCAACGTCGCCTCAGTACAACACGGTAAAAGAATATGACCATCATCGCTGGCGAAGTGACCTGGTTTGTACGTGCTCCAGAGATTACACGGATGACCTGAGTTTGACCTGAGATCCAGTACTGCTGGTGTCATTTCCTGACTCCACCCCACCCCCATTACCTCGCCGCTGACTCAAATAAAATTAATGGAAAAAAAGTCATCATAAAGACTGTTAAAGCACAGCAAGGCTTTGTTCACACTACAGGATCCAGTTAGTTTCTTACTGTCATTAATTTTTCACATGAAGTTACTGAAAAAAATTCATCAAGACCACATTAAAGTGATCAAAAGAGACCGTAAGAAAATTTAAAATGATATCAATGATTTTTTTCTATTAATAAAAGTATTGGAATCATAGTTTTGACAAAAATATTAAGCACTAACATAAAATATTAAGCAATTTCAACATCCTAATAAGAAATGTTTCTTGAGCACCAAACCAGCATATGAAAATAACGACCATGTAACGACCATGTGACGACCATGTGTGTGTGGGTTTATTATATTATAAACTGTATATAATGGTGCTGTCAAAACGATTAATTGTCATTAATCGCATCCAGAAATAAAATGTTTTGTTTACATAACATATGTGTGTACTCTGTATGTTTATTATGTATATATGTAACACACACATACAGTATATATTTAATATAATTCATATAATTAATATTACATATAAATATACTTAATATGTAAACACAATTTTTTTCTTAAATATATCCATGCACATGTGTGCATTTATATATACATAATAAATATACACAGTACACACACATACATTATGTAAACAAACAACACATTTTTTTTTTTCATCGTAAAAAAATTGTTTCTTGAAGCAAACATTTCAGAATTTTTCTCCATATAGTGGACTTCCAAAATGCAAGTTTGAACTTCCAAAATGCAGCTTTAAAGGGCTCTAAATGATCCCAGCCGAGAAAGAAGGGTTCTATCTAGATAAACAATCAGTTATTTTCCAAAAAAAAAAAAAATGAAATGCGGAATTGAACCGGAGTTCACTCAGAGCTAGACAAGACGAGCATTTGAGGTTAAAGAGTATATAAAGTGTTCAATTTTTTTTAAGAAAATAACTGATTGTTTCGCTAGATAAGACACTTCTTCCTCAGCTGGACAAGACCCTTCTTCTTCCTTTACAGCTCTTTAAAGCTGCGTTTAAACTGCATTTTGGAAGTTCAAACTTGCAGGCACCATTGAAGTCCACTTTATGGAGAAAAATCCTGAATTTTTTTTTCCTTAAAGGAGAAGTCCACTTCCAGAACAAAAATGTACAGATAAAGTACTCACCCCCTTGTCATCCAAGATGTCCATGTCTTTCTTTCTTCATTCATAAAGAAATTGTGTTATTTAAGGAAAACATTCCAGGATTTTTCTCCATATAATGGACTGATACAGTGGCCTGAGTTTGAACTTCCAAAATGCAGTTTAAATGTGGTTGTAAACGATCCCAGCCGAGGAAGAAGGGTCTTATCTAGTGAAACGATTGGTTATTTTCATTAAAAAAAAATTACAATTTAAATACTTTTTAATCTCAAATACTCGTCTTGTCTTGCTCTGCCTGAACTCAGTGTATTCTGGCTCAAGACAGTTAGGGTATGTTGAAAAACTCCAATCTTATTTTCTCCCTCAACTTCAAAAATCATTTCAAAATCATCCTACATCGCTGCCGAAGTACAGACAGAGTAAGACAAGTCGAGCGTTTGACATTAAAAAGCATATAAATGGATCATTTACAACCGCATTTGGGATCGTTTGAAACTGCATTTTAACTACATTTTGGAAGTTCACTATATGGGAAAAAAATCCTGAAATGTTTTCCTCAAAAAAACATAATTTCTTTACGAATGAAGAAAGACAGACATGAACATCTTGGATGACAAGGGGGTGACTACACTTTTTCTTTAATTGTAATAATTTTTTATTACTGTACTATTACAATATTACTGATCATTTTAACTGTATTTTTGACTGAATATATGCAGCCTTGGTAGGACTTTCACGTAAAAAAAAAAATAGTTTTAAACAGCAGTCTATATAAAGATGTATGTAATGTCAAAAATGCAAGTTAATATTTTTATATTGCCGTATTTCTTTGATTCAGTTACATTAATTGCAATGTCCCTTGTGATGAAAAGTTCATACCCTTATAAAACACTTTTAAATTCCTTCTTTGTGATGTATGATTTGTATCCAGAGCTGGCTTGTTTGTCTCTTCTTTTTTTTTTTTTTTTGAAAATGAATGAGAAAATACTGCGAAACCAAGGTAGCTGAAAAAGTGGGCAGTTACTGTTGCACTCTGAAATGTGAATCTTTTTTTTCTTAGGCCTGGCTCAAATGCTTTCAGGAAAAGAGAATCCTTAAGTGTAAACAATCAGAAAGTAGCTTTTGTCTTAGCTAGCTGTCCTTTCATTCATTCACCACTTCCGATTACATGACCTTTATCGTTTTGAGGCAGTCAGACGCAAACTGTGCCGTCAGCAATTACAGGTCTGTGGTATATTTAGTCTATACAAAGTGAGAGGTGATAAATCCATTATGAGACTCTGCTAGGTTGTTTACTTAAAAAGATAAGATAACCCAGAAAAGAAAGCAGCTGTGGGAAGACTGTATAACCAGTAGAAAGAGATCTAGCAAAAGACTTCACTTACAAAACTTAGATAATCAAGTCGCTGCAAAGGAAGAGTGTATCAAAACAGAACGAAAAGAGAAAGATTGCTGATTGTGATCTTCCTTCCTCGAGAGCGACGGCACTGACTGTGCCTGTGTATGTTAAGCATAGGTCAAATAACTTACATCCTAGCAGAGGACATCAACTGGGCAACGAGCCATGTCAAACACCAAGACATAAAAAAAGCTATTCGTAAAAAAAACTGAGAAGAACCATGCTCTTACTCATGACCCATTTACATGAGCAAACAGAAGAAAACAACCTGTCAACACAAAGGTCAAGATATATTGTGCTTCATCTAGTAGGCAGTGCACTTCCTCAGACTACAAAGTGTTGATAGAATGTCTTAAAGGGATAGTTCAGCCAAAAATGAAAACCCTCTCATTGTTTATTCACCAAACACTAAAAATTGCAAAATAAAAATTAAAAAGGGGAAAAAAAACATTCATACACAGTCATACAGTGTATGACAAGTATACAGTTTTGAAACAACATGAGGGGCAAAACTATTAGACGCTGGATCAACGAGGTCACATCCATTGTAGCTCTCAGTGTGGAAGACATTAATAACAGATGTGAGTGTTTGGTCATATGGAGGATTGAGACCCCTACCAAACAGCCTGCGTTTGTAATCCGTGGATTCTGACAAGAGGATTACGCAATAGTCACATCAATGTGACTAACAAAGACAACGCAATTTAAAAAAAAACATCTCAGTTGTTACCAAACCACACCGAATAATGTGGAAAAAACAGCGCTACCACATAGGCTTTAGGCTTTACGTTAACGTATATACATGCACAGTAAATGAAGCAATCAGAAACACTTTGAGCCACTGTTCAGACTTGTCGGCAACCAGTCGTTCAGGTTCTTAGCCTATCTGCATTGTACTAGGTTGCATGCTAGAGGCGACCCGCACAGAGGAACTAAATGAGTCAGTGTGCTGAGGTTTTGACAGACACGCATTCCAGTGTCTGGACCTCTTAGTTGCTTCATCTTTGTTTACTTCATCTTTATGATACTATGGGGAAAATCATTGTTTTTTCATGCACAGGTGAATTTTTGAGGCCATTAGGCTTCCAAAAATGAAATGTTCTTCTCACAGACTACAAAATGTCCAAAATACACATTTAAGCATTTAATTTATTACAATTTATCTATTTGCATCTGTAAATTTCAATTCACATGCACTAAGCCAGAAATCTCCACTTCAGTAGTACTTACCTATATTCTAAAGTTTTAGAGGGGTCTGTTCATATATCATTTACCTAATTTACATAACATTTTATTCCTATAAACAAGATTTTTTTTTTTTGACTTCTGACAGTATTCTCTGATTTCTTTATTTTCTGATTCATAAAAAGAGATATCCAAAGCCCCCTCTTTAAAAACCGATTGTTTAAAAACCAAAGTAGCATGGATATATTTGTAGCAATAGCCAAAAATACGTTGTATGGGTAAAAATTATACATTTTTCTTTTATGCCGAAAAATCATAAGAATATTAAGATCATGTTCCATGACAATATTTTGTAAATTTTCTACCATAAATACATCAAAACTTAATTTCTGATTAGTAATATGCATCAATGGAACATTTATTTATTCAGCTTTCAGATTATGTGTAAATCTCAATTTCAAAAAATTGACACTTATAACTGTTTTTGTGGTTCAGGGCCACATATGTCAAATGTTCAGATTTCTGTTCTAGAAGTGCATCATTTAGTGTGCATTTCGGAAAACGTACAATACAAAAAAGGTCTTATTGTACTGTGATTATTAAACAAACTGGGCAAGTATAGTGACATCTATTAGTTAAAAAAATGACCTTTTTCACCTGCGATGTCTTGCCTTAAGGGTTAAAGGACTGGAAAACCTCAGGGCACTACAAAATTAATAATGAACTTGTACAAATCATTATAGACAGTAGATCTTCACCTTCATTGTTAAATCTTTAACTTTATAATCAGAGTGAAAGTAGTCAGTCCTGTTGCTTCTGTGTGCACAAGGTCACACTTGATACTTCTACATGAAGCCTTTCAAATACAAAACCACAAACAATTCACTTTTTAGCAGCATAATAAGTATAAGTAGCATTAAGTAAGTATATATTTTAGTAAGTATAATAACAGTAGTTTCTTTTAATCTCTTAAAAGCGATACTGTCTGTTTGATCCAGAAAACAGTACTCTTGTCACACAATTGCTTAAATTTGTCTATAATAATATGTCGCTTTAATTGCCTGGTCACCAATTTTGGAATATTTGGAACTAAAATGTTTTAATAGGATGACGTCAGAATGTTTGTAGAATGTGCAGACTAAGGTATTCCTTGTACATTCCTTGTTCCTTATATTGTTAATAGTTAGCTGTTGAAAATCTAACTTAGAAGTTAACATGATCAGCGCCTGAGGAAGCAAAGCTTAGAAATTTATATTACAGATGGTGAAACTTCAACTAATTAAGAAACAGTGACTGACATGAAGTCCACTATTGATTAACCTTAACGAATGTATGTTGACAAATAACACAAAATAGCCAAAAAGCTAGGCAGACTAAGTGGCACATCAACCTGACAGGCAACAAATCTAGCTAGCTGACAAAAACATGACTTCAAAACGGTGACATCAACTGTTAAACAGACTACAACATTCATTTGTTCTGTATGGACATGTTTACTTTTTTAATAATCGGATGAAACAGATATGAGACTTTAAGCAAAACAGCGACTTTTGGCTAACTAGCTGTTCTGGTTTACCTTGGTGTTTACGGGCCAGCTTTGAAGTTTCCAAGCGGTCGATTAAATATAAATATACTCTTCGTACACGAAGTGAAGTTGTTTTGAGACTCAAATGAGCTCATAGTCCGTCGGTTTCCATCGGTTTTGTCATCACCGTGTCCCCGTGTCTCCTATTCCACACATGCTAGTCCGAGGTTAGCACTAGCTAGCTTGACGCTAACATGTTTTTGTTTTGTTTTTTATTTTGTTGTACACGCTTTCGGATTTCTCCTGGCAAAACAACCACGGCTAAATAGGTTTAAGATAACAAATACAGGCAGATTTCTGTTATATCCATTCTGTTTTAAAATCCAATCAGAAAGCGGATCAAGCGATGACCATCGCGCTGTTATTCCTACACCAACTTTTGCTCAATCTGGTCTAGTAACTCCATTCACTTTGATTACTCGGTTGTCAGGGATGACAGAAATAAAGTAACTGGAAAGGGTGTGTGTATTCTATGTACAATAGCCTGCAGGGGTCGCTCTTCGGCCTAAAGTAATCCATGAGGTCACTGACCGTAAAGCGCGAAACAAATGACCGAACTCAGTTTGACCACTTACATTTAGTTGAACCGTATTCAACGTGTATAAAAACGTGTATATATCTAAACACGCGTACCTCATAAGCGATTTTTCAGCTTGAGTGTAGCAAATGTCCCTCACCACGGTGTGACGTATGACCCAATCACGTGACAGGCGTCTGTCCAATGATAGCTCGAGTAGAGGGGTTTAGTTCGGAGTGTGTTTTCCTTTCTAGGTTCTACAGGCGTTTGTGTGGTTGACAGCTATGAAAAAGCATGGCGTGAATGTTACGTAACAAAAGGTGGCTAGAATCCGCCAGTAGGAGATAGATGAATATTAATGAAGCTGTATGAATCATAAATGTTATTTCCCGTGAGGGTTGAAATCTTACCGAGAACAAGCACGTTGCTCTGTGGTCTGACCTATTGGAAGATTCCATGTCATTTTGTTAAATGTTAACAAAGTAGCTCAATGTAATACATTAACGCTAATAATAATAGCAATTAAATGGCTTTTGTGAGTTCCAAGGTGCTCCTGTAGATGGGGCCATTAGATCGGAGTCCAACAGTAAACAGATGGCCTTCAAGTTAAATATGATGTTGCATCAGCAAAGACGATATTTAGCTGAATGACTGACACAGGAGTGATAAAGAATAGTGCAAACACGAGGTCGTTCATTTATAATCTTGTCTTCTGTTTTAGCTATCTATAGATCTTTAGCTAACTATAGATCACAAAGCATTTGAAGACAAGTTTGTGTTTAGGTTTTTTCTTATATGGTGTCAAGAGTGCTGCACTTCCAACTTCTTGAAAACAAACCTATTGCTCATGAGGATTTTTAATAAAAAACAAAAAATAAAACTACACAAAAACTGCACAAATGAACATGAAATATTGACAATAAAGATTTAAAATAAAAATTAATACTGAATAAAGATTTAACCTTAAAGGTTAAGATTTAGAATCAAAATAAGTTATAGTGTAATAGTTATGATACTGTTTTTGAAATCAAATCTGTGCATAGCTATGACAAGAAAACACTGGCATCTAACAATGCTTTGAAAAAAAAATATGTGACCCTGGACAACAACAGCATACAGTTGAAGTCAAATGTTTACATACACCTTGCAGAATCTGCAAAATAGTTAATTATTTTTCCAAATAAAAGGGATCATATATATAATATAGAGATCTATTACCAAATAAGAGAGATCATATAAAATGAATGTTATTTTTTATTTAGTACTGACCTGAATATTATACATAAAAGACGTTTACGTATAGTCCACAAGAGAAAATAATAGTCGAATAGTTCAAAAGTTTACACACACTTGATTCTTAATACTGTGTTGTTACATGAATGATCCACAGCTGTATTTTTTTGTTTAGTGATAGTTGTTCATGAGTCCCTTGTTTGTCCTGAACAATTAAACTGCCTGCTGTTCTTCCTTTTAAAATCCTTCAGGTGCCACAAACTCTGTTTTTTTTCAGCCTTTTTGTGTGTTTGAACCCTTTCTAACAATGACTGTATGATTTTGAGATCCATCTTTTCATACCGAGGACAACTGTGGGACTCATATTACAAAAGGTTCAAACGCTCATGATGCATTAAGAGCAGGGGGGTGATAACTTTTTGAATTTGAAGATCAGGGTAAATTTGTTTGTTTGCATTGTGTTTCCTTCTGGAGCATCAGTGAGTGTTTGAACCTTCTGTAATAGTTGCATATGAGTCCCTCAGTTGTCCTCAGTGTGAAAAGATGGATCTCAAAGTCATGCTGTCACTGTTGGAAAGGGTCCAAATACACAAAATTGCTGAAAAAAAAAAAAAAAAATGTGTGGGACCTGAAGGATCTTTCTAAAGAACAGTGGGCAGTTTAACTGTTCAAGACAAACAAGGGACTCATGAACAACAATAATTAAACAAAAAACACAGCTGTGGATCATTCAGGTAACAGCACAGTGTCAAGAATGTAACATGATGAACGAGACGAGAGGCGAGCGGATCCATATGCAAGCTTTTATTTAAATCGCGAGACAAAGACATGGTCGTACAGGCTGGGTCGAGACGGGAGCAGACAGGAATATCAAAGGCAGTGGGAGAGAGTAATCCAATAAACGTGAGCAAAGGTCCAAAAGGCAGGCGGCTAGACAGTCCAAACGAGAAACCAGGCGAGAGAACAAAACCAGGAACCAGGAACCAGGAACGAGGAAACTAGGAAACGCTAACGATAACAACAACAGGATAATACAACCAACCGTGAAGTGCACTGAAAAGGAGCGGGGTTTTTATAGGGCGCCTGATTGGTCACGGGGACTGACGCAATAAGAGCGGTGGAGGATGGGAGATGCAGTCCGAGATGTATAGTGACAGTCAGAGTGCGTAAGTGATGCGAGAGTGACATCTGGTGGTAGGTGGACAACGGGACACAGACCAGATTTGTGACATAGCCCCCCCCCAAGGAGCGGCTTCCAGACGCTCCAACAGAGTAACAGTCCAGGGGAGCGGTGGGGCGGGAGCGAGACAGGGCGAGGGCTGGAGGACCAGGTCCCGGCGGAGGACCCGGTGATTGAGGCAGGACCGGCAGCACCAAGGCCCTCCAGGACGGAGCCGGGGGCGGAGCATGAGGCACAGGCGTACTCCAGGGCGGAGCTGAAGGTAGAGCAGTCCTCCGGGGCGGCACTGGAGGCGGAGCAGGACTCCTCCACGGCGGAACCGGAGGTGGAGCAGGATTCCTCCAGGGCGGAACTGGAGGCGGAGCAGGACTCCTCCACGGCGGAACCGGAGGTGGAGCAGGACTCCTCCACGGCGGAACCAGAGGTGGAGCAGGATTCCTCCAGGGCGGAACTGGAGGCGGAGCAGGACTCCTCCAGGGCGGAACTGGAGGCGGAGCAGGACTCCTCCAGGGCGGAACTGGAGGCGGAGCAGGACTCCTCCAGGGCGGAACAGCCCTCTGGGGCGAAACAGGAATCTGCGTCACGGTCTGGGACCTGGGGAAAGCAGGGACAGAGGAGGCAGACAGAATAGGGGGAGAGGGCGCAGCAGCCCCCCAGGGCGAAACAGGAGGCGGAACAGGAGGCGCTGCAGCCCTCCGGGGCGGAACAGGAGCCTGCGTCATGGTCTGGGACCTGGGGAGAACAGGGACAGAGGAGGTAGACAGAATAGGGGGAGAAGCAGAGAGCTTGTAAGGGGACGCCCCCTCCATAAGAGGTTCTACAGCTGACGCTGACACCTCTGGAGGCATTGGCGCAGCTTCTCCGACGGGGAAGGCCTCTGGGGCAGATTCGAGACCAGACGGGACCTCTGGAGCAGACTTGAGATCAGACGGGAGCTCTGGAGCAGGCTTGAGATCAGACGGAAGCTTTGGAGCAGGCTTGAGATCAGGCGGGAGCTCTGGAGCTGGCTTGTGGCCAGGCGGGAGCTGGGACGGAGCAGGAAACCGCGTTATGGTCTGGGACCTGGGAAAAGCAGAGACAGAGAAGGCTGACAGAACAAGGGGAGAAGCAGAGAGGTTATTGGGGGATGCTGCCTCCATGGGAGGATCTACAGCCAAGGCTGACACCTCAGGAGGCATTGGCATGGCTTCTCCAAGTGAGGGGAGCTCTGGAGCCGACTTGTGACCAGACGTGGCCTCAGGGATTGACTTTGGAACAGACGTGACCTCAGGAGCTGACTTGTGAACAGGCGTGGCCTCAGGGGCACAGTGTGCCGCCCACACACACCAAATGGCAACCGCCATTAAAGGAAGAGCAGCATCGGGAGGTTGTGGTGGGTCCAGTACGCTGGCTATCATGATAGGCCGTGATCTTGGGATGTCTGACGAGATGTGACTTGACTCTGGGCGGTCAGACGAGTCGTGGCCTGACTCTGGGCGGTCAGACGAGACGAGGCCTGACTCTGGGCGGTCAGACGAGATGAGACTTGACTCTGGGCCGTCAGGAGGGACGAGACTGGACCCTGGGCCGTCAGGCGGGACGAGACTCGACTCTGGGCCGTCAGGCGGGACGTGACTCGACTCTGGGCCGTCAGGCGGGACGCGACTCGACTCTGGGCCGTCAGGCGGGACATGGTGAGGCTTTGGACAGATAGACGAGACGTGACTGGGCTCTGGAAGGTCAGACGAGACACAACTTGGCTCTGGGCGGTCAGACGAGACGTGACTTGACTTGGTAGGAACAACTGGAACATGACTTGACTTGGCTGTGACTTGACTTGACTTAGTAGAAACAGCAGCTGGTGCAGGTTCAGAAGAGGCAGACACGACCCTGACCGGTTGTGGCCTGGCTGACGTGGCGTTAGCAGGCGCTGGCTGGGCTGACGTGGCGTTAGTGGTTATCTTAGCGTCAAGCTCTGGCGTGGCAGCCATCTTTGCGACAGGCTCTAGCGTGGCGGCCCTCTTGAGCAGTGCAGACTCGGACTCAGGAATGATGGCGGAAGCTGGACTGGACTTGGAAGCTGGACTGGACTTGGAAGCTTGAGCTGTAGCCTGACTTGACTCTGGAGCAACAGCAGCAGCTTGACTTGGCTCATGAGGATCTGCTGTAACCTGGCTTGACTCAGGAACAACAGATGTAGCGTGACTTAACTCAGGAACAACATGGCTTGACTCAGGAACAACAGCTGTAGCGTAACTTGGCTCGTGGGGAACAACTGTGACTTGGCTCGACTCGTGGAGAACGGCAGCTGTGTCTTGACTTGAGCCAGGAGTAGCCGCCGCGACATGGAGCGCCACTTTAGCCGCCCAAACTGTTATTAGGGGTGTATCCAGCACGTGGGCCATCATGACCACAGGTGGCGTCCGGGTGTTGACCACAGGTTCTGGAATGGCGTCCACATTGTGGAGTGGCTTGGAGACGGCCGCCATCTTGTGCAGTGGCTCTGGAAAGATGGCTGTAATTTGACTTGCGACAGGGGCAATGGCTCTGAGTTGACTTGACGCAGGAAACACAGCTCCAGCTTGATTTGACACAGGAACAACAGCTGTAGCTTGTCTTGACTTGACAACTTGACTTGACTCAGGGGAAACAGCTGCAGCTTGACTTAACTTGGAAACTTGACTTGACTCAGGAAATACAGCTGCAACTTGACTTGACCCAGGAAGGACAGCTGCAACTTTATATGGCTCTGATATGGCAGCTGTGACGTGACGAAGCTCTGTTTTCACCGCCATCTTGTGAACGGGCTCCGCCGTCGCCGCCATCTTGTGAGCGCACGCCGGCGCCGCCGCCATCTTGCAAACGGGCACCGCAGTCGCCGCCATTTTGTGAGCGCGCGCCGGCGCTGCCGCCATCTTGTGATCGGGCACCGCAGTCGCCGCCATTTTGTGAACGGGCTCCACTGTCGCCGCCCTCTTGCCTGCGCACACCGGCGCAGCCGCCATTTTGTGCACGGGCTCAGCTGACGCCATCGTAGCTTGGGCGCGCTCCGACACGGCCGCCATCTCGCGAGCGATCCAGGCGGAAAACTTGGTTTTGGCGTCGTGATCCGGCGTAACCACCAATCTGCGAGCGGGGTGCGGAGCTGCCGCGTCCGCGTTGTCGCGTTCCCCCTTCGCGACCCCCACAGTACACGGCGAGCCCACACACAATAAGGCAAAGTTCATAAATTCCGCAAGAGACGAACGCGGACCCTCGCGTCTCAGCCTCGCCCTTAAAGGCTGATTTACGCCATCACAGAAAGTTTCAATAATTGTACAGTCCGGGAGGGTGGAATAATTTGAAATGGAAATAAACTCACGGGTGTACTGCTCGAGTGTGTGAGATCTCTGTTTGATCCGAAATAAAGTCCTGTTGGTGTCCATATCTGCAGAATGTCCGGGTGAAAAGCTGCTGGATCCTTTTGTGACGGTTGGTTCTGTAACATGATGAACGAGACGAGAGGCGAGCGGATCCATATGCAAGCTTTTATTTAAATCGCGAGACAAAGACATGGTCGTACAGGCTGGGTCGAGACGGGAGCAGACAGGAATATCAAAGGCAGTGGGAGAGAGTAATCCAATAAACGTGAGCAATAGTCCAAAAGGCAGGCGTCTAGACAGTCCAAACGAGAAACCAGGCGAGAGAACAAAACCAGGAACCAGGAACCAGGAACGAGGAAACTAGGAAACGCTAACGATAACAACAACAGGATAATACAACCAACCGTGAAGTGCACTGAAAAGGAGCGGGGTTTTTATAGGGCGCCTGATTGGTCACGGGGACTGACGCAATAAGAGCGGTGGAGGATGGGAGATGCAGTCCGAGATGTATAGTGACAGTCAGAGTGCGTAAGTGATGCGAGAGTGACATCTGGTGGTTGGTGGACAACGGGACACAGACCAGATTCGTGACAAAGAATCAAGTGTATGCAAACTTTTTAACTATTCAGCCATTATTTTCTCTTGTGAACTATATGTAAATGTCTTTTATTATACTAAATAAAAAGTAACATTCATTTTGTATGATCTCTCTTATTTGGTAAAATATTTACATTTTGAAGATTCTGCAAGGTGTATGTAAACTTTTGACTTCAACTGTATGCTTTATTTTTAAAGAATATCTGTTTTTTTCCAAAGCATTGTTAGTTGTCAGTGTTTTCTGTCATAGCTATGCAAAGATTTGCTTTCAAAAAAAGGATCTTAGCTATTAAACTATATTTTGTTATCATTTTAGTTTGTATTTAACTGCAGAACAATCTCAAAGTAAAAAGTAACAGAAATTAGTGTTGGGTCCTACTGTAATGTTAACCCTGTGTGCTTTAAATGTTTCGAAATGATTAATAATTGAAAACATTTGTTAGAAATTACAAAAAGTAATCAAAATGTAATCAGTGATATTAATTTAATAAAGTAACTGAAATACACTACTTAATACATTTTAAATAGGGTAACTTGTCATTTGTAAGCTATTACGTTTAACTTGTTCAACACTGCTTTTTGGTAATGTAAGAATAAACAAATTAGCTCAAATATTTCACACCATATCATGCAAAGGGTGAGGATGCATAGTTTGTGAGTCACAAGCGTTCCAATCCAGCAGAAATTGACCACAGATATAGAGATTTTATAGATATAAACCATAGATATTTTAGTGCATAACGGCTAAGATCCTAAATGTGATTGCACAAGGTATAAAAATATGGTTGTGCAATATGCAGCTGCCATTTCATGCAGCAGTCTTTTTCCTTTTTTGACTGTGTTTTGTTGTCCAACATTATGGAAGCCGTTTCCGCCACTGAATAAAAAATATAAAAGGTACGTGCGACTTTTTATCTCACAATTCTGTTTCTTTTTCTCGCAGTTTCGAGTTTACATCTCGCAAGTCTGACTTTTTTTCTCAGAATTGTGTCATATAAACTATAAATTCCGACTTTTTTCTCAGAACTGTGAGATGAACGCACAACTGCGAGTTATAAAGTCAGAATTGCGGGATTTAAACTCACAATTGCGAGAAATTAAGTAATTCCGAGGTTTTATCTCGCAATTCTGACTTTTTTTTTTCTCAGAATCATGAGATACAAACTCGCAATTGCGAGTTATAAAGTCCAGTTTTTAGGAGAAAAAAAAAGACAGAATTGCGAATTTATATCTCACAATTCTGACTTAATAACTCGCATTTGCCAGATTATATCACACAATTCTGACTTCATTTCTCAGAATTGCGAGTTTATGTCTCACATTTCTGAAAATAAAAGTCAGAATTGCGAGTTTGTATCACGAAATTCTAAGAAAAAAAGTCAACATTGTGAGATAAGTCGCAATAACCTTTTTTATTTTATTTTATTTATTTTTTTTTTATTCAGTGGCTTCCATACAGCACAGACTGTGACTGTGTTGTGTTTGTTGTTTCAAATAAACATCTCAAGTAGGCCTACTATTTATCCACACAAACTGTTTAATGCAAATCAAGGGTGACATAAATGCACTTAAAACAATTGCATAAATAATGTAATGATGATAATGGTTTAAATATAACATTTTGAACATAGGAGTTAGGGCTGCACGATTATGACAAAAATCATAATTGTCGATTATTTCCTTGAAATTGTAATTGCGATTATTAATTACGATTATCACAATTTACATTGAATGATGTTGTTAATAGCTTTATACCATTGTTTAAAGCAACTGCATGCCACATTTATGGTTTCTTCTTTAAATATAAAAAAGTAAAAACTGAAAAATTCAAACAATGAGAACCCTTAACATAATCTGTAGGAAAAATACACACACTCTCTCTCACACATCCACCCATAAATCTCAAGAAAGCAGAATAATGTAAGCGAATATTTATTTATAAATTATATTTAATTACGAAACTAAAACCGCCAGTAGGTGGCGACACCTTATTGTCTTAAATGAGTCATAGAATTCATTCAAAGGACCGATTCATTCAAGAACAAAGTGACGTGACTGAATGATTTTACGAATGGGTAATGTAATTGAATCATTCGCTTTATCAAAACATGGGTTAAATCAGGAAGCCAACACCTGTGTTGCTCGGAGATGCGCAACGCTTCTGCTGTGGATTTACTTGGAATTTTCGTTGGTGATACAGAGCGAAACCAGACTGTGTCTAAAATGTAAGTTAATTAATATTAACTTCTTGTCTTCACACTGAGTAAAATCAACATCACATATACATTTAGATGTTCAAGAAAACAACACTTCTTCCTCTGATATTGCTTAACTATGTAAAAAAACAAGAACTCATACATATGAAAGTCACTCTCACTGCGTGAAAAAACGGACATGTGGCATATGAGAACATGAGAACAGTTTCAGTTCCAAAGAACGATAAATAATGAAAAAGTAATAAATAAATAAATAAGTGAGAGTGAAAGATACGTATTTCAAGTATAAAGCTATCAGTCAAAACATGACTGAATGTTTTTAATCGTAGTTTCTCATGATCTTTGACATTAGTTTACTATTTATCCTTGCTGCATATTTATGTACAGGAAAAAATCGGAGTTCTGTGGTGGTCTTCTTTTGAGATTTTTTTTTCTTTCCTGAACGCCCCCTTTTCCGAACCACACTCGGAAAACAAACTTCCATGAATCTGGTGAGTTTATTTTTGCATTCAAACTTGATTTCATGTATTATGCAGCTTTTATCTGAAATGATGTTATATGTTTGTTGGTGGGTTAAGACACTTGAAAGAATACGCTTTGACCGTATGTGACTGTGCTCAACAACTGGAAGGAGTGGAACTGAAACTATTTTATTCTTTTACAAACCAGCAAGTAATCTTGCAAAATCTGCAAAATCATTTTCCAATAAGGGAAGCTGGTTAACCTGTTTCACAATTAATAATTCCTGTTTTCAGAAACAACCTCCTAAGGTTTTTGTAAGTCACTGCTGAAGCACGGTGAAACAAACCACTCGCTACTACAGTCTCTCTAGCTGCCACAGTAAAAGGAAGTGTGTAAGGTAAGTGGCTAAATTTCATGTATGAACTTTAAATTTGAATCCTTTAAATTTGTGTTACATAAAAACCCACACCCACATTTGTTTGCGGTTTCAGTTTTTTGTATACTTTGTATAATTTTACTGCATAGGCCAGGGGTGCCCAACCCTGTTCCTGGAGTTCTACCTTCCTTCAGAGTTTAGTTCCAACACTGATCAAACACACCTGTCTGTAATTATCAAGTGCTCCTTCAGATCATAATTTGTTGGTTCAGGTGCATTTGATCAGGGTTGGAGCTGAACGCCGCAGGAAGGTAGATCTCCAGGAACAGGGTTGAGCACCCCTGGCATAGGTCTATTTTTACTTGCTTATTTGCAATGATTTTATTTCAGAATTATTTCAGAATCAAGCATTTCTGTCACACTGATTCAGCCATGAATCTGATCTTGCTGGGGACTGTGCTTCTTGGGATTTATGTCGAGCAATCAGGTTGGAAATATTTTGTGATAATATATAATTATTCAGTCATATTTAAAAGAAAATTAAGCAAAACTATGGCTAGCTAACTGACTTTTTTCTCAAATACTTTTTGCGTATTAATGCATCACATTAAATAAGTGTAACAAATATTTAATTCTTTTATTAATTTGGTCTCTTTCTGAAGTTTCACAGATGGTGGCGTGTTTTTCATCATTTGACCTGTCAAATGGGGAATGTGGTAAACGTTTGGGTCAGGTTAAAAAAAACGACTGTTGCATGAACCCCAACTATGGCTACAAAGAACCAGATGGCATTTGTAGGTCCTGTGGGTACGTTTTGGTGCTTATGGTGCTTATAATGCTCATGTCCAAAAACATGTTATGATAAATGGCTCTGCCCCAGTATGAGTTGTATCGAGCTGTTTATTTGTCTGATGAGAAAAAGATGAAACGTAGTTGTTAAGACTATCCACCTTTTTCTTCAACATGGAAGTAAGCCTATAGGTGAGACTTTCGGTTCATTATCCGCTACAGGGAAATAAAAAGATGAATAACAACGTGCAGTAAATTGCAAAACTGTTTGCACTACAATGCAGTGTGTTCATAATAAAAATAATACACTAACATAATATGGTGAGACACACCAATTTGCAATATCAAGCAGCAAAACGAGCTGTTTTGTACAGTTAAAAATAGCTGGACGTGGATGAGAATGGAAGCCAGATCCATAAACTTTACATATGGCCACATCCCGTCTTTTATGATAAAAAAAATTGATGAGGGCAAGGTTTGATGTTCAGCTGACCAGTCAGGAGAAAGGGGTGTTTCATTCCTACCCACGTGTAGAAATTGAATATTCAAGCTGTTTATTTGGTTTTCCCCTCCTGAATGAAAAATTAAGCTGAATTCTTGTTTTTTTTTTTTTTTTTTTAATTAAAAAAAAAAAAAAAATAAAAAAACGACTGAACAAATGATACACTGATTGTTTACCCTTTTTCTACTCCTGAATGTAAAAACTAAAAATCAGGGCAAATTCTTGTTTTGTTTTGTTTTGTTTTTTTAATGAAAAAGGTATAATTTTCTCTTGTTGAATGTTGACCTCCAGGTTGGCGACATGGTCTGAATGGACTCCCTGGGGCGAGTGCTCAGTGAGTTGTACAGAGGGGGTCACCCAAAGGCAACGGATTTGTCATGGAATTGGTGATTGCAGCGACCCTGAAATGCTAGGGACGATTCAAACTAAGCCATGTGTGAAAAAAGAATGTTGCCCAGGTAAAAAGAACATTAAGTAATTGTTACATTTTGACATAAAGGTTACATGTCCTTTCTCATGTTTCTGTATTTATATTGTCCAGTGCAAGGTGGCTGGTCAGAGTGGGGGAACTGGCAGCCATGTTCAGTCACATGTGCCAATGGATTTAAAAAAAGGCGAAGAACATGCTCCGAACCCATTCCACAGTGTGGGGGCTCCTGTAGTGGTGCAGAGGAAGAAACCGCCCCTTGCTTCACTGAAACGATCTGTCCAAGTAAGCATGTCTCTCTTTTCTTTACTTACTGAAAATGCTGAAAATTAAGAACATACTCTCATTTGATGTCTAGCTCACGGTGGGTGGTCCAGCTGGGGAAGTTGGGCTCCCTGTCCAGTTACCTGTCTTTATGAAGGACGTAGTCCTGACAGAGAACTTCGTAAAAGAACATGCACCAACCCTGCTCCATCCTTGGCTCCACGTGGCAATGATTGCGAGGGCTCCAACACAGACGGCCGCCCTTGCAGCGGACTACCCTTCTGCCCTGGTAACATACTTTGATTTCTTCTACAGAACAAGCTAAACGACAAGACATTTTTAGAAACCAGAGCTTTATACCTCTGCTCCACAGTTGATGGAAACTGGGGCGCTTGGACAGGTTCCACACCCTGCTCTGTGACGTGTGGAGTAGGCCTGCAGACTCAAACTCGGGTGTGTGATTCTCCTAAACCCACACATGGTGGGAGACAGTGTCAAGGTGAAGAACAAAAAAGTGATGTTTGCATCGTTAGTGTCCCCTGTCCAGGTAAGCAGAGTTACATACTGAAAGATTTATCTAAACAAACATAAAAAAAAAATCGATTGTTTAACGTTTAAAATTTTTCTCTCTGTCTTTTTCTGTCAGTAAATGGGATATGGGATGAATGGAGTGAGTGGAGTCAATGTAAACCACCTTCCAACAAAAAAATCAATTGCCTTACCAGGGAGGGAAACCGAAGGAGAGAGAGGGACTGTGTTAAAAGGGAACACAATGGAAACTTCTGTGATGGAGAAGTTGTGCAACATGGCAGCTGCTATGACATTGATAATTGTAAAAGTGAGTCTAAAGAAAAATCATATATGTGTCCAAAATTGCTTTTTTGTCTAGTGGGCAATATATTTGGTTTGAAGCTTACATCACGACATTAAAATAGTTTGCTCTGGATAGTATGAATATGGGGAGTATAAATGAAATTTAACAATGTTGTCAAGGTCACGTGACCTACCAGCCTTAACTGTCATTCACAAATCCTCTTCTGTGGCATCATGGCACTGTAAACTGTCCATTGAATGCCCACTTCAGAATCTCAAGAGAAGGAGTAGGTCATTCAGGTACATTTTGCCTTTTTGACATACTACTCCTTTGCCGTACTTTTTTTTTGCACATTCTATACATAGTATTTAGGTAGGCATATTCAGATGCAGCATAGGCGACATAAAGCATACTAATTTTTATTGTTTAGCATCAAAATGTGTCACATTTTGTAAACTGAGTGCTTAAGATTAGTGCACTTCAAACTAATAGTATAATCTCTACATATTGTGAAAAGAGGGTTTGCACTTGCGTCACGGTTTGGTCAGTTACCCGGATACACTGTCATAATGGAGATACTCAGGTGTAAACAACAGATTTGACTACACAGCTAATGTACTACTGAATACATTGTTGTGCTAATTCATGCTGTCTAAACCAAAGAAAAAACATGTGGAAGCTGCTAAATCATACAGAGAACTTAGTAAGCAGGAAAGGGCACAATATTTTGACAAACTAAAATTAATAGATGGTAAAGATATGTATGTATGTTAATTAAGATATTAGATATTTCACCTACCTGACTGGAAATGATAAGAACAAACACGAATGTTGTTGAGATTCTTGCCCTGGAAATCCTGATTCAGTTTGGCCAACCTGGCCAAAAAGGCATCTGTGCCGGTCCCTCATACATTTTTTTTTGCACATCTTCTCCTTGATTTGTTTATAACTTTTGGCAGTCTATAGTACTTTATATGTTTTCGCCAGTTCAACCAATTAGTACAGTCCAAAACATGACAATAATTGACCATTTTCAGCAGCAATAATCAGCAAAATATGTGAGTTTAGTTTGGTTCAGTGGCATTGTTTACGTTCAATCAGGTAAACTAGCTAGCTGTTTTAATTGTTGACGTTTTATTTGATTTTTATATATAAATGTTAGTGAAAAGAATAACAATAAAACAACTTGTTTATATTAATCTACATATGTGATGGGCATTGGTTATGATTATGTATAGTGTCTACTTTGAAGGCATCTTGAGTAAAACAGCAAAATGTCTGAACCGGAAGCAACGAGACCTCTTTAGCAGAATACGGAAGTCTGTTGCGCATAACCCCTATACTAAACAATTAGATCGTGCTGTAAAGTGTAAAAACAATGGCCAGGTCGTTGGCCCCCTCTGCAGGCCTTTCATATAACGCATAATGGACGTTAGTTCTTTTATAATATATTAGGTAATGTTAATTTTACAGTTCTGTTCTGTAAAACCATTACATGTTTTTGATATTTTATTTGAACCAGTTGTCATTGCATCATTGCTATTATATGTATTTTAAGTAATTTCTATTACTGTTTGTTTGCTTATGTCTATTTTTATTACCTCAAAAAATTATTATAATTATCCAATTACTTGATTAATCGTCAGAATGATTTTAGAGGGTGGTTGGTCCTAGTTTCAAACTAAATTAGGATTTTCCAAACCATCACATGTGAATGGTATTGTAGGCATAAAGTAACAAATAACTCTCTGACTGTGTTCAGTGGCTGGCGTCTTGGCAGAGTGGAGTGAGTGGAGTTATTGCAAACCTGACTGTGGGCAAGACTCTAAACAAACAAGAGAAAGAAACTGTGTTCCTGACATCTCTAAATACCGGTAGGAGAAAAACATCTCATGCTACTAACTGAAATAAGACTTTGTCTATAATAAATCATATAGCTGTGCAATTCCATTACATTCATACTGTAGGTTGTGCATTGCTTTACAATCATTTACATATTCGTTGGTTTTCTTTATATCCCATAGTTTGCAAGACCGCGGTATTTTTGCGGGGAGGCCAAATGTTGACTGTAATGATGTGGAGCCACAAACAGAGAATAGACCATGTAAAAATGTTCCTGTATGCAACGATAAGGTTGTAAAATTATGTTCAAAGTTTATGCATATTATTTTTTTCTAATTAAAGTGAATACATTTTTCAATCTAGCAACATATTCTTGCTGTTTTTCAGCTTAAAAGAGCACAGACTCAAAAGTAGCTGTTGAAGACAAAAGGACCAGTTGCTGTACACAGTAACCTCACTAGCAGCTGGAAGGATCTCAACATGCCAAGCTGTTCTGTTATGAAATATGCTACTAACAGAAAAGTACTTGCTTTATTAGCTTTAGTTAAATGGATTGGATTGATTGTTGATTAATGCACACCTTTGTAAACTGCTTTGCTGCCACAATAAAGTATTGAAGTTATACCGTATGTTGTAGTAAATGGGATAAAAGAAATCATGACGTTCGCTTACATTGCACATACAAACACGATTACTGGTTATTCGAATGAAGAAAAGATGCGAGCCAGCCAGGAGTCGAACCTAGAATCTTCTGATCCGTAGTCAGACGCGTTATCCATTGCGCCACTGGCCCGACGAATGTGTTCGCACGCCACGTGACTATGTAGTACGACTACAGAAGTTGCTTCATTTCGAAGACTGCTACGCCCTCCTGTGGTCGCACTTCATCGCCGCAAACTGTGAGACATTGCGGTCGACTCATTTAAGAAAATTAACAATTACGTTCCAAAAAAAAAAAAAGAAAGAAATTACGATAATGTATGACTCTAAAAATGGGGTATGCTTTAATTAAATTAAATTCATTAAAATTGTTGGCAGAGTCGTCATTATGATCACAAGCTGTAATCATCGTATAACTATTGACGTGAACAACAAGCCTTTCTTTCTTGGCATACTAACGTTATCCCTAAAAAATGGGGTATGCTTTAATTAAATTAAATTCATTAAAATTGTTGGCAGAGTCGTCATTATGATCACAAGCTGTAATCATCGAATAACTATTGTCTGCTTAACTGAATACATGACGTTAACTAGCCGTGACGGTATTATATTACAGCTGTAAACCGCCATACGCTGACAGATACAGAAAAATACAGGAAAACTTTGCAAAACAAGTTCATCACCCGCCGAAATAGCTCAGTTGGGAGAGCGTTAGACTGAAGATCTAAAGGTCCCTGGTTCGATCCCGGGTTTCGGCATTTTGATCGCAAACAATAATTTTTCATGGCCTAAGCCATTGATACCTTGAAATGCCTCACAAGAAACCTTTCTTGAGCAGTAAAACCAATAGAAAGAGTATGAGTTTCTTGTAGCATGGTTGGAGAGAACAGACTGCACGTGTTTATTATTTTGTAAAAGAAACAGAAAAGGGAAATTGTTTTCTCTGAGTTTAAGATGAAGGTTGTTGATTTAGAGTTTTTTCCTATGACTTAAAAACATGCTGTAACTTAAATTACACATTAATAATTGTAATAATTTACATTTCTAACAAGACATACGTCATATGTGTACGTATTATAAACCCCGCCCTCACATTAAGAACGCACGTTTCCGTAGTGTAGTGGTTATCACGTTCGCCTCACACGCGAAAGGTCCCCGGTTCGAAACCGGGCGGAAACAAATTTATTTTCCCGTTCCCAAAGTCTGGGACACAATAGACGACTTTCAAATCTTAAACGGTTTTAAAACCACGAAACACCACGTACACGAAGATCCTTTCAAACGATTTCTAGCCTTATAATCCTCTGCTTGTGCACACTGGACGATTCGACCAGACTGCCAGACCACAGGAATTTTATTGTAGGAACGATTTCACAGTGACACATCAAACGTGACTAGAGAAGAAAAACACATGGACGACTATCAGCGTTGTCAGCTGGCTCTCCTGGCACGTGTTCTGTTATACAGTAAAAACAAATAGAAAAAAGAAGGTGGGTTTGGTTTTCACAGTACTCTACCTTATTCGTCAACGTGCAAGTAATCCTATGGGCGAGAAGAATAACAACACGCAGTAAACGGTGAAACTGTTTGCAGTACAAAACAGTGGTTTTCAGATCCAGTCCTTAGGGCCTCCTGCTCTGCCTATTTTGCACCTCTCTCTTATTATTTAATACACCTGATTGAGATCATGAGCTTGTTAGTATTTAACACACCTAATTTCAATTAGGTGTGTTAAATAAAGGAGACATGCAAAATGTACAGAGCAGGGGTTCACCAGGACTGGAATTGAGAACCACTGCATTAAAATAGTATGGTGAGACACCATACTATTTGCTACAGAAGCAGCAAAGCATAGCCGCACATTTACACATAGCCGCACACACTCTTACGGGGAAAAATAAGGCAGTAAGTAATGCTTGCTCTCTCTTATAGGCTACCGTGGTTATCACGTCATGATCAAGGGTCAGAAATATCAAATATGCTTGATAAATACTATTTGATACTCCGTCTCAAACAAGTAAAGTTAACTCAATTGTATCAAGTTATCTCATTTCAACCACGGAAGAACATGAAAAACACACCATTTTCACTTTCAAATCCATCAACGTAAATCTACTCTCTTGTCTGGTTTGTTTGTCAGACAAAATAGCAGCTTTGATGTTGTGATTGGTTAAATGTCAATGCCTGTCAATCAAACTCCAGGGAAGGGTCAAGTCTGAAGGTCTGACTATGCGAGACCTCCAGTGTTGCCAAGTCTGCGGTTTTCCCGTGGAATTGAGCTACTTTAACACTGTCACCGTGGATTGTTTTTGATATCTGGGGATTGAAGCGACCCCAAAAACGTCATATTTAGCCCCTGAAATACAAATTTACCAGGGGAACTCCGACAAAAAAAACTTTTGTTGCTGGTCCAAGATGATCTACCACCTTAGACCAACCAGAAACCAGCTACCATGTTCCAAAACAACAGCTCAAGATGAATTTCCAGCAGGAATTGCATTAAATCTTTTTTTTTTGTTGCAAAGAAAGATCATTGATCAGTTAATATTCAGTGAATTTATTGTACAAATAGGAGTATTGCAAGCATTCAATCTAGCAAGTCTCTCCATGGGTATGAGTAAAATACTATCATACAGAACCAAACCAAAATCAGAGAAACATACATGTATACACGACGCTGATGAACAGGACTCATCAGTGTTCCACTTTCCAGGAAAATAATTTTTAGTCCATGTGCAGGTTTATCAGTTGAGCACTTAGAAAAAAAGAGAAAAGAACACTTGGTATTAAGACGTAAAGAATGAGTCTACAAGGTCTCCAATGAAATGCATTCTGCTAAAGGCATTAAACACTGATTTTTTTTTAAACAGCAGGGATTCTTGATTGTTGCCTCTTGATGATAAAGACGTTATAGCAACTGATGAACAGACAAACCTTTGGTGGAAAAAAGATGAAAGCAATGAAATTATATTTACGCACAGAAGAAATAGACAAAAATGCCTAATTCAGTATAACGAGGCACTTTTCCAACAAAGGCGAGGATGAGTGAAACCAAATTACCAGCCATTCTCCATGTTGACCTTAGTAAAAGTGCTGCTTTACCAAAACGTCCACTGCTGTTGTACACTAGAGAGGAGTTCTACTAGTATTGGAGCTGAATGTTACCTGTTTTACAACTGAAGAGTTCACATTGATGGGATACTGGATGACACATCAGCACCTTCATCTCCAGTCAAATGTTTGGTACAAACAAAAATCAAGGCTTAAGGTTCTCATAAAGCACAAATGATTAATATACACCTCTGCTGCTGGCAACATCAAACAAATTCATGAATACATTTCAGAGTGTATCTCAAAAGCTTTACTTGAGTAAACATTCTCCTCCCTACATCAATAGAGCCATGACAACCTCAGACACCGTTTTTGCCAAAATAAAGATTGCACACAGAAATAAATAACAGTATAATCTTGTTGCTTTGTTTTAGGTAAGTTCGGTTACTGTAACGGATTTTACATGTCCATAGTGTGCCTTTCGAAAGTGTTATATACAAAGTGAGATGAGACACAAACTGGCCTGCCCTTTCAAAGGACAATCAATAAAGTGCAATAAAAAAAGATACAGTACAATGAAAAAGGGCTTGACTTGAGAGGTTGGACAGGGTAAAAGAGACATGAGAAAGTCACTAAGCTTTGGTTGTTAACATAAAACAATACAAGTCTCATTAAGCATGTGTAAAGCACAAAGGTACGCTGTGATTCGGGTTCTGGGTCCGCTTGTGGTCCGGAGCTGGTTTCTGGAGCTAATCTACTACTGCCAGAATCAGGAATCGGATGGAGAGAGGGCAACAGGAGTTGTTGGAGAGGGAATGGTATTGGCCAGATTATACGTTGAATTGGGTAAGGTACTCTGAGAGGGCTGTACGTCGAGGAAAGGAGGTCTAGTGGTAGGTGTCTGGGGAGATGTTGCCGCTGTGGTTGGAGAGTCCAAGCTGACTTCATCCCCTTCCTCTGAGTCCCATACCTCACTCTGCAGATAGTCTGCAAAGAGGGCTTTAGCCCGCTGCAGAATACGCCCTAGGTTGTGGCGACGGACCAGGCGGTCAAAGTGCATTGCCAGCTCATTGTAATCCAAGCTGTTTTTGACAATGTGGTCACGGTGTTCCAGCAGGATAGACAGGCAAAGGAAAAGCATGAAGGGATTCCCTTTCCCGAACTCTTGAGGAGGAGGAAGCGAGCAGGGTTTAATTCCGCCTCCTTCTGGTTTGTTTGTGTTTGGAGAGGTTACGCCAGACCCAGTGGGTCTGCATGGCGAGGGAAGATTGCTAGAGAACGCTTTGGGCAAAGACGGGGACTTGCCGAAGGATAAAACCGGCGAAGAGAGGAGCGAACGATTGTAACCCTGCGACGGAGACGCCAGTAAGGATTTCCCTGGGACCACTGACGGGGACTGAGCTCCGGCTTCGTTTATTACAGCTTGTGAGGACGGGAACCCCGGAGGAGGTTTATCAGGAGATACGGCTTTGTCTCCACTAGAGGAAGAGGATGTGCATTTGGACAGGGCATCGGGAGATGCTGTTCTCCAGCTGGATGGAGAATTAGATGCTTCCAGTGACTGATTTGAGCTACTCTTCCAGTTTGGTAAACCAGATGCTGGGGAAGCTGCCTGACCGTTGGGAGAGTCTCTTTGTCCTGGAGAAGACAGCGTGTGATTGCCGATTAAAGGTTCCTGCTCTCCAGGGTCATCCTCACTTTCTTCCGTGGACTGGCGGACCGAGAATGGCAACGTTGAGTGCGCAGACTGAAACTGTACTGGAGATAACGTAGGATCGGAGCAATCATTTTCATTGATCTCAAAGCTGTCCTCGCTTCGGCCACTATAGTACTTGAATTCCCCAAAACTGGCCTGTTTCTCAAAAGCAGGAGCTGGAGCTGTGACATCGTTCTTGTACTCTCCTTCACCTTCCTTTCGAAGCTCCTTCTCCTCTATGATGAGGTTACCTCCTCCATCTGCTTCCTCTCGGGACGGTCTTAGCATGTGACGTCTCCTCTGCCTTTCCGTCTGCGTCTCTTCCACCTCCTCCATGTCCACATTCTGCGAGCCGTTGGACTGATCTGCCTCGAGTGCTGGCCCCAGAAGCTCCACCTCTGTCTCGGGTGGATCAGGTGGCAAGGAGCTCCAGGTGACCTCTAGCATTCTCAGGGCATCATCAAAAGCGAATTCACGCTTCAGCTCCAAAAGCAGCCAGCGGTAGCAGAAAAACAGATCGTCTGCACCTTTTGAGACTAGGTAGGTATAAAACTCGGGGTCTGAATACTGCAGAAGTAACTTGAGATGCTGGAACTTAATGGACATGAGTTGTCCGTCAGGGCGAAAGTTGCCCTCGAGACGTTTCATAATGCCACAGAAGCAGATAAAGGCGTGAGCTTCGTTGTCCATGACGGCAAGAATTGGCGAGGCAATGTCGCTCATGCCTTGGCAATAAGACACCTGTGAAAGCAAACAAGGATAGTTTATTTCCCTCAGGAGTAAAGGAACATCCTAGTGTTATCAAAGGGGATTACAGAAGGTTTACCTGTGGGTGTGTAATAGCAAACGTGGTGAGAAGGTCTGTCAAGGCGGTGAGATGTGGGCTGTCCTCGGAGCCTGCGTAGTAAGGATGTGCTCGGTCTGTTCGAAGAACATCTTTCAGAACGTTTCCCCTGATGAACTCCAGGTCCTCTGCAGTCACCCGTTCTGTCCATTCACTCTTCAGCTGGTCGTACTCTCTTGTCTTCCTCTTCATGTAGTCCATTCTCTCTTGTCCTGTCAGACCATCTGGGTACACATTAAGGAGGTATCGCCAAACAACCTGTCACAAAAATACAGAGATGGAAAAGAACAAGTCAGCTAAAAAGAGGACTGCTTGACACATCAGACTCGCTTCATAGTTCACCCAGAAATTACGTTCTACATCGAAACACCGTCTCCTGTGTCAGCAGCAATAACACTTCCCATACTACGAAATCCCTAAATAAGAGATGGGAGGAAAAAATATCTTTCAATGCTTTCTCCTGCAATTATATAATTGAGTAATTATACTGCATATAAATTGCAGGCATGAGGGAGCCATCATTAATATGTAGGACATTGAAAAAGCTTTTGAATGCGTACTTGCATTTACTTTCACTTTCGAGATTCACGATCACACGGAGCGGAGGTAGGCCTACTTAACACATATTTTACAAGATTAGATGTTTGTCAGTGGTGCTTGGGATTCATCATCTATTCATCATCGTCCTATTAGGCATCTCTCCTTACTCTGTTTATGTGGTAAGTGAAATATACTGTATATTTATGTAACAGACTACCACTAGCGCGGCTAACCATGTCCCTTTGGTGGCTCCATAGAACGTGTTGTTTGTTTTCCCGTCCCTTTCCAAATGGTTCCCATAATAACAAAAGATCAATAATTAATATATTATTTTTCCAAACACTTGCCCTAGTTAAAAATGGAACAGGTTGTATTTGTTTTTCCTCCTCAACTGCTGTTGCTGTTTGTTCCAACAACATCATGCTATTATTATTATATTAACTAGAAAATTGATTTTTGAAATTTGTGAATTAATGCAAATCACTAGAAGACTGAATCACGATTCGTATGTGAACTGATTTTAATGGTACATTAAATCAGTTAAAAAAAGGCAAGTCAGTCTGGTTACCTTGCGTAAGGATGGCTCAACACCACCATGATATATACGGAGTCTAAGTTCCTCTGGTCGGGTCAGTTGACCTTGGCTGTTCAGATAACTGTGGAACTCAGTATCACTTAAGGGAGGCTTGAATGGTTTCACCTCCTCCCCATAGGACCAACTCAAGGCCTGCTGCACACGTGATAGAGTGCGGCCCACCTGAATGTGGAGGAAGATACAAAGTACACAAGAATGTTTACTATTTATATATATTTCTAGTAAAAACTATGGTATTAGGTGAAAGACAAGTGTAAAGAAACATTAGATTATCACATAAGATGTCTAGAACCGGATCAATTAGCTATCATTGAGATGCAGAAAATATTCCCTCTATCTTCAAATGAATATATCAGTTTATCAGCAAAAAAGAAACACAAAGCTGCTTTGTACAAGAGCAAAAGAGCTCTCCCCTTCAAGGACTCCTGAAATATCTAATGACTTCAAGTGTTTGGGGGTAATTGCCATTAATTACAGTATAACGCCAGTAGACTGTGAACCTGACTGACTGCAGCAGACACTGGCTGATAAAACAGCTGGCTGACAGGGTGAAGAACATCATGAGTAACCTGGGACAGCAGCGACTGTGTAAAAGGAAGTGCAGCAGAAGCCAACGACCTCTTTTCTCCCTGCAACTGGTCTGAGCCAATCACATCCTTAGGGCTGATTATGTCCCAGTCCTCCAAAACAGGACCTTAGGAGGAATGTGAGGGGAAAAACCATTAAAGAATAAAAACAGCATTCAAAACTGGATTAGTCTTAGTGCGGTCTATGCAGGGTCAGAAAGCTCTCAGATTTCATTAAAAATATTCTAATTTGTGTTTGGAATAACATGAGGGTGAGTAATTAATGATAGAATTTTCATTTTTCAACACCTCATAGAAGGAGGTGGAGTTCACTTACTATCCTCTGATGGTTTGATGTCCATCTTGAGCTGGAGGAAAGGCTTTGCCGCACTGACAAACGCTGCATCTAAATCCCAGTCAGACAGCAGAGACACGTAAACCTCCACACCTCCACGGTCACGGGACAGATAACTTATCCCAAAGTTGCGCTTCCTATAGGGAACCAAAGAAAAAAGACTGCATATATGTTTGCTGTGGCTTATTTATCTATCATTGCTATTAAACAATCACTGTAATTAAAAAATCTATTTAAATGAGAATTGGCACAAAACTAATATATACATTGTGCAATTTCACACTCACCCATTCAGCTCAAAAGCTCGTATCAGGATATGCTGCAACACCTCCAGTGAGGTTATTTGAGGATCAACAGCAAAGGAGCGGAACTCCACCGGTAACACCCCTTCACACTTCTGCAAACAGATTTTAAAGATACGATTTTAGAAAAACAAAGAAAACGGTTAACACTACTTTACATAACCCTACTTTGTTAATTATCCTAAGGTCCTTAAAGGCTAATCACTCTATCCTCTGAAATGCAAATAATCTAATCAGGTGACACATTATTTATTCAGGTGGATTTACTGCCTGTTGAGCCTCTTTTGATGGCACAACCAACCATGGGAAACTGAGTCTGGCTGTACAGATTACTTTAAACTTTACTAACACATGCGAAAACACCTGCAAAACACAGCACTGCAAGGTCATCTGTCCCAAGCACACCACACTGCAGCACACATCTGTCAAGGTTCACAATGAACCTAAATTCTTTTATCATTCAAAACTTGTCATTTGATATGGACCTTTGACACAAAACAAGATATGAAGCTTATTCATGTAATAATTTCAATTGTATCAAAATGTTCAGAAATGTTAATGTGCTGGGCAATAAATCGATAATTATTACAAAATAATTATCCTCGATAAAACTATTACGAGTTCAATAAATGTTCGCTGTAATAAAGAGTGTGTTCGGTGTTCATTTGAAGCACGACACACGGACTACTTATCACTCAGCTGAAAGAGTATTAATAAGTAATTATTAATTAAGTTTTAGTATTAGTAAGTAATTTTATTTTATGATTACATGTATTAAATGAGTAACGGAATTACAGATTTTTTGTGATTAAGCTACAGTGTTGGTGCATTTATACTAAATGTATTTTCATACAAATACCTAGAAACCATATAGTTATATTTTTTACCATTTTATGAGGTGCTATATATGTGGTTTTAACTGTGGTTATCATGATCTAAATGTATGCTTCTATGAAAGACCAATGGTTAATTTTAGTAAAGCCTAAAATGTCATAATAATTTAGTTTCACCATATAAAAATGAGTTTGCTACAATTTTTACGTTACCAATTTTGATGATTATCCTAAATTAACATCTGCATACTAACTCAAGCTACTACTACTATAAAAGATGCATTTCTAAGAGACAAAAAAGTAATATTATTATTATTATTATTATTATTATTATTATTATTATGATCAGGCAACACAAACCTGTTTCTTGATTTGAAACAATATTACTCATTCGAACACACAGAAACAGATTTTTTTTTTCTATGAAGATTTATTTATAAAAGAAAATGGATTGGAAAAGTGTCAAGAATTCAAAAACTTGAAGCATTTGTATAATGTGTATAAATGTGTGTGTGTTTGTATATAATTTATATTATATATATAAATATATAATTATATCTAAGTATTTTAGATATAAATCTAACATTTTTCCTTAATGAATACACATGTGTATTTTATATACATAATAAATACACACAGTACACACACATATAGCATGTAAACATAAACTTTTATTTTAAATGCTATTTTATTGCAATTAATCATTTTGCAGCTCTATATTTAGCCTTATTTCTCTATATTTCCAGCTTATTTCTGTAAATTTACTATGTTTATTTTACTATTTTACTAATTTACTATTACTATGTACTAGTATGTTTAGTTACTAAAAATGAATAGTTTTAGTTAACAATAACACTATATCATTACCCAGGTTAAAAAAAAGTGCACTTCCATAATAAATGCTCTACTTTCACACATTATTTTGATAAATATGAACTAAAATATGCTTTTAACATACCATCTCTGTATTAAAAAAAAAAAATGTAATTTGTTACCACTTGTAGTACACTTGAACCCATCTTTCATACACTAGTGGGTTCAAGTGTACAAGGATACAAAGATAGTATGTTAAAAGCACATTTCAGTTAATATTCATGGTGTCCCAAAATAGCACATTTGAGTACACTTAGATTATCTTAAGAAGTACTAAAGGATAATTTTTAGTATATTAAGTACAAAACTAGTGTGAGAAAACTGAGCACTTTAAATACATTATGGAAGTACACTTTTTTCCCTGGGAAGTGATCAACACTGAGAAACTGAAGTTTTGTGGCATAAATCATGACAAGTCTAGTATTCACTTCCCTTAAATAATTAACTGAGGTTACAAACTCATTTGCAGATCCATATAGTCAACTATAGCCAAATGACGAAGCAAATCTTGAATGTGCTGACATAACCATATTTTGCTTTTCATATTAAAAAGCTTATTATTAAATAATTTTTAATCCCATGTCTCAAAAATCAGTGTCATGGCAGTGTAGTTGATTAATCAAACGTTCACTGTGATTAAACTAAAATTCAGTGACCCACATTCTTGTCCAAAGAGTCTTCTTAAAGAATCAGACGAACAATACCACTCTCTTTTAAAATGAGCCAAAATTTTAAGTGCCATTAAATCATTTATGGCGTTTCTCTTAGGCCTAGATCGGAAACAACACCTACATGGCTATCAAAAAGCAGATACACTGCTTTTCGTGTTCATTATATCAAACTAAACACCTGAGAAATGACTGAAAAACAAGCGAGGGAATTCATGGCAGGTTGATCATGTGACACTTGAGAGCAAACATGACTCACAATCAGGTCAGCGGTATATATTTGTGTACGTTTTTTCTCCTTACGACGTGGCTTTACAAATAAAACCGAAATATTAATATAGCAGAATCATAACGATCAAAATGTCTATGGTTAACGTGTATGTCGAACAATTATATTACACAAACAACATATAACTAAAACATATTAAAATGAACTATAAACAAATACATTTCTACAAAAGTATTTGTCACATATAAGGACTAAACTATTTCAATATTACACAACCCTAAAGAATAACAGTATGCCCTGTACGAGTGATGAAGATGCGGTCACGATTTGTAAACAACAAAGATGCCAGCGAAGTAATGGATGGACATGAAGACCAGGGCTGATTTTAAAAAAAGCTCCTCGACAGACGCAGACATGCAATCAGACACTGTCTCCTGGCCTGGCTGGACTACGTGGGCTGCTGTGTGTTATTGTGCTTCCATCCCGCTGTGTTGCTCCGTGTGTGTGTGTGTCTGTGTGTGTGTGATTTGGGTTTGTACCTGCAGCTCGGTCCCCACAATTTCTCACCTTGACTTTGACACGAACTACCCCCCTCTCCTCCTCAGCCGACATGGTGGGCAGTTCGGTTTGGGGGGTCCCGTTCAGAGATGCGTTGTCGTCATCCAGTAGAACATTTGAAAGTAAAATAACAATGGATGCGGGTACCCGTTTTCCCCTGTCTTACTGCTCGGCAGGTTCAATGAAAATTCCGTTAACAAGAGACTGAAAAACAACTAACATCCTGCTGACACGTTTCAAAATAAAAGCTCCGGTGGAAGAGAGGAAAACCTTTCGGGTCCTAAAAAGGAGTTTGAATGCATAATTCGGGTATGGTTGACTCGGGGAATCAGTGCTTTGTTTATTTATATCAGTAATCATAACGTAAGTAAGAGGGCATTACGCTTGCTACATGAGATCGGACCAGTTTTAAACAACAGGATATGACGCCACTTTGGCATTACATCATTGAATTCACCAGGGAATGCATGATCCATGTGCAACAGAAAGAAAAAAATCCGATGATGATATATGATCTGACAGATCCAGTTATTTTTTTATCCAGTATTTTTTTTCAGTAATTCTTACACCCGACGATGACAGAATATAACGCTATATTCTGATGAATAAAATATTCTCTGGTATTTTTAAAAGTAAATATAACTACACAAAGATGTTTGTGTATAAATGACATCACGAAGCAGTAGTAAAGTTAGGCGTTTTATCATTTTTTAGCGCAAGCAAACCAAAAAAGGAAGCTTTGCCTTATGCCGTGACCCGGATTCGAACCGGGGTTGCTGCGGCCACAACGCAGAGTACTAACCACTATACGATCACGGCGAGCTACTCGGCAGCTGTTCGCACGTCCAAGATTTAGACAATATAATTCAACCGAATATACTTCTGTTTATAAGATAGCAGACTCCGTATGTATCTCAGAGAGCTACTCGACAGCTCGTCGATGATTTTGTGAATATATTGATTCTTTTTTCCGGATTGTTTGATGAGTAGAACTTTAAAAGAAAATAATTTATTCAAATTAGAAATCTTTTGTAACATTATAAAGGTCTTTATTATCAATTTTGATTTATTTAATCTGTCTTTGCTGAATGAAAGTAACGATATCAATTTCTTTAAAAAAATCCCAAACTTCTTAATGGCAGTGTATAAGGTTTCCTTAAAAAATATTAAAAGATAAGTTCACTTTCAGAACGAACATTTATTGATAATTTACTCAACCCCATGTCATCCAAGATGTCTTTCTTTCTTCAGTTGAAAAGAAATTAAGGTTTTTGAGGAAAACAATCCAGGATTTTTCTCCACATAGTGGACATCAGTGGTGGCCAATGGGTCCGAGGAAAAAGGGACTTATCTAGCGAATTGATCGGTAATTTTCTAAGAACAATACTAATTTATATACTTTTATCCAACAAATGCTCCTCTTGCACTACTACACATTAAGTAATCATGCACACGTGATGTAGGCGGAAGTACTGACCCAGTGTTTACAAGATGCAAAGAAAGTCAAACAACGATGTCGAAGGATTTTAAGGTTGGAGAAGAAAATGAAAAGGAGTTTTTTTGCCCTTGCTTTTTTTTAACTAAAATACACTGACAAAAAACTAACCATGTGTGACTTTTTCAACGTGACTACGCAGTGCGTGAAGGCACATTTGTGCTCATTTTTTATTTTTGAAAAAAAAATGACAGACTCTTTTTCCTCAGCTGGGATCATGTAGAGCCCCTTGAAGTTGCATTGAAACTGCAATTTGGACCTTCAACCTGTTGACCACCATTTAAATCCATTATATGGAGAAAAATCCAGAATGTTTTCCTCAAAAGAATTTTTTTTTCCACTTAAGACAGACATGAACATCTTGGATGATGTGGGGTGAGTAAATAAGGAAATTTTCATTCTGGAAGTGAACTTTTCCTTTAAGCTGTTTTATCATTGACAAGAAGAAATGTTTCCTGAGCACCAAATCAGCATGTTAAATCAATTAAATGCAGCCTTGGTATGTAATTTGTCATTTGTGGGTTATATATTTTATCTCTTAAAGACATAAGAACCAACACAACATATTAATACAAAGCCTTTTATTTGATTTTATAAATTGAGCAAGTACATACAAAAGATGACATCTTGTTCCTGGAAAACTGATTTTAGCAGCATAGCTATTCACAGATTTAACTGTAAGCAAACAATGCTCCGATTGTACAGAAGCTTAGTCTAAAGCCACAAACAGTGAGGGCCTGCAAGGTCAAAAACAACAACAGCATTTGGTTTGGCCCTCCAGGAGCTTCCATGTATGTAAATACAGCTGTCATTGAACAAAAAAATAATTTCTCTAGTAATAAAAACCTGTTGAGACTTGTTATTACTTGTGCATGTTTAGGCTACATTATTATTGTAGTGTGGGGAGGGTAAGTAACATTACAACACCAAATCTATGAAGCTACTTGACCTAATCGTACTTGTAATCAGACCTACTGTATTTGTAACTCAAAATTGTGCATTTTTGGCCAGCGGCTTAATACTTTGGCCTACCAGAATAAAAACAAAAAGTCTGGGTACCCCAAGTATAGTATATTTCATTTTTCCTGTTATCACGATTCGTGTTAATACAAACATCACCCTGTTGCAGCTACAAAACTCATGACATACAGGTTTAATCTATAAAACCAAAAAAAAACAGAACTGTAAACCACTTAACATCTAACTATGTTTAGTAAGACGTAATGCAATAGCATCAAATGTAAAAAAAGTTAGAGATAAGACCATAAGTTCATCTGCAAGCCTTTCTTTCAGTGTCCAAGGCTTGAGAACGTCGAGATGCATTGTAACATAACATCCAGCAGGTGGCCCCGTTGTATGTGGTGTTCACGCAAAAGTGCCACGTCTCCAATGCCACAGACACACACAACCCCCTCATTTCACTTTTCAGTTCATAGTCGCACACTAAAGGTTTTTAACGAATATGGGCCATTTCTTCTAAGAAGGGCGTCTTCATGCAGCCAGTGCAGAGCTGGTCCATCCAGAGGGGGGCTTCGTGCTGCAGGGGCGTTCGGCGAGGGTAAAAGGTGTATGAGAGGTCGTAGTTCAGCAGGCAGCTGATAGAGGCCATGTAGAGGTCTGAGAAACGGCACAGGCGGCGGGAAAAGTAGGTGGGGTTGTGGCAGGTACGGAAAATGCTGCCAAAGTGAGGGTTGAAGAGGTTTTTGGTGACTGCCCTGTAAAAGGAAATGGAAGACGTGTTACAATGGCCATAGCTCTTGATCTGTTTATTAAGAGAGTTCAAGAATTTGTCTTTTTGTCTTGCTTCACGTACCGTAGCTCTTCTCTCTCTTTCAGCCACTCCTGCAGAACCTTCTTGGACTCAGGATCCCGATACATCTGAAAAACAAGAAATGATAAATAAGTCAGTTGTCCGAAGAAAATTATTTTTCTCCAAATCAACAGGGAGAACTTTTGGAATCGTCTTTGAGATAATACATAATAGACTTTTATTATAGCTATGTAAAAAAAAAAACAAACAAACAAAAAAACAAAACAAACAAGCACTACCTTTCAAAGATTTGGGGGTGAGTAAGACATGGATAAAAACACGGATGCATTCAATTGTGACTGAAGTCTTTTGTAACTTTCAAAAAAGTTTTTTTACTAATTCAAATGATCTTTTGAACTTATATTCATGAAAAAAAAAATCCTGCAAACAAAAAATATTAAGCTGCACAACTGTTTTAAACACTGATAATAAACATTTCTTGAGCACCAAATCAGCATATTAAAGCATAAGCATAAATGTGATTTGAAAATTCAGCTTCACAATAACAGGAATCACATATTAAAATATATTCCAACAAAACATTTTTTGAAACTGCAAATTCACAATATCACAAGTTTTCCTTTATTTATTTATTTTTTTTATAAATTAAATAAAAACTGCCTTGGAGAGCATAAAAACTTCTTTCAACTTCTTTCGTAAGTCACATTTTTTCATTTAATAATAATAATAATAATAATAATAATAATTCTGTATATAATATGTTCTCACAATTTTAGGTTTCACGTTTAATCAAAAAAATTTAATCAAAATGTCTGATTATACAAGCCTGTAGTGTGCTAACATTTTAACTAATTTTACATTAATATAACTCAATAAAACTTTTCATTAATACAATAAAAACAAAAACGCAATGTTTCCACAAAAATATATAATCGAACAACTACTTAAAAAAATGATAATAGGAAATGTTTTTTGAGTGCAAGCATAAAAATGATAAACAGGAATAAATCACATATTAAAATATACACGGTACGTATATACATACATATACATTATATATATCTATATATCTATATATCTATATATATATATATATATATATATATATATATGTGTATGTGTGTGTGTGTGTGTGTGTGTGTGTGTGTAAAAAAATAAAAAAATTTATCTATGTATATACAATAATATCTACGCTCCAACAACTTTCATAATGTTGTTTTAATGTTATGTTATTATAAAATTGAAAACTACAGACATTAAAAAAAAAAGTTACAGAAAAACATGCTGATTTTTGCACTGTTATGAAGTGCAAATAGACTTATAAGGGGCAAATAAACAAATAAAAATCATCTATCTTTTTTATTTTTACTTGTGAGATGACTCATCTTCTCATATGTTTCATTAATTACATCAAAAACTCTCGTGACCTCTGCACAAACACAGGAAAAGCTCCATTACTGTGCTGATCTCTTTGGGAATACAGACTTGGATCTTACAGTAACAGTGTCTGTAGGGATGTAACGATAGGAAATATTACAGTATTAATATTACAAATATTCCTTTTACAGTGACCAAAATTATCACGTTTATCAGTATTATCCTGGTATTGTTAAAATGTGCTGGAAATGTTCAAGAAGTGCTGACACATAAATCACTTCACCAAATTTAAAATTAACAAACAAATAAAATGACTTTTTGCTTACCTAATCAGTAAAACAATAACAGTACCAATGATGAGGGCGCACACATAATATCTGAGGGAGTGCAGAGCCATGATCACTATGTATTTGGGAGAGCAAACCCGCTGCAATCCGAGAGATTCGTGCTGGCACCCTCTCGTATTACAATAATGCACTCTTTGCATTTGCTATTAAAATAACACCAAAACTGCTTCAAATGAAGGATGAAAATGAGAATTAAGTCTTAAATGCAATCCACTTCTTATTGGTTAAAATGAACGGAGACTATTTCGTGTTTTTCTGTGGGTGCTCGATCATTTCCGTGGAGATCGGTGCCTGTGCCATTAGTACTGTGCGTGCTATGTGCAAATGAGACTGTTACTTAAAACTGTGCTTTATCAAAATCAAATCATGGTAATCGAATACGGTTATAATGACAATTAAAATACGAAACGGTAATACTAACCGTGGGGAATTTTATCATGATTTATCATGAAACCAGTAATTGTTATATCCCTAAGTGTCTGTTTACATTTTACATTTTATCCCCCATTATCCAAAGCATAAACCATTTTGAGTGGCTCAAATTTTAGCGTAGCACAATTAAAAACAATTATCACCCAAAACCTTGACAGAATATCGGCTCAAATGCATTCTGGATTACATAAACAGAAAAACCGATCACGCCAAACCTTTCTTACATAGAGGATCTAACTTTGGATACGGACACTCAGAACAATCAATTCAGATCAATATAAAGCGAATGGACCTCTGCCAAACCCATCAGGTCACTCCTATGCAACCATAAACTATAGAAGCACATGTAATGCAGACGTGTTTGTTTTGCCCTCATTTGTTCTCTAGAAAATCACTAGATCACTTTTTATTTAAATGTGAAATTTAATATAAAAAGTTTTGTTATTTTTATCCACCTTTTTCGTCAATTAAAGTAAGCCTATGGGTGAGACTTTGGGTTCATTATCCGCTATAGGGAAATAATGAGAATAACAACGTACAGCAAATAGTGAAACTGTTTGCTCATAATTAAGATAATACTTTAATATGGTAAGACACACCAATTTGCAATATCAATCTGTTTTGTGCAGCTAAAAATTGATGGGCATGGGTGAGACTGGAAGCCAGACCCATAAAATTTACAAGTGGCTGCGCCCATTCTTACAGGAAGAAAAAGGTGGATACTAAAGAGAAAGAGTGTTGGTGGAGTTCAGAGTCAAATTGCGTACCTGCATGCGCTCCAGCAGTCCGGTGAGCGCCTGCAACCACGTGAGACTTTGCGCGTACTGCTCTGTGTTCACCACCTTCGTCTCCACTTCAAGTTCTGGCACGATCGCTCCCGTCCTCCACCCATGACGCAGCATCAGGTCCTAAAATGCCGGACAGGATGTTTAGACTATTGTCCACTACAATCATTGTTACTGTTTGACTGTTGGAAGGTAGTAACTAAAGAAAACTACAGGGTGAGATTTACTTCCACTGTTGTTGGAATCACTAAGCTGAAGAAGTAAAAACAACAGGAAGAGACATATGCGCAACAAATGTGAATAAAACAGAAGCATGACGATGACTCACTGCCAAGTCACTGTAGAGATGATCTCCAAAGTAGAAAACTTTGGATCCTCGCCATCCTGTTAGCTTCAGAAAATCCACAAGGTTTCCCTGAAACAAAGCAAAACAACGGCAGTTTTGTTAGCCGGTTGGTAATATTCTGATTGATTTCAAGGTTTTGACTAAGCTGGAAACTACAACGTTTCAAACTACAGTAGTCACGTGGGTTTCTGGAAGCAACGAGTCAACAGACCCTTTCTAAGTTTCCCAAGGAACTTTCCCATAAGTCTTTCCCAATTTGGGATGGTTTTCATACATTGCTTTAACTTCGTCTTGCTTGAGGGCGGGTATGTAGTCAGGCTAAGTCTGTTCTGGTCAGCCAAATCTGTTTGTACATGCCTGACACCACTAAACTGTGCTCAATTGATTTTCCATTTAGACTGAGTTGATCTCACCACCTTCTTTTCCACTTGTTCCAATTGAAAGCCAAATTAAATGGATAAATCATTCTACTATTAATAGAGACTCAATGCTGAGCTGGAAGGATTTGGGTTTATTCTCACAGAGCTAGCAAAAAGCTAACCATGTAAGCTTTAAAATATTATGTTTTTGCAAGCTGAGGACATCTAAGTAGGGCAAATGTCCCGGTAATTCTGGAAAATTTCACCAGCTGTATTTGTAATCCCTGACTTAATTCAGGCTCAGAGATGAGTCAGCATAAATGATATAGCAACTAAAAGCTTCTCCTCTGCCCGTACTGCTCAGAATAAACAGACGTAATGCAGGACAAAACAAATCTGCGTTACCTGTTTATAGATCTGTCCCTTTTCCAAACTCTTGATTCTGTCCCACTGTAAATCTCCATTGCTGTCCAAACGTCTAAATGGCCTGGAAAATTAAAAGATAGAGATGTTTTAAACTCACTGCAAAGTGATCATTCAAAATAAAACTAAAAACACTCAATGCTGGAGAAAAAAAAAGGTTATTTGTAATCCATACATAAGGGTTTATTTTCCATTAAAGGAACATGGCACTATTTTTGGAAATAGGCTCATTTTCCAACTCCCCTAGAGTTAAACTATTGAGTTTTATCGTTTTTCGAATCCATTCAGCCAATCTCCGGGTCTAGATTGTCTTTTAGCATAGCTTAGCATAGATCACTGAATCTGATTAGACCGTTAGCATCTCGCTCAAAAATGACCAAAGAGTTGATATTTTTCCTATTTAGAACTTGACTAATCTGTAGTTACATCGTGTACTAAGACCGACAGAAAATGAAAAGTTACAATTTTCTAGCCTGATATGGACTCTCATTTCAGCATAAAAATCAAGGAACTTTGCTGCCGTACCATGGGTGCAGCAGGCGCAACGATATTACGCAGCGCTAATGCTGCTAAGCTAAAAGTGCTACCGCCAGACCCGGAGATCGGCTGAATGGATTCGAAAACGGTAAAACTCAACTGTTTAACTGGAAAATGAGCCTATTTTCAAAAATACTGGCGTGTTCCTTTAAGTTTGGTGTCAGTCATCTAAAAATAAATAAATAAAAAAAAGATACAATTTGTAATACTATACTAATTATACTAATAAAATAATAATATTCTGCAGGGATGTTAAATTGATCAAAAGTGACGAAGTAGGGCCAGTTGGCTACTGCTACTGTAAAAAAAATCATTCCTGAGCGCTGCGTTTCAGAGGCAAAGACGTGTTCTGTGTGAATGGCCAGTAAGAAAATAATATATATAAAAACAATCGTTCATTAATCGTAATTGAGGTAAAATGTTCAATTAATCTGGATTTTAGATTTATATTCGCATCTCCTGCACGAAACAACATTCTAAAAACACGGCCTATTCCACTGCCAGCGTTGCATTCTTGTCAACACAAAAACGCACTCTACAGCGACATGAGCACGTTGGATCATTCTTTTCTCTTACCTATTATCATTGCCATATTGTCAAAGTGTCTAATTCTAACATATTTATATTAAAAAAGAAAAATTAAATTGTTGCAACATTTTGGACCAGAAATCTTAATTGACTGTAAATGAGATCTTATCCATTCACAGTAAACCCGACTTACTTTACGCAATCATTGAAAAAATGTGGTTTGTCAGCTTGAACAATGACAACGTCAAAGAAGTCCCTCCACTCCTTTCCAACCATGTACTTCATGCCTTTATCACTGAAACAATACAGGACAAAAACAGTTACTTACTACTTTAGCAGTGCAAAAATAATAAACAAGCAAAAATAACAAAAAAAACAAATAAGCTCATGTTTAAATTTATGACAATTAGGGGTCCAAAATATGTGGTCATTGTTTTTTTTTTATTTTTGTAATTGTATGGAGCTTCAGTTTGAGGTCCTTTATGAACTGATCTGCTGAATATGATACAACAGAGAAGAAACTCACACAAAGCTGAAGGGGCTGTTGGTAATAAGAAAAAGCTTCTTCCCATGACTGGCCAGCCGGTGCAACACAGCGTATGTCTCGTCTCCTCTGAGAATGTATTTCTCTGGGGACCGAACAAGGAAGGAAAAGGGGTCACAAAAGGCTGAAAAAAGAGGTCCTTTTAAAACCAAGTCTTGGTATTCTATGCTAACTAAAACCAAATTAGTCATTGTTGCAGACTATGATATCTATAATACAGAATCTGATCAAATCGGTTTTCCTGTTTGCCTAAGAAGTGTTTATACTGCAAAGGAAAATCTATGATAAGGATTTGCAGGTTCCCTGCTTGTCCGCAGGGACAACATTAAAACCAAAGATTACATTGGGCTAGCCCAACAGAACTGCTCCCTTCAAATCTCATTCTCCAGAGAGGTCCGACTATGTAACAGTCTGCTCTGAAAACAAAGGACTGCTCTCCACCTATATACACACAGGCCACATACATGCCCTGCACAGACTGCTCTGGAGAGTCAACTTCAAGTCTGGTTGTCATTAGCTTCGGGTTTCAATAACATGGTCTTTAGCTGGCTAAAGAAATTTAGTGCAAACCTTGCTTTAACAAAGATTTTAAGCCTTTTTTGGATAATGCATATAGTAAATATTTGTTAATACTCACCAAGATCTTGCATGATCCATTTGTACATGTAACCCTTGATATGCACCATTCCAATGGCATCCTGAAAAGAAAGATTTGGTTCATATTTTTCAAAACATAAAAGTTAAACAAACAGGCGTTTTTTGTGAACCAGTGCTTAAGGCAAACACTTCCTATTCTCTTTTTTTAGTTTCTTCTTCCTCTGTTCATAAAAATGATTTTAAAACGGATTTTTCTCAAACTCTTTGTTCCGCTGCCAGGTTTTCCGGTACCCTATGACATCTTACGCACCCACACGTCACACCGCGAGTACAGTACAATCTGTTCTAGCAGCGCGGACAGCAGTCAGTTCGAAAAGCTGCGCTTGTAAGATAAACAAGCGCAGCTGACGTTTTACTTCCTGACAGGCTCTTCAGTGAAAGTGTTAATGAGGCAAACCCACACATTGCAAAACAATTCATTTGAATCTTGTTGACGCATTGGAGGTCTGATATATTTTGTATTTTAGCCAATTGCGCAGTTAAGATTTTTATTTTCTACTAGTCAGCGAGAGCTTGAGTAAGGAAGAGTGGGGCTGAAAAGCAGAAGTGAAAGACAAGAGTACATTCTGCAAGTAAAATGACCCAAAACAGCATGAAAAAACAAAGTCGCTCTGTAACCCAATTCAGGACCACCGTGATCCAGGCTGAATGAAAACAAATCAGTCAGCGGCACTTAACCACAGGCACAAGAAAGAATCCGCTCGGCTTGACGACAGAGTTTACAAAACGACAGACAAGAAACAGCTCTCACGGTTTTAAATTACAAAAGCAGTTTGTAAACTATTCCCACAGTCGGTAAAAACAGCCTGGCTTTATTGTGCAAATGCTCTTAAGTGGTTTGATCAGGATTCACGCAGGGTGTATTGACTTCACACTTACTGAGACATCTTTGTAGAGATGCACTGGGTCGTACTCGATGTCGTTTGAGATGAAATAATCGTTCGCAGCTGCCAAGAGAGTCATCTCGGGGATGGAGAACACATCCATAAACTGCTTCATTTTGGGACCCTGGAACAAATAATAATAAAACGCATGAGTCATGTGTATTTTACAGCAGTAACGAATAAGCAAAGCTTCATCTGTATACCTAAATTACATGCCTTCTCAATGAGGAGCTGGAAATACTGTTGATCTATTGCAAGGAAATTGCAGGTCATACACTTTAATGACCATTTTAGTGCAAAACCTCACATTCTCCAAAAAAAAAACAATAACCGTATTTAAACATTTTCAGAGCCATGAATCCGCATGACTATATCAGTCATTTGTGATTTTAAAAAGTACAAAAAAAAAAAAAAAAAGTGTGTGTGTGTGTGTGTGTATATATATATATATATATATATAACCTGTACAATTTAACAGGACAGTTACAGATGTAGCATCATTTGTTTTTCCAAAAAGAAAATTACTTTTTGAATTTTATTATTTGTGTTTTCACTCCTGTCTGTGACCTCACCAGAAATACCTGAACTGACTCAAAAAAAAATTATGTTGTACTCAAGTCAGACAATACTAGGCAAGGATGTTTTACTGCATCCAAGAACAATATTCAGCCTATGATATGTTTTGCAACAGAGCATAACAAAAGAAATCCTCTTTGAATAGAGATGACTTTTTGCAAAACACCATTTTATAAATCCCTGATACATTTGTGTTTCCCATGATCGCGGAAAACCTGCAGAGAAGAACGTGCCCGATAGCCATCTGATAGAGAAAAGGACTGTAATGTTTTTGTTGTAGATATATAGCGTACAGCAATTACTCATGGTGGCTGGACACACAAAATCAGATCTGAGCTCCTGACAGGGTGGCACCACTTTAGCCTCACTGACCTCTTAGTAATGAGGCACAAAAATGTAATCATGCCAATAACACCATGTAAACATCTGCTCTCTCGAGTGTAAAATTGAAATTAAATTTGATGAAATGAAAACGTGGAAAAAAAAATCACCTTGCCGTAAAACCCGCTGACTTGATGGAGGGGAACGTGGTTTGAACCTCCATAAAGTTTCATGACCTCATCATCAGGGACAGGCTTCAGACCCCTGCAAATAGAAACAAAGCCTGTGAATTACATAACACACAGTTATCCATGCAAACTCACTGACCAAACTGATTTGATTTGATTTAATTTACCTATAAACAGTGCCCAACTGGATATAATGAAAGGCGTCAATTTTCATCAGTAGTCCCTGTGGCATTGAAATAATAAGAAAAATATTTTATTAAGTTTACTGCACAAGTGCAATTAAACAACACTGCAAAAACTCTAACAAAGACTGTTAAATGCACCTTTTGGATGTCGTAGTGAAGTCCCCGAGTTGCAAAGTTGGGAATGTAGTCGTACTTACTTATTCCCTCAGGATACTAGTGAAAGAAACAAAAGTTAAGTCATCTCAGGCATGCCAACCTTTAACCCCACACCCCTTGACTCCACATGACCCCTTAGGCAGGTCAACCATCATTAGAACAATTAAGCAAAACAGAAAATCTGAGGACTTTAGCCAAAAGTCCCAAGATACATTTTTTGTGTTAGGGGCCGTTCACACAAAACACATTTTTGTGTTTCACTGCACTGCTTTTCCATTGTTTTTCTATGCTAAAATGAGCTAGATGGACATGTTTCGACTGTTGCGCTCGCGTCTTTCACAGCGCCTCACACGTAACACAGCGTTCTTAAAAAAAAAGTTGAAAAAAATTGATGAAAAACATCTTAACTTGTGTTCCGAAGACGAACAAAAGTCTTACGGGTTTGAAACGACATGAGGGTGAGTACTTAATGACAGAATTTCAGTCCAAATAACTTTCAAAATAAGAAAAGGAGACAAGGTTTGTTTTTTTCTCATTCCAGTGCTTTGCACCTCCAATTTTAAATGCAAAAAAGCATTCTGTGTATGACCTCTTGACTTCATTCTAAGGGGTCGGTCACACAGAATGCGTTTTGCATTCCACTGCACCGCTTTCCATTGTTTTTCTATGTAAACATGCGCTAGACAGACCCGTTTGACCATTGTGCTTGTCTTTCATGGCGTTCTACAAACGTGGTGTTGAAACAGAAGTTCGTCGACGCCGATAGCCTTGTGGGCAGCGCGCCGACATTGTGTTAGGGGCCGTTCACGCGCTATGCGCTATGCCCGTCCCGAGTTCGAATCCCGGCTCCAGGACCTTACCCGATCTCGCCCCCATCTCACTCTCCCTCTTTGCTACCTATCAGCTATGATATGTCCTATAGTAATAAAAGCAAAAAGGCCAAAAATAAATAAAAGTTCGAGTTTTATAAAAACGTAAGACTTTGCGTTTTTCCGCTACCTGGCGACCTGCGTTTTTAAAGATAAAAACGCTGTTGCGTTGTTTTTTGCAGCGTTCTAAAAACGTTGCACTAATGTAAAGGAAAAAACGTGTACCTAGACCGTACGTTTTTTCCTTTCCCATTCCGCGAATTTTTATTTTCTCGCTATTTTAATCGCAAAAACGCATTCTGTGTGAACGGACCCTAAATGGCTATGTGTTTTACATCATAATAACGCTTCGTATTAATAATTATTTGGTTTAATAACAACGAAATATGAAAAATAAACAGGTTTATGATATAAAATTAGATATTTTTTTCGGACCTTGTAATGCTGGACGAGAAACTCTCGCGCCTTGTTGTAAATCATCTCGTCCAGCGCGCTGGAATAGAGCGCGAGCGTGTAATCATAGTCGAAGCCGTAGATGTCCACCTCTTCCAGATTCACTTCATTGTTGGCATAGATGGTGGACGGGTTCAAAAGATTGCACACCCCAGGAGGAATCAAATCTGTGGGGCGGCAAAGGGAGATTTGAGATTTATTATAACATTTCAAAAGCATGTTTTAAAATAATGTTTCTTCTGTTAAACAAGGCTGTTAAGAAAAACCATGTTTGGTACACCCGAAATAGTTGTGAACACAAAATGTCGATCATGCATTGGACATGTGAATGGCAGTTGGCAGTTGTTTACAAAGCGTCCAGAGGCCAGCGCCTCTTTGGAACGGATGAAAAGTGGGCAAATAATGTTTGTCATGAGTCCAGAGATTACAGGACACCACATATGAGAAGTCAAATTAAATCTACATACCGTGCACAAGCCGTTTCATCTCGTTGTATCTCGCCCACAAGTAGGTTTTATTGTTGATCTGCGGGGCCGTGGATGAGAAAGCCCTGCCAGATTTGGTCAGAGATTCTTCGCCTCTATTTTTGCCCACGATCTGGTGTCTGTGCGATGTGACTGCGGCTGCAACAGGGTTATGACTAGCTGCTAGATTTCTCGTCGAGCCACACTTGTGTCCATCTTTGCAGCAGTTATTCCCGTTCGTTGTTGTTGAGCCAGCCGAGGCGAAGCTTCCACAAGCAAAAGCAGGAATATTCAATCCTGCGCACAGCGAAACTCTGCAACTGGAGCTTCTTTGCCACATTGCGTTGCTTAAACTGCCTATTTTTTTGCAAGCCATGTCTACACTATGCTAACAAGTTGTTTACTTCTTTCATCCGTACTCGCCACGCGTGTTCACTAGGCTCGCTTCTGTGGGAACTGATACAGCTTCACTGAGGGCATCGTTGGTCAGGCCCTTCAGGCGCAGGCTGTTTTATGAACCAATCAGATAGCAGACTTGTAATGATTGACAGTTGTTTAAACCAATGAGACGTGGATTCTGCTGCGTCGCTTATCAAGGGGTCTGGCTCATATGGAAAACGTGTTTACATGCCAGTCCAACCAATACGTTGCCTTGATGAAAATTTAGCAATATTTCATGCCTTATGATTGGTCAAACGACCTGGCAACTGCCTACATGTGCTACGTGACTGAATATGCTTAGTATACTTTTTGTTCCTGGATACATTGGCATGTATGTACAAGATGTGACCGTAGAAGCCACTGGCTGTACTTCGAAAACATACGATTGTTTTGTTTTTTTGTTCTACACGTTTCATCGCAGACTTCAGGAGTGCGGGCTTCTACAAAAACACTGGAACAAAAGGGACGCATTATGACTGCAGTTTAGTGCAGTAGCAAAAGGCTGAGGTCATTAGTTCACCGCTTTTGATCATATGTTCGACTTATGTTGCTATCTTATCCAAACCGATAGGCAAAATTGATTTTTATTTATGAAGCCCTTCCGGAATGCACACTTTTTTTTGTCAGTGAGTCGATTTTAGGCGTTGCAGTAAGAGTAAAGTCACGTTTTACACACATTCACAAGTTGTCCACAAGAATTTACTAGGCTAATCGGCTAAGTGACATAAAATAAGGAGTGTAGAATAGCTCAAATTTTGTCAGTTTATGGCCATTCATGTCTGAAGTAACTGTTGTATTGACATTCATACAGCATTCATTTGAATGTGTGGGACAGGGTGTGGCAGAGGCAACAGGAACGTGCTTTTTCAATGCCCCAGGAAAATCTTGATGAAACCATGTAGTTTCACGAAAACTATCAACAACATTTCGCTCCAAAATGTAAATACAATAAACTGAAATTTCCGAAGAGACAAATAAGCCTATTTTTAGAATAGTTTAATTTTCAAAGCCAGAACCATTGTTCTGTTCATTTTACAGTATTTTTGTGGCATATCTTTTATATATATATATATATATATATATATATATATATAAAAGATATATAAGATATACATACATATATATATATATATATATATGTATATATAAATTTGGAGAGAAATGTGGGTGGAAAATGGTTTTTGTCAGATTCGATCATATGAACTTCCTCAGGACAGTAACTGGTAGCAAAATGGTGAAATACCAGAACATCATGCTCATAGATTAAACATATGTATACAAGTCTTGGTAAATTACAAAACATTCTCTTCAATATAAATTCGCAATAAAACATTATTCCCAAATTTTGCAGCCCTACTCTAAATGTCTAAATATTACAGCGAAGGTGAAAAACTGCCTCAATGACAAGCCAAAGGATCTAATACCTTATTTTAACAGTCAACACGTCATCCTCAAAACTATTTTGCAAAAAAGGAAAACTTGACAACAACCACCGGTGGCAAAATGGTGAAATATCAGAACATCTTGTTCAGAGATTGAGAAGATGTATACAAGTCATGGTGAATTACAAAACATTGTTTTTGATATGATCTCTAAAATCAAACATTCCAAAAACAGGCATTAACTACTAAACTGTTTTGAAAACCAGTTTGATTGGGACAATCATCAGTGTGTTAGTTAATCAGACACTTAAATGGGTTTACACAGCTTTCCTACAATCAAAGAGTACTTTTCTATCTCAAAGGTTCAATGACGATATAACTGACGAGTATTTGAGTGCTATGGATCCATCAGAGCCAAACAAACAGATACGTTATCAAATTTATGCTTTAATACGAAACAGGCAAGCTGTTCATGAGTATTGTTATCAGCCACACTATTCTCCAAGCTCATCTAAACTGCCTGAAGTCTGTAATGTTCATCAGCAGCTCAACCCATACGATGAACAACAATCAGAGGTCACTGTTAACGGACACTTTCATGTACATAATATGGTGGTTATCGCCGTATAACAAAGATGTTGTTTTATCAAGCCGAAGCACCGGAACTGGTCCTTCTCGAATTATTGCAGTCCAAGCTTTTTGTTAAAAAACAGAATCTCATCACAATGATCAGAATTAGCTTTAACTAACATTTCTTCAAATTTGTGTCATTTTGATGCAAAAAACGTTTGTGTTCAAACCCTCAGTAAAAGCTGAAAGTTGCTAATGTGATGAGGATTATTTCAGATGGAGGGCTGACGCAGATGGGAGCCGAACTGACGTCTCTCACAGCAGCGCTCGTTTCAGCAGGCTGGGTTTTCACTCTGCAGTACCATCAAACATGGACGGAGCAACAGCTCAACCTTCCCGGATCTTCGCAGCGAGAGCCGAGTTCTCCTGACGAATGGCTTTGTAGTCTTCGAGGATCTTCTCTAGATTGCTAACTGTTCTTTTGCCATTTTCAGTCTCAATCTACAGAAAGTAACCAAAACAAAACTGATGACAGTTGAAAAGTGACGATGAAATGATGTTTGTTTACATATAAATACGAGTTTGTTTCACACCTGTTCTTCAAGGTCTCGGATTTCCCTCATGATGGTTCCTGTGTCCTCAATAGTCTGAATCAGCTGAGTGCAGTTCTGAGAGGACAAAAATGTTTTTAAATTATTAAATTGATAGTAATGCAGGTAATCCGTTAAAGTCAGCAAGGGCATTAGCTTTAAGTTCAGTTGTGTAGTTCAAAGGTTGAACAGATGGACTAAAGCACTGCTAACAGCCTGAACAAAAGGAGCACAAGCCAACACATCATGGGCCATTTTTGTCCGAAATGTTTTTTGCAGGTTTAAAAGCAGATTGCCTTTTGCTCATCTTGTCACATGAGACAATGTGCTTCGAACACAGCATTTTAGGACTGCAATATGCAATTTTTAAAATATAAGTCAAGACCAGTGACAACATCAAAATATATATTATCACATTTATTTGTAGATCAATTTAACGGGAACTTCACCCAAAAATGAAAATTCTGTCATTAATTACTCGCATGTCGTTCCAAACCCGTAAGACCTTCATTCCTCTTCGTAACACAAATTAACTGTTGAATAAAGTATTTTTTTATGTGCACATTCATGTGCAGTATTCTTGTATCTTCATAAAAGTGTCAGCTGTGTTGCTGTTTATGCAGGGTCAAGAAGGCCTTGCATTTCTTCAGAAATATCTTAATTTGTGTTCCGAAGATGAACGAAGGTCTTACAGATTTGTAACATGAGGGTGAGTAATTACTGACAGAATTTTTAGTTTTAATAACCCTTTAATGATATGCAGACTTATACCTCATGTAAGGCAGCCAAGTACTTGTAGGATTTGCGGACAGATTCATCCTTCTTGGCATCCTGCAGTTTGAAAAAAAAAAAAAATTCATTTATTTTTTAAATATTGAATTACTACTTCAAAATAGTGAAAATGACACTCTTTAAAAGGGTTTGAGATCACATCAAAAATAAACAATTGTTATGATTTCATATATATATATATATATATATATATATATATATATATAAAGTTGTTAATTATGCTTATCAAGGCTACATTTAATTTATCAAAAATACACTAAAGAACTAATTTTACGAAATATTATTGCAATTTAAAATAACGGTTTTCTATTTTAATATACTCTATAATATAACTTATTTATGTAAAGCAAAGCTGAATTTTCAGCATCACTGCTTCAGTATTTAGTGTCACATGATCCTTCAGAAATCATTCTAATATCCTGATTTATTATCAATGTTGGAAACAGTTGGGCTGCTTAATAATTATTGGGACCTGTGATATTTTCTTCAGGATTCTTTGATAAATAAGAAGTTAAAAAGAACAGTCTTTATTCAAAATAGAAAATTTGTGTTACAATATAGGCTACTATTCAAAAGTTTGGGGTTAATAAATTATCTTTCTTTTTTCTTGTTTTAAAGAAATTAAATAAATGCATAAAAAGTGATAGAAATTATTTAGATTTTGAACAAATACTGTTCTTGTTAACTTTTTATTCATCAAATAATAATAAAAAAAAAGTATCACAGGTTCCAAAAGAATATTAAACAGCACAACAGTTTCAAGACTGATAATCAGATTATCAGAATGATTTCTGAAGGGTTATGTGACACTAAAGACTGGAGTAATGGATGATAAAAATGCAGCGCAGTGTCACAGAAATAAATTTGATTTTAAGTATATTAAAATAGGAAACCAATGAGAATTGCAATAATGAGAATTTAACAATATTACTGTTTTCTGTACTTTTGATCAAATAAATACAGCCTTGATGAGCATACGAGACTTCATTAAAAATCTTACTGATTCCAAGCTTATATATATATATATATATATATATATATATAAAACAGTTATAAATTGCAATAATATAGAAAAAAATTACTTTAAATAAAAATTTATTAAATTACTTTAATAAAATTATTGACCCCAAACATTTGACCAGTAGTGCATTTAAAAAAAACCTTTTTGGACCCCACTATATATAAGACCAACCTTAAACACCAGTTCATCTGTGACAGCAAATGTTCGGTCCAGTTTTCCTGTCAGGCCGTTAATCTCTTTCTGCAACTCCTTTGTGTCGGACAAAATCTGCAGGGGGTCGATTAATAGGGTCAGAGGTCAAAAGGCTTCTGAAGACCTGCCAACTTCAAACACAAAGCTAATGTCTGTGGACACAGGTCATGAACTCAGATGAAGTATTTTATTGAGGGCTAGATAAAGGATAAACTCAAACAAAGACCTTAGTGATTTCCTCCTTCTGTTTCTTTATGTTGCCTACGATCTCCAAGATCCTCATGGTGTAGGCTGAGCGAGACACGTCTTTAGATAGCGTTTCATACTCAGTTAACTGTAGAAAAACATTGGGAAGAGGAGTAAACAAACACACTCAATGTTAAAACAACAAACAATAAATATTATAAGATGGACTTAATATTTAAATGCTTTCCTAGACCTATTCATGTCCTAATCATGCAACCATTTGTCTGTTAACACAAAATGACACAATCACGACCAATCAGAATATATATTTTTGTTTAATATGCATGTGGAGTGGGAGTTTGAAACAATGAGATTCCAAATGGGGTAGAGTTACACAGCCAGATGTAACAGACATGGAAACCAAAAGATTGTATGTCCTGTGACGGCTGATGAGGACAAAAACTCATTTACATAGAACAGATGGCATTGAACACTTGTTTTTCTGTGGTGTGGCTGGTTAGGACATGGTGTAGGTAATAAATGCATTGATTGGATGTTTGAAAGGAGGGGGAAGGGATGAAAAAAACATTTCATACCAGCTGCTTATACAGACTCTCCTTCTTTTTGGCCTCCTCAGCAGACTGTCTGATTTTGTCATGCAGGTCTTTTATCTCTGACAGCTTCCTGGAGGACTCGGACTAAGTGAAAGTTTACATAACTGAGTGAAAGTTTACATAACTGGTCACTTCATTAAGGCACACAATGCAGTCAAAGTCATAATTAGGGCTGCACAATTAATCATAGGATAATCAAAATCAAGATGTGGCTTAGTGAGACAATTAAATAGCAGACAATCTGCTATTTAAAAACACTGTGTTCTTTTACATGTAAGCGACATGGTTCACAGGAAATAGATTAACTTTACTGTGTAAAAATTTACTGTTTAAAGTAGTTCTGTCAAAATTAGCACGTCATATTAAAGCATGAATTAAACTACGAGCATGCTTGTCAGATCCGCATCATGTTCAGCAGCGGCAGCACTTAAAGTAATAGAAAAGAAAAAAAAAAAGAGGAAATCTACAACTCTTTTAGCTTTATAGATTAATCTATATTTAATTTAGTATTTAGTGTTTGCTAACTTTATTCAATATCTGTATATTTCCTCCTTGCTTAAGATTGTTTTAAGTCCACGTAAAGTCTAATAAATGTTCAAATTTATAGCTCTCAATTACAATGTAATGTTGAATGGCTATAGTCAATGGTTAAATACTAGGGGAAAAAACAATTTCCTAGAGACACCAGTAATATTGGTATCAGTGGTACTCACCTTAAGTGATTTAAAAAAATATGTAACAAATATTATGAATATACTGTCTTTGTGGGTTTAAAAAAAAAAAAAAAACAATTGACAGCATTAGTTTAAAGATATTTATCAAGGATTGACCTCTACAAGTGTGTCTCGATAAATATCTTTAATATTCTTTAAAGGGGTCATCGGATGCCCATTTTCCACAAGTTGATATGATTCTTTAGAGTCTTAATGAAAAGTCTATAATATACTTTGGTTAAAAATTCTCAATGGTTGTGTAAAACAACACCCTTTTTACCTTGCCAAAATCAGCTCTGCATAATTCATTCTGTTCTGGTCGAGCTTGCTTTAAATGTTAATGAGCTCTGCTCGCCCCGCCCCTCTCTTCTCTCTTTACTTTAGCTGCGTTTAGCCGCTAAACTTGCTAACTAGCACATTATTAGGAAAGGTGATTGCAAAGATTCATAATAAAAAAATTAATACTCACTTCTGCTGTAAGTGAAACTGGATCACAAATGATTCGCACGAACATAGATGGATATATGTAGATCGGGAGCTGCATTTCCTTCACAAACAAACGTAATCCACTGCATCTTTAGCGGCTCAGATGTCGGGACTAAATGACGACCACTACGTTTATTATTACATCCAGTAACACAACACCTCAATCACTCAATCTGAGATACTCTTGTCTAACTTGCGTCCCTGCTCCGGCATCGAAACAATGGAGGTTACTGGACTATTACAGCTGATTTAAGGCAGGTCTGAGGTAAGACGCTCATGTCAATCAACTATCATGGCAGCGGCCTCTGTGGGTGTGACGTCACACCGACAGGCATCTGAGAATGGCTCGATTTGAAAAAGGGGATATTATTTTTACAGATTAATTAAAAACCACTGCATGGATTTTTATCATTATAGGGTAGATTTGTACATACACTGCATACACTGCACATATATTATTTTTCCTAAACTACTCCTTTTTCATTTTGCAATGGAATATTATAATATAAATATTTCTTATTTAATACTTGTATTTAGTTTAGTTAAAAAAAAATATTATTGTTGTTGCTGTTATTATGTTGATGATATCAAACATTTTTGGTCAAAATTGTGCAGCCACAACACAACAAGCATTGTGCACGATAACGACAAAGCACAGCGCTTAGAAAAAAACAACAAAAACCACAAGTTGCGCAGCCCTTTTCATACTTTGTTACAGCAAATGTCACAAAAAATGTCTTAAAGGATTAGTTCACTTCCAGAATAAAAAAACCCCCATGTCATCCAAGATGTTAATTTTCCTTCTGTCACTGTCCTACATTCCAGGATTTTTCTCCATATAATAAACTTGGATGAGCAATTAAAAAAAAATATAAATTTTTATTTATTTATTTATTTTTTTTTAGAAAATTACCAATCGTTTTGCTAGACAAGACACTTGATCCTCAACTGTAATCGTGCAGATCCATTTGAAGCTGCACTGAAACTGCACTGAAACTGTAACATTGAAGCTTGGTATATAGAGAAAAATCCTGGAATGTTTTCCTCAAAAACCTTAATTTCTTTTCGACTTTTCGAAGAAAGACATGCACATCTTGGATGACATGGGAGTGAGTAAATTATCAGAAATTTTTTATTCTGAAAGTGAACTTCTTTAATAATAATCAAGGAGTAAAATTTCAAAAGTCAAAACTTCACTCTCAAAACTACTTTTGAAAACAACTCAAATCAGCCTGTTATTATTCAGTGATTTGATGTACAAAGAATTAAACTGCTATGTACATATTTGGCTGTTTAGACAAGAGTGCATATTAGACTCAGATGACTGCAGTTGCTATAGGGCTGTACGACACATCAGGGTAACACAAGGTACCTCTCTGTTGCTGCACAGCTCTTTTAGTCTGCGGTGCTCGTCAATCAACGGGACTCTGTGTTTCTCCCACTGCGAGGCCAAATGAACCACTCGTTTAGAGCTTGCCTCTACCAGACTCTACAAACACAAACACACCGAACAGACAAAAGGAAACATGTCATTAGTCACAGGCTAGTTACATACAGTTCAATTCTGTCTGCACTGTACTGTTATTTCTGTTTTTTATTGTTTGTTTTTGTGTGTTGCAAGTGTGTATGTCGTGTGACTTGCGTACCTGCAACTTTAACAGGTTGTTCTCAGCATCAGGTAGCAAGTCAATGGTCTGTCTCTTCATTTTGATCGAATTCTCCTTCTCAGCATTGCTAACCTCTTTCTGTTGCAGCTCATCTGACACCTGTAGACAGGAATACAACATATCAGTGGTTAAAAAAAATAGCTGCATTTAACTATATTTTAAATGATGAAGTAGGTAATACTATATAGTAGTCAACATTTGAAGTGGATCAAAGTTGTCCTAAGACAAGAACAGGTATTGTTTTGGTTTTAGGACAACTTTGATGAAAGGTTTGATTACTGTATGTGTGATATAATGCTAGCATAACATTCAACATGATTGGTCATTACCTGCTGGATGGACACTGTAAGCTGTTTGATGTCTCCGCCCACTTCTTCCATTTGGACTGACAGCTGTTGCAACTGTTGCTGCAGAGCAGAAAGCTCTGCTTCCTGCTGGGCCTTTAGGTCCTCCTCTGATTGGTGAGAGCTGGGAAGTGCACTTGCTGCTGCTGCCATCTGCTGGACTGCTTTCTCAGGTTCCTAAAAATCATTTTGACCGTTTGCTTTAATTTGCCTTTTTAGTTAAAAGCCTAAACACCGGAATACAGGCTCCAAGCAGATGAAGTTCATTGGAAAAAAAAAGTCAAAAATTAATATCCAGTTATAGTTTTGATAATAAAAAATGGCTGTAAGTCAGAGACCAAGGTTATTATAGTTTTGGATTATTAAAATTGTTTTATTTTCATATCGTTTTCAAATTTACAATAAAATTGTTTTGTTTTTATTAGTTTCATTAATAATTTTGTTAGTTTCGTTTTTATTTTGCGAACACATTTCTATTTAGTTTTTATATAGTTTAGTTTCAGTTGTAGTAATTAAAGTTTAGCCGAAAATTAACGCATGCCGAGATTGATTAGATGGTAAAAGTGTATAAATACAAGCAAAAATGAAGCAGTCATGCCTTTTTACACCATAAATCTACACAAGTTGTGCTTACATTCTATTTAAAAGCACTAGACTGAATAATAAATGTGGTGTGATATTTAATTTGAAAATAAATATAATTAGTTTTTATTAGGCCTAGATGTCTTTTATCTTATTTAACCATAATCATGATATTATAGCTGTCGTGTTTTGCTCACTTTCCCGCAAACATATGCACATAAATCATAACTGGGACTAAAGAAATTCAATAATGATGGGGGAGCCTCAACACTTGATTAGCAGTGTTGCACATTATAGCCTTTCCCACTGCAGCTGAAGTGAATGACCACTTAGGGAGTGTGTCTTGCTCGCTTTCTGTAGCCAAGCTATATATTTTATACGTTTTATTTTTAATGCTTCTATAATAGACCAATGGCCACATATACACTGCAGAGTTCAAGAAGAGACAATGGCATTTAACAGTAAATGTCATGTTTTAATATGTTCTTTTCATTTATGAAGAATTATAAGCGTGTATTTTATGCATATTTATTCAGCCTGGCAGATTGTTCAAAAGATGTAGGCAAAAGTTTTTATTATTTACAGTAAGGACGCACGTTCCCTTCTTTTTCTATTCCGCCGCTTGTCATTTTTCTTCAAAGCTTCAACTTAGATGCCCTATTTTGGTTTGATTGCTTGTGTTACGTGAGAAAATAAATCATGTTACCGCTGCAGTAGCCCAGTTTTAATGGAGGTGCAGTTCAGGTCGCGGTCTTTATTTCAAAAGGGTCCCTAAACCGGCCGCCACACAGCTAATATATTTTTCCGTCACAGGGTGAGAATAATTACGATAACAATTATTTATTTTTGATAATTATTATTTTATTTCAGTTCTTTTTTCAATAACTGTTGCTAGTTTTGTTTCGGTTTTTCATTTATTTTGACGTTTTTAGTTTATTTCAGTTTACAAAAATGTTTTTGGATGAATCGTTTTCGTCTTAGTTTTAGTTTACAAAAAAACACTAATTAAAGTTTCCAAGTACCAAAGTAAAGTTGCCAAGTAAATTTATTTTATAATATAAAATAATCTTCATGCTAATTAGTATAATAATAATCATTATAATTAAGCGTAATATATATTTTGAATTACTATATACACTACCAGTCAAACGTTTTTGAACAGTAAGATTTTTAATGTTTTTAAAGAAGTCTCTTCTGCTCACCAAGACTGCATTTATTTGATCCAAAATACAGCAAAAGCTGTAATATTTTAATATATTTTTACAATTTATTATAACTACTTTCTATTTGAATATATTTTACAATGTCATGATCAAAGCAAAATTTTCAGCATCACTACTCCAGCCTTCAGAAATCATTCTAATATTCTGATCTGCTGTTCAAGAAACATTTTATTATTATTATTATTATTATTATTATTATTATCAATATTTAAAACAGTTGAGTACATTTTTTCAGGATTCTTTGATGAATAGAAAGATCCAAAGATCAGCATTTATCTGAAATAAAAAGCTTTTGTAACATTATACACTGTACCATGCAAAAGCTTGAAGTCGGAATTCTTTTTTACTTTTCTATATTTTTATTTAGGAAGGATGCTTTAATGTTACATTTTTTTAAAACATAAATTTATACAATAATAAATGTTGTTTAAGCAGCAAATCAGAATATTAGACTGATTTCTGAAGGATTGTGTGACTGGAGTAATGATGCTAAAAATTCAGCTTTAAAAATCACAGCAATAAATTGCTAAATTACTATTTAAATATATTCAAATAGAAAGCAGCTATTTTAAATAGTAAAAATATTTCAAAATTGTACCGTTTTTGCTGTACTTTAGATCAAATAAATGCAGACTTGGTGAGCTGAAGAGACTTCTTCAAAAAACATTAAAATCTTACTGTTCAAAAACTTTTGACTGGAATCATTACAATTAAGCATAATATATATTTTTTGAATGAGTTATCATTTATAATATCTTTGTAAATTTTTTGCTTTGTTTATAAAGTTGTATTAGAGCCCATTAGTCACCATTTATAAATATTATTACTACTATATAATTATGTTAATAATAAAAATGTTTTGAAAAGTTTATGTACCATCTATAAAGCTGTATTATAGTCCATTAGTTTACTGGAATAATCATACTGTCTAAGAAACGTGAAAAAATGCAATGACCAATCAGAGTCCTGCTGAGAAAGCACATTATAAGTATTAATAGTTTATCTACTCTCAGCCTAGATTACATGACAGCCTACTGACACGCTATTTTTACCACGTTTTTACTGTCAGCAACACATCTACAGTCAGCCAGAACATGCTAAATGACTATACAGACATCACACAACAGCACTGTGCTGCTCACTCAAAAACAATTTCAGACATAATTCTTTTGATAGAGCTTTTGGCACATATTTCTGGTACATTTCCATGTCTGGCAAGCGTAGTCAAAGCTGCAGTTCCAAATGTCTACATTTTTAAAATAACCTTGTTAGTAACACAGTCATGTCACTATTATTTTCCATGACATGTATGAAATTTTCCATGACTGAAAATCAGCACTACAAAACCCAAGATTTTCCAGTATGTGGGAACACTGGCACATCACAGTTTGAGTAAACACATTCTGACAGGTACCTGCGTAAAGGTGAATTTCTCCGTATGGGTGAAGCGTGTGCCTTTAGTCAGCACATCTCCCCCAGTGGAAGCCCCACCGAAAGACTGCAGGAGTTCAGCAAGGTCAGAAGTCGAGCGCGTGGCTCCGTGTGTGTCAGGACGAGGCTGAGCTGCTGCCCTCAGCTGCTCTTCGATCCGCTTCTGCAGTCGAGCTTTCTTTCTGGATCGGTACTCCTGAACAAACAAGATAACAAGCGTGGCAAGGCTTTAAATCAGTAAATTAAATACTTGTTAACATAACTGCATCTCTTAAGTTGAATTTACCAAAACATGACAGTTCTGAATAAATTACAAAACCTAAATGCGCTGTGGCTATTTTCAGACCCACAACTATTAACTATTCTCAGAGCACTGCAGATAAAACAAAACACAGATAAAGCCTTGTGATTTAAAAATAAAATGTGCCGAACCTTTGGAGAACATTTAGGGGTCAGACAATAGGCCAGTGTATAAGTTGGAGGGCAGGTGAGGTGAGAATGTGGAACTGAGATGCGAGAGGGCAGCGGTACAGTCAAAGGACACATACATGCTGAATGTCACACTTGTGTGAAAGACATCTCTGTGTTCCATCCTCATGTTGATACATGCCTTTACCACAGAGACGCCATCAAGGAAAGCAGGACCGCAGCAAAAATATTTACATGCTAGTGTTATTGTTATTATCAAGACAGGGAACCTAGACGTGGTGCTAGAGAGACGTCATGCTGAGGCTGTAGAAAAGCCTGCCTGTATGAGTAAACAGAGCCAAATCGAAATGAAATGCCTGCCAATATAACAATTCTATTAACATGAATTTCAGTTTCAGACACTGAAAAAAGGATGAGGAATTTATGAGCTTAATAATAACAATCAGCTCTTAAAGGGATAGTTTTTCTAAAAATACACTACCAATCAAAAGTTTTTTAATGTTTTTTTAAAGAAGTCTCTTCTGCTCACAAAGCTTGCATTTGTATCCAAAATACAGCAAAAGCAGAAATATTGTGAAATATTTCTACTATTTTAAAATAACTGCTTTCTATTTGAATGTATTTTAAAACGGAATCCATTTCTGTGATCAAAGCAAATTTATTTCTGCGATTTCAACATAAGCAAATCAGAATATCAGAATGATTTCTAAAGGATCATGAGACTGGAGGTATTATCATCAATATTTAAAACAGGTGAGTACATGTTTTTCAGGATTCTTTGATGAATAGCCAGATCCAAAGATCAGGATTTAGGGAAAAGACATTATAGAAATTAATACTTTTATTTAGCAAGGATGCTTTAAATTGATGAAAATTGATGATAAAGACATTTATGTTACAAAAGATTTCTATTTCAATTAAATGCTATTCTTCTGAACTTTCTGTTCATCAAAGAAACCTGAAATAAATTCTATTCAGCTGTTTTTTGAGCAGCAGACCAGAATATCAGAATGATTTCTGAAAGATCATGTGACACACTGACAAGACTGGAGTAATGATGCTAAAAATTCAGCTTTGAAATCACAGGAATAAATGATATTTTAAAATATATTCAAACAGAAAACAGTTATTTTAAAATTAGTAAAAGTTATTTTATAGTAAATTATAGTAAAAAATATTTCAAAATGTTACTGTTTTTGCTGTACTTGGATCAAATAAATGCAGGCTTGGTGAACAGAAGAGACTTCTTTAAAAAAAACATTGAAAATCTTACTGTTCAAAAATTTTTGACTGGTAGTGTATGTACTCACTCTCAAGTTGTCTCAAACTTATGAGATTTTTTTTTCCACATTACACAAAAGTATTTTTTAAGAACATCACTGCCATGAGGACTGGGGCTGTCAAGTTTTAAAATGACAAATAAAGCATTGTGCATGAAACATTATTCAAACCAATTTTAAGATTCATCTCAAATGGACATTGTTAAACTATTAAAATGGTTTTTGGTCATTTCAATAAATCTGAAATACAATCAAACATAAATATTAGATGAAAAAGTAAACTTAAAGTCCCCTTTTGGGAAAATCAAGATTTTTATGTTGTTTATTTGTCTGTGTGGTGTTTTTAATATGCTTTTAGACAAACCATGTTCCAGTCCATTAATCAACACCATTGCTAAGTATTTTCTCTGTAAAACTCTAGTTTCCCAAAGGCTGTCCCAGAAATACTGGTTCAAACAGCCCTTTTTTTTTTTGCTACGTCACAAACTTCAGTAACCAATCACGTCAAAGGATAGATTCCTATCATTAGCATGCAAAATATACCAATAGGATTATTAGCACAAAACCAAATATTAAATAGAGCATGTTATAGCGCATATAGAGTACGCAACCGCTAGGCGCTCACCGCTAACTTCAAAAATAACCCGCGGCAACAGTGTAAAAGTAGCCCGGAGTCAGACGCACCTCTCCCACATTGCCGTCTGCACTTCACTCGCATATGCTCGCAACCGTGAACTGTAATCACAAACTAGGTTACATTCGAGCCTTCAAAAAGACATTTTGAGGGCACAACATCGTCAAGTAAGTAACTTTAACAAATGTTACGGACCCACTGTAGTTGTCCGCTAGTAAAAACATAGTTTATCAGTCATTATCTGTGTTTCGCCATTATATCGTGTTTACTACAGTTCAGTTGGTGGATCAGGGGGCTCTGGCTGGTGTGACTGCATGGGGGCGGGGCTAATTTGCATATTCACAGATCCACGTATAGTAAATGAGGCAAGGGGGGTAGAGTTACATTCAAGCTGTTTTAAGGCATGAGAAAATTTTCACAAAAAAAAAAAAACATTTAAATATTTCATTCTGATGATCAAAGATCAGTTTTAAGGGATAATATTTTTGACTACAGGGGGACTTTAAAAAAAAAACTCAATTAAATTTAGAAACATTGCTTTAGCAACTCACTGAAACTTACTGAAATACTTACTGAAGTACTAAAGTACTAGAATTACTTAAAGGGACATTCTACCCAAAAATTTTAATTCTGTCATCCTCAAGTTTCTCCAAACCTGTATGAATTTCTTTCTTCTGCTAAACATATTTTGAAGAATGTGGGTAACCAAGCAGTTTCTGGTCTATGGAAGCTAATGTGGACCAACAACTGTTTGGTTACCCTCTTCAAAATATCTTCTTTTACGTTCAGCATAAGAAAGATACTCATACAGGTTTGAAACAACTTGAGGGTAAGTAAATCATATCAGAATTTGGTAACACTTCAGTGTACGGAACAATTCTCACTGTTAACTAGTTACTTATTAGCATGCCTATTTTTACATATTGGCTGTTTATTAGTACTTATTCTACATGACTATATTCTGCATCCCTAATCCTATCTAATACCTGAACTTAACAACTACCTTACTAACTATTAATAAGCAACATATTAGGAGTTTAGTGAGGCAAAAGCCGTAGTTAATGGTTTATTAATAGCAAGAATTGGACCTTAAGTGTGACCCAGAATTGAAATTTTTGGTCCATTTATTCCTTTAAACCAAAACTGAAATAAAAATTAAAGATATAAAGAAAACAAAAAACAATTAAAATGAAAAAAGCACAACAAAATTAATAAAACAAACTAAAATTAAAATGAAAGCCAAAAATATATATAAAAAAAAATAAAAGCTAAATTTTGACATTTTAATGAACACAATGGAAATCTAGATCTGATGTCTAAATTATCACTAAAATATTCTATTATAATGACAGAATTTTTCTTTTGGATGAACTCTCCCTTTAAAATTGAAGGGTGAAAGAGAATAACCTCAGGTGTAAGTCTTGACAAAAGGCCTTGGCTGTTCCATTCATTCTCCCACTCTTGTGTGGCACTAAGTTCAGAAATGTGGTTCTCTAGGAGGGACGCTGGCACTGAGGCATGCTGGGAAGGCTGGGCGGTCACAGGCAGCAAATAATTCCTCCAGTATTCTTGCACCTCTAAGGGAGTTCACAAAGAAACAAATACATACTAATGTTAGCTGAATAAATCATAAGGGCTGAATTCGTTTTTTGTCAAACTCCTCAAAGGGCTAATCACACTTCAGGGGCAAGTGGCAACAAGGGCAATACCACAAAATATAAGACATACCACAGCCAACACAAAAGGGCTTGAGTTGAGTAAGTGAAAATGAGCATGCCTTTTGGCTGTTTCCTGGAAGAGACCTTCACAGAATATGGGAGGCTCAGCGACTGGGCGTGGAAACTGTGACATGGGCCGGAACTCTGAAATCACATTTACACACATTTGTCAGTTAGCTAGATAACTTGCGAGACGCTTCTAGAGTTCTACACATAAGACTTAGCCCTGGATTTCAAGACGTTAAGGTACCTGTGTTTTACGATGAACGGGGAGTCTACAGGACGGAGGAAGCCAAGGCACTGACAACTGCGCTTTAATTTGAGCAGCAATTGCTCTTTGTAATACCGCAGACTTCCCTAAGAATAGAGAGATAAATGAAACAATCAGACTATTCTGAGATACTAGCCTCAGATTAATCATATTAATTTAATCCAATAATCAAGAGCAACTTAAGATGCCACAAATGCAAGCAAACTATTCTTTGGAAAAAATGTTTGCAACAGTTAATCTGAACCAGTCTGCACTGTTTCCTACTAAGTTTATATCCGAGTTAACAAGCTATTAACTGGAGTTGACTCTGGATTCTTTCCAACATAATAAAACATTTTAATACATTATTAGGTAATCAAGAGTGTTTAATTAACGAAGGAGAAATTAGAGGGAAGAACAACCAGTTCTAGTTTATTGAAGAAAGCAGTGAATAATTGTCACTCTAAGCTCTAACATTAACACCCTAGTTAATCACATTACCCTTTGATCCCAGCATGAGGATCACACAGCCCAACCACAACACTATTATTTATAACACAGCCAGAAATTCTCAGGTGTTGAATTTTCTCAGAATTTGTTGGAGACTCTGAGTCACACCAGATTTAATAGGAGGCAAATCATTGCAAATCACTATTATGTCAACATTCTTCAGCATTACGTGGTGTGTCAAGTAACTGATATAACAGGATTGCAAGTATAAACTCTGAAAAAAAAATTGGAAATTGCGAGACGCCAGCTCAAAACTGTGAGGCAAAAGTCAGAATTGTGAGATAAAAAGAAAATAAAAAAATTACCATGACCTTTTTTATGGCAGTAATGGGCTTCTGTAGTTGCTAGATTGCAATTTTACTATCGGTATTGCAACTGGTAGATCATGTTACAACAGGTCTTTCCTTCTGTATTGTGACGTATATTTAAGTGAAACAAAATATCAAAAAAGAAAAAAAAAAGACATGCAGGGTGGGGACTTGGTTCTAGTACAGCTGAATCTGAACTTGAAGACGAAATGGGCAGGCTTTAAGCAGACAAAATGATTAGAGCAGTCTGGCAATTTTGATTAAAAAAATTACTAGCTAAATAAAAAAATAAACAGATAAAAAAAATGGATGAATCATTCCCAATAAGATGCATTTAGACAATACTTTCATGCTGAGTTTAATAACAAAATCAATTATATGCCAAATACATAAATGTTAAAAAAACAAAACAAACAAAAAAAAAACAGTAGTCTAAAGTACCTGCAGGCTGGTCCGAGGCCTCTGCACTCTCTCTGGGCAGCTTCTCAACCAGAAACATGAACAGAGAGCGAATCTCTGGTTCATTGCTGTAGAGAAATGTCTGGTAGCCAATTTCCCCTTTAAAACCCACATCCTAAACATATAGAACAATGCAAAAATCACAATCGGTGGAGTACAAGTCAGTGCTGTACTTTGTTAAAAGACCACTTTTCTTCCAGAATAAAAATTTCCTAATAATTTACTCTCCCCCATGTCATCCAAGATGTTCATGTCTTTCTTTCTACAGTTAAAAAAAAATATGGTTTTTAAAGGAAAATTAAAGGATTTTTCTCCATATAGTTGACTTCAATGGTGTCCAGCAGGTTGAAGGTCCAAATTGCAGTTTCAAATGACTCTACACAATGCCAGCTAAGGAATAAGGGTTTTGTTTAGCGAAACGATTGATCATTTTCAAAAAAAAAAGTATAATTTACTCTTTTAACCACAAATGCCCATCTTGTACTAGCATAATCACACACGTGTGACGTAGGCAGAAGTACTGACCTACTGTTTACAAAGCAAACATGCAAAGAAAATCAAACTCCCTATACAAAAAAAAAGTTAAACAACAATGTTGGACGATTTTGAAGTTGGAGGAGAAAATGAAGAGGTGTTTTTTTTGCCCTACCCTACCTTTTTGAACCGAAGTAACACAGACGAAGAGCTAACTGCACGTAACTTGTGCAATGCGTGAAGCTAGTGCAAGACGAGCATTTGTGGTTAAAAAGTATATACATTTGTTTTTTTTGTTTTTTTTTTTTAGAAAAGCACTAATTGTTTTGCTAGATAACATCCTTATTCTTTGGCTGTGATTGTGTAGAGCCCTTTGAAGCTGCACTTAGACTGCAAATTGAACCTTCAACCCGTTGGGCACCACTGAAGTCCATTATATGGAGAAAAGTCCTGGAATGTTTTCCTTTCTTTTCAACTGAACAAAGAAAGACATGAACATCTTGGATGACACAGGGGTGAGTAAATTGTCAGGAAATTTTTATTCTGCATGTGTTACTCTGTGAGCTACTGGTGCTACCTCTTGCTATTTTTACTGCAACACAACTCAGAAAATAAAATACCGATACGATGACCACAACTACTGAAAGAATTTACAGGTGGCGATGGATATAATCGGTTCATAGGTTCATCTTTCGGTATAGGCTTGAACCAATGCCGTACCATCGATTTTCCCCACAAGTTATCAAGTGAAATTCACGCTGAGAAACTCCTCATGACAAGCATCGGCCATTCTGCCAAGCTGGCATCTAGCGTTTCTTGTCTCTGCCATTTGTAAGCTCTTTTAGTAGCCGTGGTCTGCTAAAAGCATCAAAGACATCAGGGCTAAAGTGGAGAAAACAAAGACGTGGGTCTTCAGGAAGTTTTATTCCTCCACAAGCATCTTCCCATTATTTTCTCCTCTTCTTATCGCTAGGAAAAGCAGTGAAGATTTACATTGTTTCTCTTGTTGCCCTTCGACTGAAAATTACAACCAAAAGCCACATAATGTGCCATCGTATCAGTATTTTCTGAATTGTGTTGCGGTAAAAATAGCAACAGGTAGCGACAGTAGCTCACAGAGTGCAACCAAAAAACAATGTGGATTGGTTTTTAATTAACATAAATCTTTCACAGGTTTTCAGTAACAGGCATTGTTTGTGCTATATTAAGCCATACAAGTTTTAATACCCAGGGTTAACTTTAATAATTAATTAGTAATGTTGAGATTAACAGTGCCTAAGATTAATAAATGCTTTAGAAGGATTTTCATTGCTAGTTCATGTTAACCAATGTAATGTTTACAAAAGCAACCTTTGTAACATTTAAAGGTCATCTGAATGAAATCACAACAGATTAATTCAATCACAAAAGATCTACTCAGAGATTCTGCAAAATCTGTTGTCTACACTAAGGACCCATTTCATGAAAAATGTTTGTTCGAAATTTATCTACAAAGTCTGGTTAATTTATTGTTCAAAAGTTTAAAAGTTCATACTGTAAGATCTTTAGTCAAACTTAACATGAAAACAAAAGTGCTTATTCACCAGCGGTAATGCATTTTGAATGGCTATCACCTGACTCTGTCAGTTGTGTGAGGGGTCAAGTTAATTCAAGCACACAGTGGGACGTCCAGACACCGTGTCTCTCACCTGACAGGCCTGTGCCAGGCTCATGCCCAGTCTGAAGCGGGCAGACATGCCAGGGGGGAGTGAGTGGGACAAGCCATTGCCCAGCCCGGGGTCGATCACACGCAGGCATTTCACCACCGCCTCCACGATCAGCTCACTGGTGAACTGTTTCACACTCTGAACATCCTCGTCAATGTCTCTGGAAGATGAGGAGGTGACCACAACCGCACAGACACGGACAACAAATAAGTTTGACATGTCCCGAGATGCAAATCACTCGAAAGAGGGAGGAAATGACTTGTCACAACTGAAGAGACCTGTTAGATTTTGAATACTTACGTGCCAGCTTGTCTTAGTGAGTGAATTAAAATCCTATCGACTTCTTCCATCACGGAAAGAGGTCAGATATAGCTGCTCGACTGTCTTCCGTAACAATATTAAACCCCCACCGCGGACAAGGCAAATGAATATCATAAGGCTTCAGCTAACCCTCAGCATCGCCTTCTCTACAGCCTGTGCAGAGCTGCTAACCAGGACGACCGTTCGGTTGCCATGGTTACATTTCAAACCGCAGCTTCAAATGAACCATAAATTGTTTTTACCACATGCTCCAACAAAACGACGAGTCAAAATCACAGCTTTTTTTTACACAGTCTCTTCAAAATCTGCTTTTTCTGGAGAGGAAGTCATTACCTAGGAGTGTCCGACGCAGTGCACCATGGGACGTGAAGTTTTAGATCTTTGAACCGCCCGTACCGAACTACTCGTATAAAACTCAAGTTCCCAAAGTCCACAGCGCGTGCAGGTCTCGTGACGAGACCGACGCGTAAGCACGTGCGCTGTCTAGGAGCGAATTGAAATGTTTGAGAGAAAATCAGATGAAGATTATTAAATTTAGAATAAAAAAACAAGCCAATTTACCGTCAGTATTACTAGTGCTGAGTGCTGTTTTCAAATCTATAATGCAGTACCTGCAACCTGCAGTAGATCCTTTTTCAGTTGGTACTTGATTCACTTCTGATTTACTTCTTTAACAAAAATAACTAAAGTTTCACTTTAACAAACAATAAATAAATATCACAAGACAATGAAAGTTTGACGTCATTCCTCAAAAACCCTGTCCAAAACAAACCTTTAACCCAGTTTCACAGACTAGGCTTAAGCCTAGTCCCACACTAAAATGTACAGTCAAACCAAAATTTTTTCAGACACATTCAACATTTCTCACATTTTAACACTTTATTCACTATAGTTGAGAAAATGGTAATAAAATATGACAAGAACTCAGAGTTAAACTGTGTCAGAACAAATTCATCTCGATGATCACTTATGAATTACAGTCAAACCAAAATTTATTCAGACACCTTCAAAATTTCTCACATTATCACAGTTTATTTGCTATAGTTTAGAAAATGGTAATAAAATATGACACAAACTTAAGAGTTAAGCTGTGTCAGAACAAATTCATCTTGATAAAGTCAGATAACTTTGATAGAAAGGTATGTAACAAAACATGGTCAGATCAAAGTGTAAAATCACATTTTTGGTCCCATATTTTTTTTTTAGTTTTACTGGTAGTCCACGATATGAAGAATTTTTGGGTATAATATGTCACAGTGTACTTTATTTTGCTATCCTCTCTGACATAAATGAACTACAGTGCCCTGCACCCACTAGTAATAAAAAAATATCAAAAATTGCATCTGGTGTCTGAATAATTTTTGGTTTGACTGTAAATCTGAGCTGTTTTAACTAAAATAAACTTACACAGACTAATCTTAAAATACATCAGTGTCTTTGTTTTTATCTTAAGATTCCAAGCCACTTTATGTGATTTATTTAAATGTCCAAATTGAACCATGGCCTAATCCTGGTCTAAGCCCTGTCCGTGAAACCAGGCTTAAAAGTCTTGAAACTCGACGATAGTTTTGTTTGCCTGAGACTAAAATGTAAGTGTTTTTATTCACTTTAAATCTTAAAACAGTTTGCTTACATAACTTAAATATGATATATGTGACCCTGGACTATAAAACCAGTCATAAGGGTCAATATTTTTGTAATTGAGACTTCATCACCTGAAAGGTTGTTAGGATAGGACAAAATTTGGCCTAGATACAACTATTTGAAAATCTGGAAACTGAGGGTGCAAAAAAAACAAAATATTGAGAAAATCTCCTTTAAAATTGTCCAAATTAATAATACTAATCAAAAATTAAGTTTTAATATATTTACGGTAGGAAATTTACAAAATATCTTTACTACGATTTTTGGCATAAAAGAAAATTCAGTAACTTTGACCCATACAATGTATTTTTGGCTATTGCTACAAAATATACCCGTGCTGACTGTTTTGTGGTCCAGGGTCACATATGGTGATTAGTCTTACGACATAAAAAACAATGAATTTCATTACAGATTAACTTGACCCTCTAAATCTTTGTAAAACACACAACACAACTATTAGTTTGCATGATTTCTTTATTTTTGAAGAGTGCAGTTCTTAATACAGCATATTTTATATCATTTTAACATGTGTACAATATTATCTACATTTAAACTCATTTAACAAACTTTCCAGAAGTAAAAATTTAAAAGAAATGAATCTGTTTTATCCCATTTCCACAGTAATGATGTTGGATCTCTTGCTGGAGCGGGACTCGTGTTCAGCGGTGGAATCACGAACCTCAGACCGCTGCCCTGTGTTTTGCCCAAAACCGAAAGATGCTGTGACTGATGATTGACTCCATAACCTAAATTTGACCCAGCCAAAGGGATACACAAAATACAAAATACCATTTAATCAAAATGTAATTTAATTGACCTATCTTTTTTTGAGTTTTGTCTTTTCCATCTCAAAATATTGAGTTTCTTGTGGATTGTATGAGATTCCGTCAATATGATGAATGAGAGACAAGCAGATGTGAAAGAGCCACTGAATGGAATGCTGTTGCCTTGCTTTACCAGAGTGGCTTCAGTTGGACGTGACATCACAAGTAATTTGAGACTGCATTGAAAAGCTCCCCCCCCTTTTTTAGTTTTTTCTCCATGTGCTTCCCACCCTTGCCTTACTCCCTTCAATAGAACCACACTGTCCTTTCTCTCTTTCTCTCTTGGGCTTTAAACCTTTTAACAACTGGGATAAACAGCAACACCTCAACCAAGAAAAGCTCTCAGAGAATGCTTCACGAGCATTGCCTTTGAGAAACCAACAACAGCCATTTAAAAGGGTGAGAGAGTCTTGAGCATTTTCTTTTCTGAATGTCTGTATTGGCTGAGCACATGGTCTATAAAATCAAACTGCTGTTGACAGGACAGGCTTAATGGCTTAAGAGAGCTTTGTTACCATAATTATAGCTTTCATTATGTTCTATAACATTTTTTTTGGTCATATAATGTGTTCTTTGCTTGCAATTAATTGCACTTTCAAGTGGCTTTTTATCAATTTGAATTGGTGAGATTTATACTTTGTTATTCCCCTCAATGACCCTGCACGGTGTGTTAAAGAATATACCTAAATATGACTTAAGACAATAGCATTTGTGCAAAGGTAAATCTTTCTAGTCACACTGTATATGACGTTATGCAAGTATCATATGTCAGATTGCAGGAATAGAATTAACTCGAGCCAGATATAAAAGGCCAATAGCTGATTTGGACTTGCAGACTAGGGAGAAATGACTGTAAGTAGATGGCAATATATATGTTCTTATGTCTTTTACTATGTGTTGAGATGTTTTCTGTTGACTGAGTGCAGTGTGTACCCACCCAGAATATCTACAAAAAAAACGAACAAGTCGCTCTTTCTTTGTGGGGTGGTTGTTTAGAATAGATTCTAAGCTTGGAATGTTTCTTTTAAGCCAAACTCTCATGACAATGTAAGAAAATCAACTTGACTGGCATGTAGGTTCAATGTAAACTGTCAGCATACTGTATATCATTCAGTATGTTTACATTCTCTCAATCGTACTTATGTTCCACAAAGTCTTCTAGTTATTGTTTAGTTATTGTATTACCAATACATTTACTTAAGTCTTCTCAGACTAAATTGGGACTATGAAGAGCTCAAAATATCCAAACCATTCAAGAATTTGTTGCGCAACGTGTAAGAATACACCCAATCCATTGTGAGAAGCAGACCATTATAAATTATGTTGAAAAGATTTATTCAGTAAAAGCTTCTGAAGAGCAACTAAGTCATGCATTTGAAAATAGAGACATCAAATCTCACTGAACTTGGTGACATCGGTTTGGTTATTCACTAGGATATTCACAATCTTTTCAAAAACTCTTAAGCTTTATTTTTCTACAGTAGTGGTCATTAAAATGTATATTTCTACATGTGTTGGTCATGAAATGTCATCTGATCTTGATCAAAGTCACAAGTATAGACAAAAGCTAAAGCTGACAACACACAGACAAAGTATAATCTTTCATTTACTGAACACTTTCCATTAAACATTCACATTGCTGTGGAAAAACTAAAAGACTTGTTGACCCACGAGTGCCCACTGTTTGTTTGAAAAAATCCTCCAGGTTTAGCACATTCTTTGGTTTTCCAACATCTTCTGCAGATTTGACACCTTCACAACAGTAAATGTATGATTTTGAGATCCATCTTTTCACACTAAGAACCAGAGATGGACTACACGACTATTACAAAAGATAGAAAGATTTACTGATGCTTAAAAAGGAAATGCACTGTTTTAAAAGCTGGGGGTGATGATCAGGGTAAACTGTACTTATTATGAAATGCATCATATGTAACTACTAAAGGGCAGTAAAAAAAAAAAAGTGAAAAAATATGATATTTAAACAAAGAAATGACATTATCATCCGGTTGAAAAAGCTTACTTGTGACTTTGATGAAGATCAAATGATTTGAGCAACCAGTTTCAAAGGGTTTCACATATTTTATCTTCCCACTATATATAGCATGTGAAAAGCAGTATGTCAGATCTATAGGTTGTCCAAATAAACAATATTCATGAAACAGTAGGTGAATAATACTCGGATATTCACCTGCTGGGACTTTGAATTTCATAGCCTTTGGATGCTTTGTTATCCCAATGAGGCCATGTAAACTGTAACATTATGCAACTCTTTTCAAATGCAACTGAAGTGAAACTCCAGCTGACACCAAGAATGTTGTTCATCATGGTTAAATTATACTCAGTAACCCTAAGTGCATTTTGTGGTTAATCTATGTAGTACGCAGCATTCAAAAGACAACATCAACACTGCAGATGTAATATGCCTGATTGGTTTTTTTATAATACACAGCTGCATATCAAAACAACATACTTAATCAATAATCGAGAAGTACATTCCTGGTCAAATTCAGCATATACTCTGAAAGTATGTGATTTTGGACGCAGGTTTCATTGTGCGCTTTCCTTATCAGCCACTGGCTGGCCAAACACTTAGTCCTGTCCTAAACTCATGCCATTGGTTGTGCCAATGTTGCTATGTTGGGCTAGCAGAGTGTATTGATAGCACGTCAGAAGTTAATGGCTTATTTATAGTCCGCATATAAGAAAGTATTTCAACATGTTAACTTTAACTTAAATGTTACTTAGTGCTAAAACCGGACGGCCAGTTTTTCTTCCGCTGTTTGCTTGGGAAACTAATTTAGCCACAAAAAACAACAGTCCCTTCACCCAGTGTTTAATTTTGTGTGCCCAAAAGCGCGAGTTCATATAATGTCATTTTCCTTACCAATTTTAGCTGTTCGCTTCAGGTGAAGCACTTCCTGTTGTGTTGTAAGCTCTGAAGCACATAAAGCTCTGTGGCTAGAGTGTGAAAAAAAAAATCATTTGCACAACATACCTCTGTTATCTGAAAGGAAAAGTAGAGGAAATCATTATCAGGTGGAAAATTAAAAGGAATGTGTTTGATTTTTTGAAGGGCTGTTCAAGGCACAATGTACACACTGAAGCTGTGACCCACACAATTGATAAACCTCAAGAGGTTTCCGTAGCTCTTTTTAAACGGATGTCCTGGACATATTGAATATACATGGCCGCAACAGGGAAATGAGCCTGCGGAGAGATCAGCGAGTACATTGTGTGGTCTACAACAATGACCAGACCCGGTCTCTTACTTTGGCTTCCACTCTTTTGGGTTTAAACATAATTCTAATGTGGAGAACCCATTCTGTTAGTGCTATTATATTAGTAAAACTTACTACGAGTTCACTCGAGCCTGCGTTTTGGCACACAGATGTATGGGGCCCCTGAGCTGAGGGGATCATATTATCTCCTGGGAAATGCTCTGGAAATTCAAGTGTGGGCAAGTATACTACTACTAATGTGTCTGCCATAAAAACAGAATTTGAGCACTGTAATACACCTCTAGCCAAGGCCTTAAAATGGAGAGCAATAGTGTGAGATGTTGACATGTAGGGAGAGAGCCTATAGAGAATGAGAGTGGAACGACAGGAAATGGATGGAGGCAAGGAGGGGAATGCAAGCGAAAGTGGGTGGAGAGATGGTTGCTCAGCTCTGATGGTGAGTGCGTGAAGACAGTATAGAGGGTGGGATCTGCTAACCTGCCAAATCTTGTTCACAAATCTTGTTGCAATGCAGGTTTTGTGATTTATTTTTGATCACTGTTTTAGTTCAGTGCTTCTCAGTGATTCAGATCTAGATTAGAGTGGTTACAATATAGTACTACAATTGTCAATCATACTAAAGTAAACAAAAATGTTGTAAACATTTAAATAAATAAACGAAAATATGATATTAATTATAAAATATAATATTTACATTGTTATTTACAATATATTTATGTTTTGAAAGTCTTTTCACCAAAGCTGCATTTAAGGCGAGACACTGCAGGTGAATAGGTTAAAAAAATTAACTAATAGTTATTACCTTACTTACCTAGTTGATTGATTACATTGATAATTGCAGACATTTTTTGTATTATAAGTTTTCTAAGATGTTAGGTTTAAATATGCAAATAAGGCATCATATAATGAAATATGCGCTATTTTGAGTACATTTCTAGTACAAAAATCGAAACACTGGATGAAGTCAGTTTCAAAATTCTTGTTTAATTTTTTTTACATATCAGAGTCAAATGTTTTTACAGAGGGAATTTTGGGTATCTCATTTTGTACTCTTAGAACAGAAAGAAACCAATGTATTTTTTAAACTTTTTGGGGAATAAAATGTTGTATGAAATCAAGCAAATTATATATGAACAAATCCCTTTGTAAAAACCTTCAGGATATAGACAGGAATAAAAATGTAAACTGAGAAAACGGCCTTTAAAAATATGTATTGTAACTGAAATCTATTTACACAAATAGATAAAGTGCTATAAAAAAGAAACACTTAACAGTGTCTTTTAGATTTTTTCTTTCCACTAGTCAAAAACATTATATTATAAAAAAAACATTTTATGAAAAACCAAAAAGCCCAAAATCCCAAACTTGACAGGTGTATGAAAAACTGCGTTTTTGCCTGCAGTGTCTCGCCTTAATTAAAATACAGTTGAAACAATAATATCGTGATACTATTACAATTTAAAATTTGAATATATTTTAAAATGTAATTTATTCCTGTGATGACAAAGCTTACTTTTCAACAGCAATTACTCCAGTCGATAGTGTCACATGATCCTTCAGAAATCATTTTAATATGCTGATTTGTTAAAGAACAGCATTTATTTGAAACAGAATTTTATATTTTATAATGAACCACCTGCGCTAAATAATATCCAAATTGGTTTAAAATTTTAGTTTCTAATTTAATTTTTATTGCAGGTGAAGCCATATTTTCTTTTGCCTTCTGTAGGTGTCTGTCAATGGTTTTCATAAGTGATGGCATGTCACAAAACCTGTCTATCCGTGCCTAATTTGGTTATCTTAGTAAAGTGACAGATGAATTTGCACTAAAATGCTGTGCTGCAGTTTGGATGAATCAGGCTGATAAGCCTATATTTGCGTGATGACATGTTAAAATGCATTTCGCATTGTTTTCCCTGTAGTCAAAAAGCTGAGTTTTAGTATACGAATGTTAACAGTCTTTAGAAACTGTTACGTTTAACTTAGCAACAGCGAGTAAAGGGTTAAAAGTTATTCGATGTCCCAGTACACCTCACCCTGCTCTCTTTGCCACCCTCCCCCATCTCCTTCTCAGTTTTTTTCTTTCTCCCAGCCCCTCAGTAATGTCTCTACTACCCACCCTGCATGTTTTAACTGAGTGCTAAGAAGTTTAAACAAATAACACAATGACTCCCTGAGAGTGAAGCGGAAAGGTTGTCTGGGCCAAGAAACGTTTAGCCTTTAATAATCAGATCCAGAGAACTTGGGATTACAAACCAGTCATCTAGTACTGCATGGAGAAAAGCTGCTCTAGGTAACAGTCAGTCTGGTCACACTAGTATTTCACATTTAAACAGGCAGTTATTGGGAATGGTGTCGGGTACGAGGTGGTCTTGTCACAGAGTGGTTAAAATGTCTTTCTCCTCTTGACTGTAGGCAAGCTGCCTTCAGGGTGAAATTCTTGGCATATACACGAGTGTGACATTTTGCAGCTGACAAATGTAATTTATAGAGGATTTTTCCATGAAAAGGTTTTTGGTGTTCATTTAGTCAAGACTTTGCTCTGTATTACGAAAGTAACATGTCCTTCAAGTCATTGATATTTGAGAAATGATCACTGTCTGTTTTAAAAGTGAACTTAGTAAGTTACAAAAGCCTTCCCTCAGGAATGTTGTCCAGTTGGTTTCAACTGTACACACATGACTCTAGGACTCATGACATACTGCTTTTAAAGCTCACATAATCGTCTTTGGGTAAGCTTGTGGTCTGTGCTGTGCAATAAGGTTCTGTAATCAGTAGTTTACATAAAATAACACTTTTAAACCATTTATTCAGCTTCATTAAAGGATTAGTTCACTTCCAGAATAAAAAATTCCTGAGAATTTACTCACTCAGATGTCATACAAGATGTTCATGTCTTGTTTTCTTCACTCGCAAGGAAATGAAGGTTTTTGAGGAGAACATTCCAGAATTTTTCTCCATATAGTGGACTTCAATGGGGGTCAACGAGTTGAAAGATCCAAATTGCAGTTTCAATGCAGCTTCAAAGGGCTCTACACGATCCCAGCCAAGCAGTAAGGGTCTTGTCTAGCAAAACAATTTGTCGTTTTCTTACAAAAAAACATACAAATTTATATACTTTTTAGCTATAAATGCTCATCTTGCACTAGTTTGACCTCAACATTCCTTTTAAACATTACGTAATCACACACACATGATGTAGGCGGAAGTACCGACCCAGTGTTTACAAAGCGAACGTTCAAAAAAAGTCAAACGCCCTCTACCAAAAAAGGTAGAACAACTATGTTGGATGACTTTGAAGTTGGAGAAGAAATTGAGAAGGAATTTTTAACTTTTTCAACTGAAAGTACACAGACGAAGAACTAACTGTGCATGACTTTTCCAACTTGATTACGTCGCACATTGCGAAGTTACAGATGCACATCGCAGAGCTAGTGCAAGATGAGCGTTTGTGGTTAAAAAAGTATATACATTTTAATTTTTTAAAGAAAATGACAGATTGTTTTGCTAGATAAGACCTTTATTCCTCAGCCAGGATCATGTTGAGCCCTTTGAAGCTGCACTGAAACTGCAATTTGGAGGTTCAAACCACTGGAAACCATTGCAGTCCACTTTATGGAGAAAAATCCTGGAATGTTTTCCTCAAAAACCTTAATTTCTTTGCTACTGAAGAAAGAAAAACATGAACATCTTGGATGACGAGTGAGTAAATTATCAGGAAATTTTAATTCTGGAAGTGAACTAATCCTTTAATGTTAATTTCTACATACACTCTTAAAAATAAAGGTTCTTTATTGGCATCAATAGTTTCATGAAGAACCTTGAACATCCATGAAATCTTTCAAATGCAGAAAAGGTTCTTTATATTTTTTAAAATGTTCTTCAAAATGGTTCTTTTAGGAAAGGTCATTGTAAGGTTCTTTGTGGAACCAAAAATGGTTCTTCTATGGCATCACTGCAAAAACACCCTTTTGGAAACTTTTTTTTTTTAAGTCCCCCTGTAGTGATTTTTATGTTGTTTACTTGTCTATGTGGTGTTTTTAATATGCTTTGAGACAAACCATGTGCCAGTCCATTAATCAACACCATTGCTGAGTTTTTTCTCCTTAAAACTAGTTTCTCAAAGGCTGTCCCAGAAATGCGGTTTGAAACAGCCCTTTTTTTTTGCTAAGTCACAAACTTCAGTAACCAATCACGTCAAAGGATAGATTCCTATCATTAGCATGCCAAATATACCAATAGGATTATCAGCACAAAACCAAATATTAAACAGAGCATTAAATAGAGCATTTAATAGAGCATACAGAGCACTAAACAGTACACAGCCGCTAGGCGCTAACCGCTAACTTGACGCACATCTCCCGCATTGCCGTCTGCACTTTACTCGCATATGCTTACGAGCGCAAACTGGAATCACAAACTAGGCTGCATTTGAGCCTTCAAGGCATTTTGAGGGCACAACATCATCAAGTAAGTAACTTTACTAAATGTTACAGTATCCGCTGTAGTTGTCCGCTAGTAAAAACATAGTTTTATCAGTCATTATCGGTGTTTCGCCACTATATCGCGATTACTACAGTTCAGCTGGTGGATCAGGGGGCTCTGGCTGGTGTGATTGTGTGGGGGCGGGGCAAATTTGCATATTCATGGCCCCGGATATAGTAAATGAGGCAAGGGTTACATTCAAGCTGTTTTAAGGCATGAGAAAAGTATTTTCACAAGAAAAAAACATTTAAATATCTCTTTTTGATGATCAAAGATCAGTTTTAAGGGATAAAAAATTTGACTAGAGGGGGACTGTACTAGACTAGACTTTGACTAGTGTAGGCGGCTTTACTAATAAATAATATTACCTTAATGCTGTAAGAAGTGTTGTTTCATTTTTAGTTCATAATTCATTAACCAATGTAAACTAATCAAACCTTAAAGTGTCGTTTTTATATACAAATTGAATTGAATAATGCATATACTGTGTTATATTTAGTGGTTTTCATTTTGTTTTTGGTTTGTGTAATTTTGAGTTTCATTACTTTTTTGTTTCTATTTAGCTCTAATTTTCATGTAAGTTATCTATACTTATATTTTATTTGATTTCAGCTTTTTCAATTAATGAAAAGTGTACATTTATGATGTACTATAAATGCACATTCACACTGTACATGATCTTTCTCTATCTATAATTTATATTAAATAAACTTATGTTAGCAGTGTTCAGTACTGTACATTTTACTCTTCATTTACACAAATAGCATTAAGTGACTGTTACAAAAGTGTCTTTCAGTAGTGAGTTTATGCAACAAATATGATCTGATGAGAAGGTGCAATGACTTTCCAAAACATTCTTCGACAATGCTTCATTATTGTTTAATTGTGCCCATGTGCCCACAGGCATACGTAAACATCACAGATTGTGCAATTCTCCACTCGGTCTGCAGATCTGCTCTCAGAATTACCATTCAGCCTGATGGGTCAGACACTTTAGTGACTTTAACCACACAGTGTGGAATCTTGCCAGGCCACAGTACAAAAGGTCAACATCTCAGGCTGGCAACTCACTGTTAAATTTTGGGAACTATATATAGTGACAACCAAATAATCAGATGAGGCTAATAAGAAGAGTTGTGCAAAGTTTCGAAAGAGTTGTGCTTCTTTTTACATCCTCCAGATCTTAATGAAATTATGTAAAATCATATTTAGCTTTTCTAAACATGCACTGCATATTCTCATTGCATATCATATTTTTTAAAGTTAATTACTTTTCATTTCATAACCCCACTACTGTTACTTCATGTGTTTGAGGAAAGACCAAAGCGTGAATCACCATGTGCTAGCAGTGTGTTATTATTACAAATCTTATCAAGTTTTTGTGTGTACAAGGTTGTGTTCGGAAAGCAGTTTGGGAACTACAGCTGGCAGAGGCTGATGGAAAGTTTCCAAACCAACGAAGCCTGAGCCACGTATTCAGGCTTGTGGCTGAATGTGACTGTGAATTTCATTTCCAACAGCAATTCACCTTGTTGCTTCTTCCCACAGCATTTCACAGGGTCTTATAAACATGCTGATCTCATATTTGTTTATATTTTTCTGATAGATTCACCCTGGCATTGGAGAGCTTTTTTTTTTACACTTTCTTACGTGTTAGAGACACTGTGAGATAATTCGCATACACGTGGCAAGAAACATTCCGAGTAGATTTTTTGAGTCATGTTTGTTAGCATGTGACCATTATTCCTGCCATATGGGATAGATCCCACTGATTTCAATATCTGAAGCATGCGTTATTTGCAAACCACTGAGTTAATATATAACATACATTGGTCTGATTGATGTCAGTCATAATGATGGAGTACATATGTACTTTTCTTTCAGTGCTGTGCAGACTATAACCACCACACATAAAACTACCCAATATTTTTAAAAAGCTATAATAGTATCTCAGTGCTACTGAAATAACACTGACCCCTATTTCCTGTAAAGGCTGAAAGACAGAATGTCAAAGTTAGTGTCTCTCCAGAGGCAGTTTCGGCCATTCCTGTCAGTCAGTAAAGATTAGATGTGTGTCCCCTTTGGGGATGAGTGTCGTAGCAACACAAAAACAAGAAGTACACTACTAAATCTTCCAGAGTTTCGCTCACTATTAGGGTGTACACAATGGTTTTAGAGTTGCGAAATGACTAAAAGGAGTGCAGAAGGTTTTTAAGTCCAACATAGGACACAGTTCATCAGTGAATTCACACACATAGAGAACAGCATGTTGTACCAAAATTTCTGTCAAATCAGTTCTTTAAAAAAAACTGTGCTTTCTCAGAAGCTGTTTCTTTCATAAATGTTCATTTACACAGGTAAAATGACAAGAATAAAAAATAAACGCAGAATTATAGTTTTATTGTGAATTCCTAAGCTCTTTCCCCCATTGAAACATGCCATTAAGAGCCAACAATAGAGGTGGTGGGAAACAGACACGTGGCCCTTATGTTTCCTGGACATTCAGATACATCTTGACAGCCCTCACAGTTTCTCATCAGTTAACTTTCAAGAAAATTATGAAAAAGAGTAAATAGAAAGTTATATGAAGACAGGGTCAAAGAGTGCATTTAACAGTCTGATGTAAGGCTGCTCAAAAGAAGCTCAGTGATTGTCATTGCAAAGATTCTGTAACCTTGTATAAACATACTAAAATATCTTTTCGACCAGCAAAAAGGTACTTTGATTGGGTTTTTATTCTTTGTAAATGATGCAGCATTCATTTAGCCTTTGTTGTTTGTTGTTTTCATGACGGAGTACATACTACAGTTCAATAGTTTGGGGTCATTATGTTTTTTTTAATAGAAATATATATATTCAATTTAGCAAAGATGCAACAAGTTAATCCAAAGGGACAGTAAAGATATTTATAAAAGGTTTAAAATAATTAAAAATAAATGCTGTTTATTTGCACTCTAAATCCATAACATAATCCATAAAAAACATATGGTTTCCACAAAAATATTAGGCAGCACAACTGTTTTCAACAGCTTTCATTGATAATAATAAGAAAATATTTTTTTTAGCACAGAATCAACATATCTGAATTATTTCTTTAGGATCATTTGACACTAAAGACTGGAGTAAGGTCTGCTAGAATAAATTACATTTTAATGTATGCAACTGAAACATAGTTATTTTAAATTGCAATAACATTACTGTTATTAATGTATTTTGATCAAAGAATCACATTTATTTACTTTCAAACACATTATAAAATCTTAACGACCCCAGACATTTGAACGGCAGTGTATTTAATAAATAATTTTAAATAATTGTATTTTGTTTTAACAATTTAATAGTCAGAATTTCTTGCTTCCATTTAGATGATTTTATATTTAAAACATTAATGTTGTAACATTATTTCTGTGATTTTGTAAATGTATTTTATGTAAATGCATTTATGCTGCACTCTAAAAAATGACTGTGATTTTAACATAAAAGACTATAAAAATACAGTAAAAACCTGTGAAAAACTGTACTGACCATTACATGTAATTTTACAGTAGTATACCATTTTTGAAGTGGAAAAAGAATGTATAATTTACTGTGAAATTGACATTCCCAGAATTCCCTGCATTACATTTTTACATTTGATGTTTTTTCATTAAAATAACTGTTTCTTTTCTTTTTTTTTCTTATCAGATCTGTTCATTAGGGTTGTATGTTACATCTAATGTTGTTAAATGAATGTTTATTGCATATTTCAGTCTCATGCGTGTTACCATAAAGGTGTTTAGTGTTTGTTAATATATAAAAGCTGCTTGTGATTTGCTTTGGTTCCCTATCTGACTTTCTCATCACCACCTGCTGTTGGTGGTTATCAGTGTATTAAAAAGGTACAAAACAAATTTCAGTACTTCCATAGGCTGGTGTATTAACATTATATCAGTTAAAGAAATTACAGTATTTAAATGTAAATGTAAGTTAAATCCGTAAACCTAAAATGTTGCTACCGTACTTTTTTAACGGTAAATTTCTGGCAATCACCGCTGTCAGTTTTCGCCTCTGTGCAGTTAATCAATGTAAATACTTTAGTGTATATACAGTATGCTGCTTCAGATGCCTAAATGACATTATTTTTGTAGTATAACTGCTTTTGTGTCATTTTTATCTTGCAGATCTACTTTAGAAAAACCCCTTCACTCCGCGTTTCACAACTTTCACTGCTCAAAAGAGAAAAAGAAAGAAAAAATACATCATGGAACTTCAGAAACTAACAAACGGTCACCACCCAGACTTTCAACATCTTGAGGAAGGGTACGTATCACTCAGTAGTGATTTTGCTTTACAAACAGAATTGCAAATACGCTTCCTGTCACTAAATTTGTCACTACATATCTATTTTATACTGCCCTGCAGATTTGCGCTAAAAGCGAAGCAAACACACTAGTTGCTTCACCATATGCTTCTCTAGAACAACACCACAGTCATAAGCAGAGTTATATTTATTTTATAGTGAATATTTGGGTGAACCTAAAATGAACCTACAAGGAAAATGTGAGCATTGCAACATCATTCAAATATTTCTTCCAGGGAGTGAGAAATTTAGCAGCGTACCACAGCATAGACTTCACCTCATTAGCACACAACAATAATCTTGGATTTATGGTCACATTAATGCACTCCATACAGGTTAAACAAATCAGTGTTAACAACATATTAAGTGATATCATGCTTGACACATTTTTATTACATATAAACACCATGATCAACTTTGGGTTGTTTAAATTTCAGGCACATGACTTTGTATGATCCTAATGGGCATCTTGAAAGGCAAAAGGGTTACCTTTAACATAAAATTTGGAAAGTGTTCTTGCTTCAATTAATTTTATGAACCTGAACCCCCTGATTTACTGTTTACTGCCTACAAGATGAATGTCAGGGAACAATAAATGTAAAGAGTAAATGAAAAAGCTCCACACGGTTAACTATTAGTAAACATGCAGGCTACACTACCTTTACGACATTTGAACGTTGTAGCATAATAGTGATCAAATAATTACTGCAATTTATAAAATGTGACATTTGTCTATTTGTTTCAGAGAGTCACCTGAACGAGAGGAATTTTTACCACACAAAAGTGATGGAGGAAAACCACCTCAGTTTACAGATGTGAGTGCATAAATCAAGCTTATATGAAAGGAGAAGTCCCCTTCCAGAACAACAAAACAATTACTCACCCCCTTGTCATCCAAGATGTTCATGTCTTTCTGTCTCTAGTCGTAAAGAAATGATGGTTTTTGAGAAAAGCATTTCAGATATTTTCTTCATATAATGGACTTATTTATTGCCCCGATTTTGAACTTCCAAAAAGTAGTTTAAATGCAGCTTCAAAGGGTTCTAAGATAAGAATGGTCTTATCTTGTGAAACGATCTGTCATTTTTTTCAGAAAATAAAAATGTGTATACTTTTTAAGCACAAAAGCTTGTGTAGCACAGGTTCTGGGATGTGTGTTCACGTACTATTGAATCATGCTGAAAGGTCACACCAAATGTAGGCGGAACTACAGACCCAGTGTTTACAAAGCGAACGAGCAAAGACTAAGAAAGTGCAAATAAGTCAAACGCTGTTTATAAACAAAAAGGTACAACGATGTCGGATGATTCTGAAGTTGTAGGAGAAAATAAGATGGAGTTTTTCGCCATACTCTACCTTTTTTAGCCGGAGTACACAGACGATGAACTTAGACGTGATTCGTAGTAGTGATGGGAAGTTCGGATCATTTTACTGACTCGGACCACTGAGTCTCTCTCGTTCAGCAAAATGAATCTTTATTGAATTGTTATTCAAAATCTTTTTTCGAGTCACTTCATTCTTTTCGTTCATTTTAGCAAAATATAATTAAGATGGTAAAGTGTTACCTCCCTAACACATCTACTGCTTGCACAAACATTGATTACAGTACAAACAAGACAAAACTATAATGCTATAAGAAACAGAAAAGATTAATTCATTTTTTACCTTGGCCTTTAGTCTATGATTAGCTCACCTCACCTCTTATCGGACAAGAACACTCAAAACAGGTGAACTAATTCCAGTACAGAACCTAATAGGATGTTGCGCATGCATGACTGAATGAATCACTCCACGAGATGACTCATTATTCCTGAGTCACATTAAAGATTCGTTCAAAATGAACGAATTGTTCAGGAATGACCCATCACTAATTCGTAGCCTATTCCCAGAGCCTGTGCTACACGAGCTTTTGTGCTTAAAAAGTATACAAATTTTTATTTATCGAAAAATATGACAGATCGTTTCACTAGATAAGACTCTTCTTCCTCGGCTGGGATCATTTAGAGTCCTTTGAAGCTGCATTTAAACTACATTTTGGAAGTTCAAAATCGGGGCACCAATCAAGTCCATTATACGAAGAAAAATCCTGAAATGCGAATGAAGACAGAAAGACATGAACATCTTGGATGACAAGGGGGTGAGTAAATTATTTGTAAATCGTTGTTCTAAAACTGGAGTTCTCCTTTAATAAAGCATCTAAGCTGTTAATAATAAAGCTGTTATATTAATAATAATATATATATACATATATATGTTATGGTATAAAGTTTCATCCAAGTTTTTTGTAATGTCTCTGTGGTTATTTTTTTCTGTGCTCTTTCCCTCTTATTGTCTCTGTCTGTTGTTTCTGCTAGTTTGAAGGAAAGACGTCATTTGGAATGTCTGTCTTCAACCTCAGCAATGCCATCATGGGCAGTGGGATTCTAGGACTGTCTTATGCCATGTCCAACACTGGTATCATCCTCTTTCTGTGAGTATCATTGAATGCACCTCAGATCCCTTAGTTTCACAACTAGACAGAATGTAAGTTCCCTTTTATTGGGGCATTTGAATGATCTAATAAACATTATATAAATCTTTGATCGTTTCATCATATGTTTTGAAAAATGAAGACAAGATATTTTTAGCGCATATTTCCAACTATGTAGAGCATTTAAATGAGACAAAATATCATTTATGTTGTTGTCTCATGTGTTCTTCTGTTTTTTGTTTTCAGGATCTTGTTGACCTGCATTGCTATCTTGTCATCATACTCTGTCCATCTTCTGCTAAGGAGTGCAGGGGTTGTGGGTACGGCCAATTCAAAAGATTTTGTTTTCTTTTTAACATTACTCAAAATGTTTGTGTTATAAAAATGCTACAAATATACTTTTAATATTGCTTCTTTAATGCGCTATTATGTTTATTTTTCAATTAAATACAGTATTTATTTAATTGAACTTATCAATATAAACATTTAAACCCTAATTTAAAGCTTTTTGATTATTTCTAGATGCAGTTAGATTTGGTGGTGTCAGACTTTTGGACCTCACTGTATATAAAGACTGGAGATCTGAATCACTAATCACTAACCTGTAATATTGTCTGCACAGGCATTCGTGCTTACGAACAACTGGGTAAACGAGCATTTGGACACCCGGGAAAAATACTGGCAGCTCTTGTCATAACAATGCACAACATTGGTGGTAAGTTGGAGTTTTGAGTCAGTTCTGATCTCTTTTCCAAACTTCCTTTTTTCTCTGTATCTTTTTGCTTTGTTGAACACTGCAACAGGTTCAGCTATACCGATTATAATTTATTATTTTCCATTAGATATTAAAATAATATATATAATCAGAGATTAGAGAGAATTATAGAGAGAAAAATATCTATAATTTGGTCTGTTAGTAGGTCATGAAAATGTATATTTATAAAGGCTTTTAAATGATTATAGGGGAGAAATTTTTCAGAAAAACATAATTTAAAAAGATAAAGTTGTAGACAGAGATTTATTTTTGCTGTGACCTATAACTCAGAAGTGTGGTCTATTAATACCAGGTGGTATTTTGTAAAAATATATAAAGACTTTAGTGTAATTTCAGTCTGAACAAAAGTTATACATTGTTACTTTCGACCCTGTTGGTTGGGACGAAAGTAACACAACAATACAAGCTAGATTTTTTGTTACTCTTGTTTTTATTCAATATACATGACTATGACCTTGTTAATATGTAACTGCAAACATATTTTGCCCTTAATCTTTGCAAAACAATAAATTTAAGTTTCATCAAATGTTTCAAAACCTGAGTGTACACACTTGAATTATTTAAATTGTTATTCTTTTTTTTTATTCAACTTATTTCTATAAAACTTTTTTTTAACAGAATAAACAATATGAAAATTAGATTAGCATTATATAAATTTTCAACATAATGTATCAGTAGGCCTATTCATGTTTCCATCCAGTTGTTTGTATGCATAAAAAACATCTGGAAACACTGCAAATTCATAGGTGGAGGTGGAAAATCTAAGGTATGGCTAAAACCTAAATATGACTAAGGTAAATGCGATGTAGCAACAGCCCTGAGACTGATATTCCTGACAGATAGGCTTATGTCCAGAAACTGAACAGAAACCCTCTCATCAACATGTGGCTGAATCAGACCTCTTTCTGTCTTTCTGACCCTCACTCTTGGCATATTCTTTTGGTATAATACAACACAAACATTTATGATAAACGTTTTAATAAATGATGCAAGACACAGAAAGTCACCTAATTTGCATGCTGCGGGACACAAGAAACACTTGTTGTCACTGTAGGGGGACTAAAGTAACAAGTGTTACTTTCGTCCCGACAAGAACTCCTGACATTTAAATCCGATTTACTTCTATACTGAAAAAAACTACAGAATGTATTACAGCATTAAATAACATGTTGATTGATCATTACTGTGACACATGAAACGAGAAACACAACAACTAATTTGAAAAAAATTACTGTTTCCATAATTTACTTATTGTATTCGAAAACTGCTTTCCGGATGTAACCGTGGGAAACAATGACGAAATCATGTGATATTTCTCAGCCCCATCAAGGGTTGCATGCTGAATGTGCTTCAAAAGCAAATTTAGTTTGGGCTCCGAGGAAATAGCTCTGTTACTTTCGTGCCCACTCTTCCCTAAAGCTTTTAAAAATACAGTGGTTCAATAGCAGTTCCTGAGTGCATATGTTAGCACCACTATGTTACGTAACATTTTCTCTCGGATGCTGAACAAAAAGTTTTATTGTCCTGCCAGTGGTATTATAATATATTTGTCAGGCTACAAGCCACGAAGATCCTTGCTTATTTATTTCTGTCATGTCTGTTAAATATGTACATCTGCCATTTAGAAGCGGGTCAGTATGCAAACAAACTGAGTCTGATGTATCCGTCTCTCTTTCTTTCAGCTATGTCCAGCTACCTCTTCATTGTGAAGTATGAATTACCTCTGGTTATTCAGGCTTTCCTTGGCCTTCAGCACAGCAGTGGGTGAGACCAATCTGCCTATTCCCATGTCCTCCTAATGAGTCTAATTTAATCTAGCCAAGAATTAGATAACATTTTCGGGTCATACGAGGTAACCGCTGGAACATTCCAACCTCAGAGCAATCCAAATCCTCCAACTGTTGTTGAAAATACATAAATATTTGCTACATTCCTTGCAGAATGCAAGTTGGGTGATTTTCCACCTTAACTTATTCTCTCTTTTTTGAAGTGAGTGGTTCCTGAATGGCAACTATCTGATCATCATTGTGTCCCTTTTCATCATCTTGCCCCTTGCCCTGATGAGACAGCTTGGTAAGCCATCCTGCTCTGTTTGTTGTGAATCCATCCTTTTCTCATTCTTTCTATTTGCCTGTCACATTGCAGGGCTCTACGTTTACTTTACTTTTTTCAAACATTTAGGAGCACAGACAAAATTTTAGGTGCACCTTCTTATCAGTAATCAAAAGATCTAAATTAAAAATCAAAAATTAGCCTTCCCATTATGAGGTGATATTTGACTCTTCAAAGATTTACAGGGGAATTTTGTTTTTAGATTTGTAATGGAATTTTTCTAACTTTAGTAAAAGTATGACATCTTTTATGTAAAACTATAATAAATGGTCCCACTTTATATTAGGTGGCCTTAACTACTATTTACTTACATCAAAAATAAATGCAATGTACTTATTGTGTTCATATTGTATTGCAAAACACTTTTGCTGCTATTGAGGTGGAATATGGGTATGGTTAGGGACAGGTTTGGTGGTATGGGTAGGTTTAAGGGTGGGTTAAGGTGTAAGGAATGGGTCAACCGTGTAATTATAAATGTAATTACAGAATTAATTACAGATGTAATTACATGCATGTATCTTTTAAAATATAAGTACAATGTAAAAACATGTATTTACATAATTAATGCATTGTATTAAATGCTTAATTTAAATGCAAGTACATAGTTAAGGCCAACAAATATAAAGTGGGACCAAAAATATATATATTTTATAAGCTTTTTAAAATTTTTAATTAAAACAACAGACTATGAACAAGTAGAATAGTTACCAATCAAATGAAATCAGTATTAACAAAATTAATTTGTACTACAGAGGTGGCACAGAAGAACACAAAGTGGCTTGTAGGTGTATTTTCATATGTTTAATGAGGCTCAGAGATGGAATCAATTTCATAAATTCATGTTGAGATTAATGTTTTAAATATAAAATTTTGAATATAGAAATATTACATGATTTAAATAACCAAAAATATACTTTAAAAATGAAACAAAAACTGCCAGCAGGTGGTGGCAAGTCACTGATTTAATTACTGATCTTTCATTCATTTAATTCGTTCGAACGGCTGAATCATTCAGGAATAAAGCAAGCGACTGTCTTTATGAATAGGAAATTGAATCATTGATTCACTAGATTTGTTTAAAAACGCACGTTCATTCATAAACAAAACACCGCTGTGTTGTGACTTGTTTCAAACTATTTTTGACGACTAAGAGCAAAATCAGGCAATAGTGCTATAGTCAGACAATGTAAGTCACTTAATATTAATTTCTTGTTTATTTAACTGTTGTATTAACTCAATATCTCATTTACAAACTGTAAAAGCATTAAAAGCTGTCACTCATCATTGTTCATCGCAATCTTACAAAGTTCCATTATAATCAACGAAGCTCTCTACACTGCACAATGAATCTCTTATTTACACTGTCTCTACACTTTGTTTATGAGAGATGTGTCTGTGATACAATACTCAAGGTTGCAAAAACATGTAGAAACCTTTAAAACTCCCCTCAGTGCAAACACAAATATGCTGATCGCTTCAGTCGCACTGGTGCTCCTAAATATTTTTTCATAGTCGCACTGTAGAGCACAAATGGTCGCACTGTAGAGCCCTGCGTTCAACCTCTCACGATCTACTTTGCTCATATACACATTTAAAAGGATCTATTGCTCTTTATGTAGAATCCTAAATAGAATCCAGAGTGATTTTTTGTTCTACAGTTTTGGAATAATTGGAAAATTTTCAGATTTTCAATAAATGTTGTAAATGATTACTGTTGAAAGCATTGATTTGCAGCCCTTAACAAATATAGTATAATATATACATTTTGTGGAATATTGTCTGTTGCAGGGTACTTGGGTTACACCAGTGGGTTCTCTCTGACATGCATGGTTTTCTTCCTGATCTCAGTAAGTTCATTTAATGTTGTGGTCTGTGTGTGGGCTTTTTTGTGAAATAATCAAAAGATCACTTCACTTAACAGTAGCACTTAACAGTGAAAAACACTGACACTTCAATATTTCTGGTTTGCTTTCTCCTAGTCTTGTTTTTGGCTTTCGCCCTTTCCTGTTTGTCTTTTTAACTCCTCGTTTGTGTTTGCTAGGTCATCTATAAGAAGTTCAACATCCCTTGTCCTTTCGCCGATTTCACCAACCACACTACCAAAAACATAACTATTGATGGTGAATGTGAAGCTAAATACTTCACTATCAACCAGCAGGTCAGGAACTGTCTTTATCATTGCAAGAATCTATTCAGGATGTTTATATTTAACTCTTTATGACCTCCATCCGAGATCAGACAAGCTGTTGTCATTATAGCTCAAAACAGACAGGAAATGCTGAGTACGTAGATGGAAATAATGTCACCAAGCTATTACTAATTTTAGTATGATGACAAAGGAGTAAGACCGCCTGCATGAGATCAGAAACGGCCTTGTGTAATTTCAGTTACTCTGGTTGTTTTGCAGACGGCCTACACGGTTCCCATCTTGGCCTTCGCTTTCGTATGCCACCCAGAGGTGCTGCCGATCTACACCGAGCTGCGCAAGTACGTTCAGAAAGCACACGCTCTCTATGAAAATACTCATGACCACTAATAATAATGATGGTCATTTTTAAAAGAAAGGGTCTCTGTTTTTTGTTGCAAAAAGGGAGGCACGAGTCAAAAATAAATCTCCTTTTATGATTTTTTTTTTTTTGACACTTCTAGTCCCACAAAGAGACGCATGCAGGCCATTGCCAACGTGTCCATCCTGGGGATGTTTGTCATGTATCTGCTCACTGCCATCTTTGGCTACCTCACCTTTTATTGTAAGCACACTGGATTGTAAATAAAAAAATGTGTCTGGTCATGGCTGGTTACAGGCTAGACATCATCATAATTGTTGCAAAATAATCACATTTTGGTTAGCTTGTTCAAATAAAACAACCTGTATCTGCTAACTTGTGTGTGTTATCTAAGCACGGCCTGGTAATATTAGTTAATCTCTGTATATTTTAATCTCTCTCAGTAAACACAGAGGCAGAACTTCTACATACCTACAGCAAGGTGGATCCTCTGGACACGCTCATCCTGTGCGTGCGTCTGGCCGTGCTGGTGGCCGTGACTCTGACAGTTCCCGTTGTGCTCTTCCCGGTAATGAGACTCTTCATTGACATCTGATTAGCTTTCAGGCTTCATATTTCTGAAAAGACAAAAGTATGTTGTAACATACTGCCAAAATGTAAAGGGATTCTCCACACAAAAATGATAATGTTTTACTCACACTTACACTGTCCCAACTGTCTTTCTTCAGACACAAAGATTTTTGGAAAAAAACACACACACAAACTGAACTTGATGGTAATCCATATGACCCAAGTTAATAAATCAATGTCTTCTGAAGCGAAACGATAGGAGCTTTTTGGATTACAATCTACCACTTCCAGCCAATTGTCATATATTCGGTTCATACGTTATGCCAGCACTTCGTCAAGTGTGTTTTTCACACAATATGCTTAAAATCACAGTGTGGTCATGCTTATGTCAAGCGTGAACTCATGTAAGACAGCTGGCCGGAAGCAATGGTTTACAGTTTAAAAAGTTTCAAAATTTTAGTTAACTGGTGTGTAAAATATTGCATCAGCTGTTGAGCACCCACACACTTGCATTATATGTACTCACAGAGATGGATTATTTTTTGAAAAATCATTTTTAGTGTTCATCTGAAGAATGAAAGACATCAATTCTGTCGTGAAACTCTAGATAGGACAGGACTGATGGGTCCTTAACACAAATGATATTCACAGCATTAAACTACTTGGCTAAGCTGATTGGTTAATGTCGCAAATGCAGCCAAAGAGCTTGTTGCTTTACATATAATTGGCTGGTTAACATTCACTAGAGTATTTTACAGCGCACTTTCTGTTACTCTGAAACCCTCCACCTCCCCAGCTCCACCTGTATAAATCTGCTACAGGTTATATTATATATGCTATTTGTGCAGCAGCAATATGTCTTAAATACTTGCAGTAGCACAACAGCATGTATTGGCAGTAGCAAGTTCCTATACTTGTTTGCAGCAGCAATAATCTGCAACAACAGCAATATCCAACAGCAGCAGCAGTTCAGCAGCATACAATTACATTAAGACCAACATTGTCATTTTCAGAGAGTGATGAGAGAATTTTTATTTTTGGGTGGAGTGTCCCTGTTTAATTTAAATTATTTTAATTTGTCATATTTTATTTTTAGATTCGCAGAGCCCTTCTTCAGCTTCTATTCCCAGATAAGCCCTTCCACTGGGTGCGTCACATCTCTATTGCATTGTGTCTTCTTTTCGTTGTCAACCTGCTCGTCATTTTTGTGCCCAACATTCGTGACATTTTCGGCATCATTGGTGAGTAACTAATGAAAAATGTAGACATTCAACTGAAGAAAACACCAGTGTGTGCAATGTAGCGAAAGAAAGATTGGGTAAAATACTACAATTGTAATTTAGAAAAGCTACTTTTTTATTGACACCTTTAGGTGTTAAATTAAATTTGTTAATTTATCATATTTATCCATTTGCTCATTTGCATAATGCCGATATCTGTTCAGTGACAGTGAAAATAGCTTAGATGTAGGAAAACAAGACCAATCACAAATCAGCATGCAGATATTACAACTTAATAACTGGTGTATTTTGAATGCAGTGGAGTCTATTAATGTGTATTAAGAGGTGCAATCACATTTACTGTTTAGGAATCTATGCAATCTGGAATTTTGTGGACAGGAAAAAGTGTTTCCATGCACATTTTGCAACAGGCTGGTTACATAGATTTGCTGCATTGACCAACAAAAAGTTGTTTGATTTGAAAAAGGCTTCTACGTAAGCTGTGGTTCCTACATTTTTTTGAACACTGACACTATTGACACTATTTTTGCCCAAACTTTACTAATGCGACCATACCTTCAGCTTAATTGTCTTGTAGAAGTGTGATTTTTGTTGTTTCATTTCATAGGTGCAACCTCTGCTCCGAGCTTGATCTTCATTCTCCCTGGTCTTTTTTACATCCGTATCGTTTCCACCGAGCCAATGAACTCAAGACCAAAAATTCAGGCATGTCTTAAACTTCCTCTAAATTTTGAATCAATATAAGATTCGCAAGAGAACGTGATTCATCAAAAGTTCCTGCTCTTGTGTTTCAGGCTGCCTGCTTCACTGCTCTGGGCTTCATCTTTATGAGCATGAGCTTGACGTTCATCACACTGGATTGGGTCTACGGAGAGAATCGAAGTGGAGGAGGTCACTGATCTTCAACCACAATACTGTAAGGGTCCAAAAAGCCTTCTTAGAGGAACATCGCCACCCCTCTCCTGAACTCAAGAGAGACCAAAACATCACTTAGGCTGGACCCAACTCACCTCAGATCTGTTTTCCCACTGAGTAAGGAATGGACTGATGTCCTGCCATCTTTAAAATAAAAATGGATAAAAATCCTATGATGTTTCATGGTGGAGGATTTCTGGGGGACACAGAAATGTCATGCCATTTTGAGGCTGTTTCTACAAACAGGCCTCGTAACGATAAATGATGCTTGTGTTGGAGATGGAAGTCCGCTACATAGCTTTAAAATAACGCTAAAAGATACAGCTCAAGCCAAAATAAATGACTGGAGAGGTTTGTTTTGTCTGATGGAGACCAGAAAACAATCAAGTTTGTCACATATCATCTGTTCTGTTGTCCCCATCAAATGAAAGCCATAATCCCAAAGTGCAATACCAGAGAAAGTAAAACATATTTTCCTGCTTCAAATTGTTCGTCAAAAAATGTTGCTCATGATAAATTCAACATCATCTCAGAACGCCTCCAGACCCAAACTAAATATGTCAGCGTCTTATTTCCGAGAAAGAAATTTGTGAAATTGTCCGGAAAAAATGTATTTCACCTGATGTGATAATTGTTCCTGACATATTTTGTGATATAAACTGCACTACAATTGAAAACAGACAATCAGCTTTATACCATTTTTTTTTTTTTTTTTGCTGGATATCATATCTTATGTCAAACAAACGTGAGGTACGTATAGTTGCAGTATTTTGTGGTGCAGTGGGGTGGAATTCTATCTATTCTAAATTCTAAATCTATTATGAGGAACAGATGAGTAATTACTATGGTTAAGGTGCTTAATTACATTGCTGTGATGCATCTAATGATGCAAACAAAGCCTAACCTGTGAATTCTGTGGTTCATGCCATATTCCCGTTGTTCTGTCACAATCTAACAACAGTATAATGTGTCATAAATTATCCAACCCATCTCTAATTGTTTTTTTTTTAATTCAGTTATATATTTCCAAGGAATTAATGGATATTTGTATAGGAATAAATTAAAATAGGAAACTGAGAATTTTCTCATACTTTTAGACCTCACTTTGAAATTTCTACTCATGCAAAAGCACCACCAATTACCCAAAACCTTTAAACAACAAAAAGAACAATGGCTTTGCATGTCATTAAAGTACTTCTGGTCCCCTGTAGACTGTGAGACAATGGAATGCTTGAAAGTGATTTCAATGCATGCCCACTCACAGTATCACACCCTTGCTAATGCCATTAAAAGATGGCAATCCCCCTCCTTTTCAAGTTTCCACTGTCCTGCAATGCCTATTTATTGTTTTAGGGGAAATAAATTCATAGTTTCAAAAACTGTGTTTGTTACTTAATTAGAAAACAGGTGCCAAACTGTATGAGGTTAAAGATCGACAGTTTCAATGTGAAACACAAACACACCAAAGAGAGTTGGCAGTTGAACAAGTGCCTTTTTCTACTGCTTTAACATTTGTTTGTTGATTTACTGAACTGGCCTTTGACTTTGTCAAACATGCTGTTTTCAATAAAATTGTGTGGTCAGTATTAAAAAGTGCATTTATTTTTTGTGTATCTGTGAGGATAACAACATTTATAATTTATACTTATTGAAACCCTTATGACATATGAGACTCTGAACTACAAAACCAGTAGCACAGGTATATTTGTAGCAACATTCCAACAATACATTGTATGGGTCAAAACGATTGATTTTTCTTTTATGCCAAAATCATTAGGATATTAAGTAAAGATCATGTTCTATGAAGATATTTTGTAAATTTCCTACCATAAATATATAAAAACTTAATTTTTATTGGTAATATGCATTGCTAAGAACTTTATTTGGACAACTTTAGGGTGATTTTCTCAACGTTTAGATTTTTTTTGCACCCTCAGATTCCAGATTTTCAAATATTTGTATCTCGACCAAATATTGTCCTGTCATTACAAACCATACAATCCACGGAAAGCTTATTTATTCAGCTTTCGGGTGATGTATAAATCTCAATTTAAAAAAATTCACCTTTGTGACTGGGTTTGTGGTTCAGGGTCACATATGAAAGCACTCAGTATTGACTTGTCATTGTTCATTCTTTTAATTATTTTTCTATTATTTCTTTAAATATAAAGTATAAAATAAATTTTTTCTATTTTTATATACATTAAAATCTAATTTATTTCTGTGATCAAAGCTGAATTTTCAGCATCATTACTTCAGTATTCAGTGTCACATGATCCTTCAGAAATCATTCTAATATGCTGATTTATTATCAGTGCTGGAAACTATATTTTTTTGGAACCTGTGATACTTTTTTGATGGATTCTTTGATGAATAGAAAGTTAAAAAGAACAGCATTTATTTAAAACAGATTTTTTTTTCTAACAATATACACTACTGTTCAAAAGTTTGGGGTCAGTAATTTTTTTTATTCTTTTGAAAAAACCTAATACTTTTATTCAGCAAGTTTAAACTGATGAAAAGTGAGAGCAAAGGCTATTACTGCAGAAAAAATTTGTATTTTGAATAAACAAATCATCAAAGAATCCTGAAAAAGTATCACAGGTTCCAAAAGAATATTTGGCAGCACAACATAGATCATTCTAATAATAAATCAGCATATTAGAATGATTTCTGAAGGATCATGTGACACTTAAATTATATTAAACTAGAAACCATTATTTTACATTGTAAAAACATTTCGCAATATTACAGATTTTGGTCAAATAAAAGCATAAGAAACTTCTTTAAAAAAAAATTACAAATCTTACTGATCCCAAACTTTTGAACGGCAGCGCATATACATATATAATATATATTCCTTATACGAGCAAAGGAGGATGTTCAAGGCGCTCCACCTTCTATGTATGAGCGAAGGAACACGTGCCTGTCCACGACATTCTGAGAGCAGATATGTGGTGGTTTTGTTCTTCCTGTTCTCTTTTGCTGTGCTGCATTTACATCAGATTACAGAACACGGAAGCAACAGTTCCTTCAAGCCATTTGCCTGTTCTAAAAAGGCTTCAGGCAGGTATTGTGGGCCAAGCAGGGGCCCCAGGTGTGGAGTCCCAAGATCTGAGTGGTGTCCATTTCATCAAGGAAAGATGAGCAAAGGAAAAGTCAAGGGGCAGGAGAACGTACAGAGTTCTCTCCTCAGCAGCCAGGAGAATGAACGCCTGCTAGAGCTGCTGGGAAGGAGATGCGTGGTGAGTGAAGTCACTTTGATTAGAAAGCCAATCATAGATGGGCATTCGGTCCCGCAGAGGTTGTTTTGGGGATATCAATCAGTCAGGTATAACAGAGAAACTCCTGAAAGGAGACATGGTGCAGATGTCACAGATGAGATTGGAGCTGTTACTGTTGATGTCAGTTAAAGGTCAAAGTGAAACTTCGCTTTTCAAGCTCTTTTGTCGTGTTTGCAAAATGAAAAAGATGAAGAAACTGTATACAAAACATGTCTGTGACAACCTGTGACAGTGATAATCTGTACGAACCTAAGTATTTAATCCAATATGAATTCATTTTGCAATTAGTTTTACCTAGTAAAACTTTTAAAAGATTATAAAACATAATTAATTTCTTCAGAACGTACATTTCACAACATGGTTAACCTGTCTGCAGTGATGACTGATGTATGTAACGGCAAGGTTTAACTGGAGAGTGACAGGAAATGCTGTTTGAGGCCACTTCCTGTTGTTGTAGAGGATGCAGATGCCTTTGCTTTAGCTTTCATTATAATACTTCACTGATTCATATTTTTTTATGTATTTTAATGTCAGTTTACTGTGATTGTGTGTGCAGACCATAGCCACAGCGGTTGTTCAGTTGTACATGGCTCTTCCTCACAGTCCGACCCAATGGAGTCTCCAACATACAGGAGTTGTTTGTTTCGTTAAGGACAATCCTAAACGTTCATATTACATCCGGCTCTTTGACATAAAGGTTAGAAATTGAGATTCTAAAATGTAGTGCAAACCTGCTTTTTACTTTGTCAGAATTGTTATGCAGAATGTTTATGCATCTAGCACCTTTGCAGATAAAGATGCTCTCTGAAATTATATATTAGCACAGGATGATAAACTGATTTATACTTACTAGCATGACCAAACTTGACCTGTTGCCAAGTAGGCTCAAATTAAATAGAGATACACTTCTGCTTTGAGTTCTGAGTCACAGCAGCTCAAATCAGTTCGTGAAGCCACACTGGCACTGGTGGCACCATTTAGACTTTGATAATATTTGTGATTTCGTTTTATGTAATTTTTTTTCAGGAAGGGAAAATGGTTTGGGAGCAGGAGCTGTATAATCAGATGACATATTCCTGTCCAATGAGGTTCTTTCACACTTTTGCAGCTGATGTGGGTACAGGCCTTTTAAAAAAAAAATCTCAATTCGAGCCAAAACAAATGAAAATACTGTCATTAATTACACACCCTCTAGTTGTTCCAAGCACGTAAGACCTTTGTTCATCTTTGAAACACAAATTTTGAAAGATATTTCTGATGGAATCCAAGAACTTTCTGATGCTGCATAGACAGCAACGCAACTAACACGTTCAAGGCCCAGAAAAGTAGTAAGGACATCATTAAAATAGTCCATGTGACATTAGTGGTTCAACCTTAATTTTGTGAAGCTACGAGAATACTTTTTGTGCACAATGGAAACAAAAATAACAACTTTATTCAACAATTTCTTCTTTTTTGTGTCAGTCTTTGACGTACAAGAGTACGAGGACCGCCTAAAAGTGCAAGTCATCCTCGCTGTCAAAATCTTTAGACATGCTTATGAAGACTTTTTCTGCTTGTAAACAAGCTGCAGCGTATCCAGGTTCTACGTTAGAGTACTGGTATATGTCATGGTACTCTGGTGATGTGTCAAAGACTGATACAGAAGAGAAAAAAATTACTGAATAAAGTTTTTTTTTTTTTTTTTGTGCACAAAAAGTATTCATTGTTTCGTAAAATTAAGGTCAAACCACTGATGTCACATGAACTATTTTATTGCTGTCTCTACCTTTCTGGGATTTCATCAAACATATCTTAATTTCGTGTTTTGAAGATGAACAAAGGTCTTTCAGGTTTGGAATGATATGAGCGGGAGAAATTAATGACAGAATCTTCATTTTTAGGTGAACAAACCTATTAATGCTGCTGGACACATCCAAATAATTTCTTGAATTAAGCTACATTATCAGAAATGTTTACTTTAGGTTTTTACTTTAGATTGTCAGACTGTGTCGACTGTTCACTGGAAATTCAAAATCTCACAATTTGAGAGATCTAATATATTTGAATGCACTTGTGTCTCAGGACTGTCAAGTAGGTTTAAACTTTGCCAGTGAGTCAGAAGCTGATTTTTTCAGAAACATCACTGTGGAGAAGATTAATCAAAGATGCAATCGCCAGGGTAAGCTACTGTCAAGTTTGCTAAGATTTTTAACCAAAAATACTCATATTTCATAAGTATCTCTTTGTGCCTTTCTTCATATGTAAAATATTCAGAAAAAAGGCAACATGCTCCGTCTGAAGGTATGTGTCCACAATTTTAAACATGCACATGGTGTTAATTGTCAAATTAGCATTTTAAGGCTGGTTGTATTTTGATTAACAGAAAACCGGCCACTACCACAACCCCCTCCAACCAATGGTGAGTAACTTTTAAACTTTTTTTAACACCTCATGTAGAAGTGTACATCCTGTCATCATTTACTCACACCCATGTTGTTCCAAACCCATATGACTTGCTTTCTTCTCTGGAAATCAAAAGAAGATATTTGGAAAAATGTCCCAGTGTTTTTTCATGTAATGAAATTCAATAATATCCAATGTTGTTTTAGATAATGTTTGTTCTTTAAAATACCTTCTTTTGTGTTCAACAGCAGAAAAAAGTTCACATACATGTCTTTGTAATTTATGTTGATGTCTAATGCATTGATAATAGTGTTTAACCTATATATGTTCAATAACCAGGGCCAGTTTCACAGCCAAGTATAATGGCCACAGTGGACATCCAAAACCCAGATATTGTAGCATCAAGGTACCGCTCCGCCCCAGTGCCGACCCCCGCACCAGCCTCACTCGGCAAAGGCAAAAAGGACAAAAAGGGAAAGAAGAAAGGCCCAAGGCTCACTAAGGCAGATATCGGAGCTCCTAGTGGATTCAAGTAAGAGGATTTTACCCTTAAGCTGGACACTCACCTTGTGTTTTGTTAGGCGTGATGCTGACTGTGCCTCTCATTCCTCTTCAGACATGTCACTCATATTGGGTGGGATCCGAACTCTGGTTTTGATGTGAGAAATGTCCTTTTTCCTTAAAAATGTATAAAATGCACAAATGTAGTCACATAAATTGATACTCAATGCTTATTCTAATTGCATTTATAAAGTTAAAAAGTAACATACCTGTATATATGAACCCCTTTTGGCCCCTCTAGACCAACAATCTTGACCCTGACCTGAAGAAACTGTTCAGCAGTGCTGGTATCAGTGATGCTCAGCTAGCAGACAAAGAAACATCTAAGATTATCTATGACTTCATCGAGCAATCTGGAGGTCTGGATGCAGTAAAAGAGGAAATGAGGAAACAGGGTGAGTTCATTCAATCCTATCAACAACCAATTATTAGAACCAAGTCATGGCACTTCTTTTTGTCATTTTCAGTTTGTTTGTTGACCGTACAGATGCTTCTCGGGATCATTCCGGCTCTCTTCCTCCAGTCCCAGGCGGTCCTCGTTCTGCCCCTGCACCTCCTCCACCTCGTGGTGGGCTTCCCCCAGTCCCAGGTCCACCTGGACGTCCTCCACCACCTGCACGCAGCCCTGGACCCCCACATCGTGGTCCACCGCCACCTGCACCACCTGGAGGCCGTTCTGGGCCTCCACCCCCTATGCCATCTTCTCTCCCACCACCACCCCCCAGCCACAGTCACAAACCGCCTCCTCCACCTATGGGTGGAGGTGCGCCACCTCCACCTCCGCCCCCACCTCCTCCTCCACCGCCACCTTCTTCAGCCGGTAACTTCAGCCCCAGTAGCCCTGCCAGCTCAGCTCCACCTCCTCCTCCTTCCTCTGGTGGCGGAGGACGAGGAACCTTAATGGAGGAAATTCGCCGTGGACGTGTGCTAAAGAATGTACGTGAGACACAAATGCAATTAACTTTGTTCAACTGTTGTGATTAAGAGCCGTTCACACGAAGAACGATAACTATAACGATAAAATTATATTACTAATTATTCTAATTCTAGAGAATAGGGAAGTCCACATCACAGCAATAACGATAGCGATACAGAGGAACAATACCATTGGAATCACTTTCAAAACCATTTTTTACATTATCATGCATAGGCCTAGTTATATTTATCTTTATAGAGGGTTTGCACTTATGTCACGATTTGGTCGGTTAACTGGATGCGCGGCCATATTGGCAATACTGGATGTAAACAACAGCATGGATTGCACAGTTAATATATACTGTCTAAACCACAAAAAAAATGGAAGCTGCTAAACATAGAAGGATTTAGTAAGCAGGAAAGGGAGCAATAGTTTGACCAAACTAAAGTTAATAGGTGGTACAGATACATACGCGCAGTATGAATTAAGATATTAGCCTAATATTTCACCTACCTGACTGGAAATGATAAAAACAAACATAAATGTTGTCAAGATTCTTGCATTGGAAATGCTAGTTTAGTTTCGCCAACCACAAACGCCTTTTGTTCCTCAGATAGTTTTTTGCACTCTTCTCCTTGATTTGTTATAACTTTTGGCAGTCTATAGTACTCCAAATGTTTTTCCTGGTCCGACCGATTAGTACAGCCCAAAATATGACAATAATTATCCATTCAGCAGCAATAATCAGCAAAATATGCAAGTACTGTTTGATACAGTGGTACTGTTTAAGCTCAGTACCGCCAACATGGCTGACTGATGACGCGTCGTGAAAACACTCTGTAGTTTTAATTCTACGCATCTCATTCTTGGTGTGAATGGGCTTTTTGCTGTGCTTTGTTGGGTATAACCATTTTATGTGGTGTTTTTGTCAGGTGTCTGAATCTCCGGACCCTAACCCTCCAGCACAAGATGAATCCTCAGAGGGAATCGTGGGAGCTCTGATGATGGTTATGCAGAAACGGAGTAAAGTTATCCATTCCTCAGGTAACATATTTAATAAGTTTATTATTTTCAAAACTACAGGTCAGAGATGCTCACAAGTCTCTGAGCTAGAGTCCAAGTCAAGTCTCAAGTCTCTTTATTATATTAAGTCTCTGGTTATAATAAGTGTTGCATCACGTACAGCGACCCATCCAACACTGCATAGCTATATATAAGGAACTCAAAGCATGTAATATGTTATAATGACTCCTTTATCTATTAGCATACAGTATCAGCTTTGATTTTGGTATATAATCAGTGTAAACAGGCTATTGCAACATGACAAAAACACCTAGAATGCTTTACTTTTAAGTTAATATCTGTATTTTGCCTTGTAGCATGAACACACAGTACAGTACAGACCAAAAATTAAGAAAGACCAAATATGGTCAAACATCACATTGTGCTCCTAATTTAAAAAAATTAGTAGCACAATCAAAATTTTAGGAGCACATTCTAAACAATAATCCAAAAATCTGATAAAAAAATTTGCCTTCCCATTATGAGGTGATATTTGACTCCTTAAAGTGATTTACAAGGGAATTTAACTTTTGTTTTTACCTTTTCATATGTTTAATGAGGCTCAGAGGTGGCAGAAGTGCAATCATATTCCTAAATTCATTGTTGAGATTAATGTTTTAAATCAAATTGTTTTAATACAGAAATGTTAAATGATTTGAATAACTGCCAGCAGGTGGCGGCAAGAGACTGATTTAATTACTGAATCATATCATTCATTTGATTCGTTCGAACTGCTGCTTCATTTAGGAATAAAGAGTGACTGTCTTTATGAATGGGAAATTGAATCATTTCACTAGATTCGTTTTAAAAACGAGTTCATTCATAAACGAAACACCGCTGTGTTTGAATGGAGATGCGCAGCGGCTCAGTTGTGACTTGTTTCAGACTACTTTTGACGACGAAATAGAGCAAAATCAGGCAATAGTGTTACAGTCAGACAATGAAAGTCACTTAATAATAACATCTTGTTTATTTAACTGCTGTATTAAATCAGTATCTCATTTACAAACTCCCTTAAAATTAGTAAAAGCTTAGTTCGCGATATCACAAAGCTCTATTATAATCAATGACGCTGTCTATACTGAATCTTTTATCCTCATATCACATATTTTGCATTGAGCACTTCTTCTGTTTGGGCCGTCTTGTTTGAAGTTTTAAAATCCAAAGCTAACGATGAATGGCACAGCAGTCGACATGTTTGTTCGTTGTCCTCTCATGTGTGGCGGCCGCGCCTAAAATAAAAAAATAAAAAATGTGTGGCCGCGCCCGCGTGCAGCAGATACACGTCGCGTGTTACATGGGCAGGTTATAGGTAATGGAGGGAGGGGAATAACAGCGAGCTCATCAGTTGTTTCCTAAAAATAAACATTGTTCACGAGTCCCGCAGCTCGAGTCCGAGTCGAGTCTGAAGTCTTTCGAGGCCGAGTCTCAAGTCGAGTCTGAAGTCACTGTGTGTGCGACTTAAGTCGCACTCGAGTCCGAGTCTCAAACTCGAGTCCCCATCTCTGCTACAGGTCATTGAAAACATCCTATGTTATCTCTTTCCGTATTTTATATCGCAAACCGCCGTCTTAATGTTGTTATTTGCATATTTGCTGCGTTTAATTGATCGGAGGAATACAGCAGCCACCTGAGATGTTTAAATAGCGTCTGGTCTCGTTATTGGGCATCAGTTCGACTTACATTTTTTCTGTCTGTAAATTCCAGTTTGTCCTGGACCATCCATGTGAGAATAAATCTGTCTCTTCACTTAATTTAACGGGTGTTACTTTCTCTCAAACGCAACATTTCTGCGATTGCGCAAAGCTAATGAATATATAATGACACAAGCGCTGTTTAATTTGATGATTGGTTGGTTGTTTCTACGCACACAATGACGTGGCACACAGAAAAGAGCGCATTAAAATGTATTTTCAGGTTGCTCAAAAAGGCGGTTGTCTTTTTTAACTGTAGTGACAGACTTTTATTTCTGTGGCGTGCATGTTTTAGTATCTGCAAAATCTTAGCATTGAATGCTCACAAATACAAACGTATTTTTGCTTTCTTTATTCAGAAGATGAAGAGGATGATGGGGGTGACGAAGAAGACGACGATGAGTGGGATGATTAATGCTTCTCTCTACTCGTGGTTCATACACTTATGCCATTCAATTTATAAGAATGAGCTGAAAAAACTGATGCTCATTGGGAATCATTTTAGCAATAGGCATGAAATCTTAAGGTTATTCCAAATTAAAGTTGCACTGAATGATCTGAAGATCTGCTGTAAATCAAGTAAAGCAATAAAAACCTAACTTTGATAGCATAATGACTAGATTTCATGCCTGTTTTGTAGTGTCTCAGCCTCAAAGCTGATCTGTCTTTGCAGTTTTCATTCCCAGCTTTCACTTCACAGTAGCTCAGCAGTAGTTCAGTGTGAGTTCATTCAGGAAGAAGGAACATTATAGTTGAGCCAAACCAGGAGTGGTGTTATATTTCATCCAAACATAGGACTGCCAAGATTAACCACAGCTTTATGTTGGATATTTCCTTCTGTGTGCACATACTTTTGACTCAGTAACTGCCTTATTCCAAATCTGTATCTTCTAACTACAAACCCAGTAATGTTATTCTTGTCAAGATATACCTAGTTGTGAGAAGCCATGTACAATATTCCATATATCTGTTGACTGTACAGGACCTCCCCCTACAGGACAAATGTGGGACTAACGAAGAGTATTAAAATAATCAAGTATCACTGATGAAGATACTTTTGATATAGGTGTTCAGACAGAACAATAAATACATAAATGGATAAAAACAAAAAACAGCAGTTTATTGTTATTGCTTTAAAAAACACCTATTAGGACTCCCAAATCCCAGAATAACATGATAATAAAATAATATTTATCACAAACAATCACATTAACATGAACCTACACAAACATCGGTAAATACAAAGAGGAAATATTTAGGAAGCAACCATATTTAGGAAGTTTCTGTTTAGTTCAACAACCAACACCAAAGGAACGACACAACAAGACAAAGAAAGTCTATGTAGCATTAAAGTTCTCCAGAGAAGTTGTGTCGGATGTCATTCTGCACAATAAATTCTCTGTGGACGGGAAAGAGATGTGGTTTGGACTCTAGAATATGTTCTCCACCCTTCAAGACCAGATAACATGTCTCGAGTTAAAACCACAGAGCGTTTCTTTAAGCGCTTTTTTATACACAGTCATTATAAATATTCCTCCAACATCCACTGAAGAGAAACAGTCTCTTATCCTTTCAAAAAAATGACATTAGTGGGCTAGACAAAGTATATGTTCTCAGAAGAAAATTATACAACATGTTTCCCTTGCTTTTGTCCTTCAGTTTGGTGTCAAGTGATATTCCATAGAAAGTGCTTGAAGAGGTAGACATTTCTGGCTTAAAACACACTGCAAATATGAAATCTCTCATGCCTAATGATAAAAAGAAATTCCCGTATTTTAATTTAAGCGTTTCAAATGTTAAAACACATATGCCTACAGGTTAACCGATTATAATTTCTCCAAAAACATCTACCTCTTTCTCCTCAGCATCTCTCTATGTGTCCTGGTCCTGTTAATAAACAACACATACAATGACATTTTCCATCAAAACCAGCCCTGTCCCACCACCAAAGAGCACAACTCACATGAATATGTACACTCTCACAATAAATATGTTGTATGGTGTGGGTGAGAGAGAGAGAGAGAGAGAGAGAGAGAGAAAAAGAGAAAGACAGAGGGTCACGTGACAGATGAGGAAAGAGAGGTTAGTTTTTAATCCTGACCAGTGAATAGTCGAATACATACATTTTCTATGTACATGTGTCATTGTCACACAACACAAAGCACAGATACTGTGTTTAACACGAGCAAAAAACATGACCACATTTCACCATTGACAAACCGTGGAATACAAAATGTTTTGATTCGATGGATTGAGAGTGAGAATGTTTTTAGTGCTCCGACTAACATCAGAGTCCACAGTCAAAAATAGAAGATCAGACTTCAAAACTGTATCTATATACAGCAGTTCAAGATACGTAGCTGGGGGACAAGCATTTGTTTTACAAGACAAGAAACAGACTGGAAAAAAACTGACTTGTATTTTGGTTGCAATCAAAACTGCAATGTGAAGTATGTATCAAGGCTTTTCACATTAATAGCCATCTACGTCTGGTTTCATTGATCACAAGGGAGAAATTCAGATGGATAATCCCCATAAACAATTTTTATTTTTGTCATTTTGGTCCACAGTCTTGTCCAAATAAAACATTTAAATTTTCAGGGCAATGATCCAATCATGTTGCAAAAAGCCGCTTGTTCCACTACAAAATGAGACAAAATATATAACATTTTTAGTATTAGATACAGCTGAAGTCAAGAATCTGCAAAAATGTTAATTATTTTACCAAAATAAGAGGGATCATACAAATGCATGTTTAATTTTTATTACGTACTGACCTGAAGAAGATATTTCACATAAAAGATGTTTACATGTAGTCCGTAAGAGAAAATAATCAGTTTTTTAGTATTAAAATAATAAGTTTCCAACTGAGGGACGCATATGCAGCTATTACAGAAAGTTAAAAAGCTCAATGATGCTTCAGAAGGAAACACAATGCATTAAGAGCTGGGGGGTGAAAACTTTTTGAATTTGAAGATAAGGGTAAATGTAACATATTTTGTCTTCTGGGAAACATGTAAGTATCTTCTGTATCTTCTGAAGGGCAGTACTAAATGATATTAAAAAGATATTTAGGCAAAATAAGAAAAATGTACACATCTTCATTCTGTTCAAATGTTTTCACCCCCAGCTCTTAATGCATTGTCTCTCCACTCACGCATCAGTGAGTGTTTGAACCTTCTGTAATAGTTGCATATGAGTCTCTCAGCTGTCCTCAGTGTGAAAAGATGGCTCTCAAAATCCTACAGTCATTGTTGGAAAGGGTTCGAATACCCAAAAACTTCAAGTGTGTGTAAACTTTTGAACGGGGTCATTTTTATAAATTCAACTATTATTTTCTTCTGTGGACTATATGTCAACGTAGTTTATGTGAAATATATTATTCAGGTCAGTGCTAAATAAAAAACAACAACATGCAATTTGTATGATTCCTCTTATTTTGGTAAAACAACATTTTGTAGATTCTGCAAGGTGTATGTAAACTTTTGACCTCAACTGTATTTAGTTTGACAATCCACATTTAATGTCCATTTAATGTCCAATTTTAAATTCTTAATCTATCTGTAGTTTTTTCTGAAACAATGAACATGCAAATGATACTTAAATATCACTTTCAGTAGAAGTTGCTGTCATGGATCAAGACTTAAATTAAAGCTCAAATGTATGGAGAACTACAAGTAACAGTTAAAAATAAAATGATAGAAATGTTATCAATTTTTTTTATTTAAATTTTTAATGTTTAAATTATTATATTGTTATTTTTCATTTTAAATAAATTCTTTCATATTATATTCATTTTTTATTTTAATTGTCACTCCTAGTCGTCCATACAAACCGGCCTGTTCTTCCAAGGACTTTAATATGGAAAAAACTGCAAATGCCAAGGAAAGTAAAAACTTCAGTGGTCAAAATGATGGCAAGATATTGTGCTATAATTGTAGCGTGCAGATACGTACATCCAACCATCTTCAAATACTCCAGAACATTCCTTCCACAACTGTATTTCACGATCTGGGGGTTTTAAAGACGATTGACGTATTCAGCGATCTTTCAATTTTCACCCCAAAACCTTTTGAAGCCTCTACAATGTACATGTTTTCAAATGGTTTCAAATGGTTTCAAATGATAGTATTTACACTGCAGTCATCTGTGTGCTGAATATTAGAATGGAATAGCTTATGTTTAACATAAAACAGCAGTAGTTTTGCTGGTGTGGCTGGACGTTTAAAGGAATTCATTAGAAAACTGTGTAGCTTAATGCTAGCTATGGAAGTGAGCACAACACAGCCAGATTTAGATTAGTTAGGGGAGCTAAGTGCATCAAACTGTATTTCAAAATGAAAATCAATCTAGTTCAGACACAGTCTGATACATCTAATGAATCAGTCTAAACTAATGAATCATTTTATTAAATGGACCAAGTTTGCCTGGAGGAAGTACATAGTGATGGGGCACATGGATCATGGTCAGCAGGGTCCCAGGTGCTGTTCCCTTCACTGCTCCTGTAGCTCCTCCTCTTCCTGTTCTCCTGTATGCCTGCGGTTGTTTCGTTTGGCTTTGTGTGGCTGGCTTTGTATCTGCTGCCTGTAGGACTGGCAGTACTGGTTGATGAGACGCACTTCAGGTTGTGGGTGGAGCTGGAGAGCGGGTGGGTGGGTTTGAGGGGGAGGGGGCGGCGGTGGAGGGTGGTGATGGGAATGGTGGCGGCGGTGCTCTGGTTCTATCGGGACGTCCGACTCGGTCAGTGCCTCCACGATCTCCCGGTCCAGGATCCGTAGGGAGATGCGCGCCACGGTGTGTTTGAAGTTGTTCTCGGTTGCCAGGCAGTGGTAAAGACCGGCATCCAATTGGGTGAGAGATTTCAGCAGGATGCCATGACCGGTCTTCAAGACATCTTTGTCTCGGCTGAGCTGAAAAGGAAAAGGAGTCATTTATGGCTTCTAAATTAATGATACAAAACACAACAGATGAATTTCAACTGCTTTTGTCCATACAATGAAAGTCAGTAGGAGTTCAAAACAACACTGGACCCCACTGACTTTCATTATAATGACAAAAAAAAAACCTGAGACATTTTTTAAAACATCGACTGAAGAAAGAAAGTCATGGGTGCACTGTAATAAAATTTTAATTTTAAATGGTAAAATACTTTAAAAATTGTAATATTAAGCCTGTTACAGAAAGTTTCCTAATATACACTATACAATAATAAATCTAACAGGAGATTTCACATAATTTTACAGTAAAATACTGTTGAATTTAAAAGTTTCAAAATAAAGTTTTTGGAAAAAGAACAAATGTGACCCTGGACCTAAAAACCAGTCAACCAGTTTTTTTAAGAAGCTGAATAAATAAGCTTTCCATTGATGTATGATTTGTTAGGATAGGACAACATTTGGCTGAGATACAACTAATTGAAAATCTGGAATTTATCTATATTTAAAGTAGGAAATTGACAAAATATCTTCATGGAACATAATCTTTACTTAATATCCGGATGATTTTTGGCATAAAAGAAAAATTGATAATTTTGACCCATATAACATATTTTTGGCCATTGCTACAAATATACACATGCTACTTAATACTGGTTTTGTGGTCCAGGGTCACAAGTCATCTTATAATTTAGATTGAAAACCCATAAATTGTGTCCGTGTGAAACTTCACATTTGATGGTTCAAATGGCACGCAAGGGCTCAAAGAACCACCTGGCATTTTTTTAGCTTTATTTTAGCCAGAATTGCAAACAAACTGCACTGCAGTCATTTCCCAAAATGTAATTTGTAAGGAATTTTATGAAGTCTGTAAAGAGGAGAAAATACTGAAAATGTGAACTCACTGTTCACAATCCTTAAAATATAGGAAGAAAAACATGCGGGGGTTTATATGAATATATCTTTAAGAGGAACTGACCATCTTCATAAATGTTTCAATGGCATTTTCTTTTTCTCTTATCTCCATATAGTGCATAATAAAGTAGTGTTTATACCAAAAAAAAAAAAAACTTCTATCCACCTTATTTTTCAATGCAGAAGCAAGCTGTTTTCTGATAATGTGTTAGACTTCCAGTTCATAAGCCGCCATAGGGAAATAACAAGAAGAATAACGAAGTGCAGTAAATGGTAAAACTGTTTGCACTACAAACCACTGCATTTATAATTAAGATAATACATTAAAATAATATGGTAAGACAAACCAGTTTGCAATATCAAGCAGCAAAACAAGCTGTTTGTACAACTAAAAACACATTAAAACACATTAAATTTACAAATGGCCACACCTGCTCTTAAATAAGGTGGATATCGCTGCTGTTCGATAAGCGTGACCTGCTGTCAGAGGGTGAATTTGAATTTTCATTCAGTCCATCTGCTGTTTTTGTTTTGTGCAAGTGTCTTATGTAGCATAATTTCACAAATTTAAAGTCAGGCCATGCTGTTTTAGCTTTAAATCTTTAAATTATACAATCTAAATGAAAAAGAAAACAACTGCTCATGCTACATGTATGTAGCACTACCATCTGTTCAAAATAAATGAAAATTTCCTGTTGTACTGAACCCTTATCAAACCATGACCCTAAAACCAAGGTACCTACCAAACCATGACTTCTGTGTATCGTTACACCCCTAGTAGGTTGGTCTGATAACATTACATTAGTAATTGATACATTTTGTACATTTAAATAAAATGCGTGAAACCAAAAGTGTTGCTACCATATTTTTTTATGATTCAATTCTGGCAACCACAGCTGCCTTTTTTTACAGTAAATTTCACTACTTTTTTTAAAGTGTAAATACATGATGGCAGAATTCGCATTTTTGGGTGAGCTATCCCTTTGAAGCCTGATAATGGTGATTGAGATGAGTGTCTTACTGCTTTTCGCTTCCCGTCCTTCTGGTAGAGCCATTTGACGGTGGCCTGTGGTGATCTTGGCTGGCACTCCAGAAACGTGCTGCTCCCTTCAACCCCAAACTGCACCGTCTCCCTCAGACGCTTCTCTACTGAGAGGGTCAGAAAAGGGCCACATTCAAGTTTCTGAAGAGCTCTTCCATCATTACTCAGTATCATGTGCTGTTTACAAACCTTTAGCATTGAATCCTCTGCACTGTCGTAGAGGATCTCCGTGTTTGATATCTTGCCTTCTGCTTCTCCTAAGAATTCATTCACAGATGATTTAATGGTTAAAAGCTTATTGACTGTAAGCTATTTTAATTGTGAAATCAACTAATGCTGTCAATCATTCTGTTTATTTTCTATTCTGTTTCTCTTCAGCAGATCTGATGAAGACTAATATGCATTGTACATGGACTGACAATTTGGGCCATGGACCACCCAATGGGGTAAATGAATGTGGTCTGACCTCTTGGTAGCCGGGGTGAAAGCAGAGCAGTGTTCTCCATCCCAAGCGCAGTAGGGGTCACGGGCCAGGCAGCAGTCTGAACAGGCCTTGCCATAAACGGCACACCGGTGCAGGGACACCTGGGTAAGACCCCTCTCTGACGACACGTACAACTGTTGCTGTAAATCGCAAGGAAAAAAAGAGAAAACATTTAGAAACAGCACAGATTTTTAGCAATCAGTTACTGATTTGTATCAGTGTCACAGCTCGAAAATGGTGTTTTATGCAGAGTTCTTATCATATAACTACTCAACTTATTAAATTTCAATAAAACTTCGATAAAAATAAAATCAATTTCAAAATTAACAAAATTATAATATATATAAATCATAATATATATATGATTTTACTACAGATATATTTACCCTTTTAGAAGAAATCTTCAAAGTTTTGACAGCAGCTGGACTCTTTAAAAAAAAAAAAAAAGGAGAAATTTTCATTCAACATTCAAAATCATCCATTAGGGTATTTTAGGGTAATCCCTACCCAACAGTATTCGGTATTTCCGTACCTTAAAAACCTCAACCTCTTCCAAAACGAGCTCTTCTGTTGTGCTTATGTCTTTTGGTAAGACAATCACCTTCTGGACTGTTCCACGATCTAAAGTTTAAGGTGAATCATGAGTAAGCCCTTATATTATAAACTGTACGAATTAGACATTTCTTATTGCAATGCACCTTCTCATGCAACTTCAGGAAGAAATCATCCTGCATGTAACTAAACAGAAAGAATCTCTAACCTGTGCCAAGGAAGAGCACCTCGTATCTTCCATCCACAGCATCCACCAGGTCAACAGCAATAGTGGTGAAACGGTAGTCAACTCCAGTTCTGACCACCAGAGGGCGCTTGTGTATTGGATATATAGGTTGATACATCAGCGGATGGGCACGTACAAAGTTTACAGCCTCATCAGAGAAGGCTTTAGTGGTGTGGAGATCAGGGGTGAAGGTTCCTCCAGGACACTAAGCAATAACATGCAGAAAGTGTGAAATAGAATGAGATAGCAACAAAAGAATCAATAATAAGATACAAAACTGGATTTCGTACGCAATACTCACAGTCCCCGGGCGAGGGTAAGGTATTTTGCCAGTGTAGGGTGTCCACTGGTAGTTATGACCGTGTTTGTGAGAGAAGGGTCCATTGAAGACATTTCTAATGTCAGCCATTGAGTACACACACACGGCAGAGCCTTTAAACACAGAGCTACAGAGAAAAACAAAAAAACAGCATTGGCATCAGTGTGAGAAATTAACTTTTCCATTAAGAGCCAATATTTGCCTCCTGGAATTGATTTCCATGGGCATTTTTTACATTTGTGAGGGCTATTTTTATAATCACCTTATTATTATAAAAACAATACTATGTTGTCTTTAATGTCAAATACTTAAATTAATATTTTGTATCTAAATTATACATTTTAAATTATCCTAAGAAACAGGAGCTCTGGTGTTTGACTAATCTAAGCTTCTCTGATTGGCCAATGCATTCCTAAATTCAACAGAAACGCATTTGATTGGTTATAAAGCTCAACGCTGCACAAAAGCGTAAAAAGCAATCTGATGCAGTATGAGCGGATCTAAATGTAATTCCTCGAATTGACACTTTTCATTCATTTTCACATTTCATTTGAATCGAGGCAGCAATAATATGCTGCAGGGGCATTTTTTGCCCGTTTGTCTTGAATTAACGGGCATTTATGCCACAAGCCCTCATTAATTTTCAACCCTGATTGGCATTATATCTAATTTAACAAAAGACAGTCAATATAAACACTGATCTGAAGGAACAGAGATGTTACACTCATAACAGAGGCTTCAAAGCTAAATAATCAGTTAGATACATTAAAACTCACTCATTCACTTTTTAAACTTAATAATTTTATTTATTTTGCTTACTGTAGTGATAATATTTATTGCTTCAGAATGAACATGCTGTCAGCAGCTTTTTTCATATGGTATTTGAGGATGACATTCCATATGATATTAATTTCCATACATTAAATGGGAAAATTTAAAGTTGTGTTTAAGAGAGAGAAAAAAGCTAAATATGTTCTTTTATGAAAGTAAGCCATAAGTGTTTAGAATGACTGAAGGGGAGTAAATAATGACTGTATGATTTAAAAAAGACAAATAATTTGTTTTGGAAGGTGTCTTATGCCCAACAAAGTTATATTTGTTTTATCAAAAATACAGTAATATTGTAAAACAGTAATATTTTTTAGCAGCCACTTACTCTAGTGTTCAGATTCAAGTGATTCTTCAGAAATCATTTTAATATGCTGATTTTGTGTTCAAGAAATAATAAAATAATAAAAGAAACAATATTATTGTTGTTCAGGATTATTTATTAAATAGAAAGTTCAAAAGAACAACATTTATTTGAAATAGACTTTTTTGGTAACATCATAAATTTCTTTACTGTCACTTTTGCTTAATTAAATTGGTCCTTGCTTAATAAAATATATTAATTTCTTTTAAAAAAATCTTCCTGACCCCAAATGTTTTAGGTTTTAGATGTCTGCATGAGATTATCTCACCCAGCTGTGGAGAACACAGCGTACACAATGGGGTTCCGTTCATCATGGGTCCTCTGGATGAAAACATCCCCTACAAAACAAACAGACATCAAGCATCAGATACAGACAGAGAGCTGATTAAGAATGTGTTATAATCATAGAGGAGAGAAAAACATGTCCCATACTCAGTTCATCAAAGTAAGTCTCAACACCATCTGCACCAATCACAGAGCAGACCAGTCGTGCTTTGAGGAACGTTGTCCACTTATTCACCAATGACCTTTGACCTCCATCATCATTCTAAAGGGAAAGCACACAAACGGGAAAAAAAAGAACCTAGAGTTCATCTGATTTACATAATGATTTGCATGACAAAAATCGTCATGATTAAAAGTTGATTATTAAGTCAGACTGTGGCTTAAGAAGTCAAGTCTTGTGTCTAGCATCTGAATTTTCTCACCAGACAGACTCGGCCTACTCTGGCGAGGACGCTCGGAGCGCTGCCCCCCGAAGCATCTAAACTCTTCTCTCGAAAGAAGAAGTAAAGCTTATCATCATTCTTCTCCGCACTGTCTGGAATCTTCTGAATTTTTATAAACACAGGCTCTGATGGAGAGATAAAAGGATTTGTGAAGAGATAAAAAGGATAATATTTGTCACCGGGTCACAGTTAATCACTGTACACCTCTGCTCATATCATACCGTTCAGCCATCGGGAATCATACTGCTCGGTTCGGACGGCGGGACGGTCTCCCAAGGTTCTGAAGATGGCTGGATCTGTACCCATGAAGTCCACATGTACTCCAGCATACAGGTTCCCATCTGAAGAGGGTAGAATGAGAGTAATGTGGAGAGAGAGAATCAAATCATGATGGATGAAAACTGGCTAAATTAATACTAATGGCCCACTTGTACTGCTAGAAGTCTCTCATATAACTAGAAGTGCTTAACAGAATAGTTCCCACATTTTCTGGCCATGGAATTTCCACTAGAGTCAATCAAGGCCATTGGTTAAAGGTTTAGTTCACTTCCAGAATTAATATTTCCTGATCATTTACTCACCCCTCTTTCCTCAGTCGAACAGAAATTGAGGTTTTTGAGGAAAACATTCCAGGATTGCTCTCCACATTGTGGATCCGAATTGCAGCTTCAAAGGGCTCTACACAATCCCAGCCGAGGGAAATTATTGATAATTTTCTAAAAAACATTTAAATTTATATACTTCTTAACAACAAATGCTCGTCTTGCACTAGCTCGACCTCACGCATTATGTAGTCTCACAATTGTGACGTAGGCGGAAGTACCGACCCAGTGTTTACAAAGCAAATGTGCAAAGAAAGTCAAACGTTTACAAAAAAAAGGTAAAACAACGTCAGACAATTCTGAATTTGAGTTTTCCACCCTACCCTACCTTTTTGAACCGAAGTACACAGACAAACAACTAACTGCATGTGATTACGTAATGCATGCTAGTGCAAGATGAGCATTTGTTGTTAAAAAGTATATACATTTAATTTTTTTTAATAAAATGACCAATCGTTTCACTAGATAAGACCCTTATTCCTCGTCTGGGATCGTATAGAGCCCATTGAAGCTACACTGAAACTGCAATTTGCACCTCAACCCATTGATCCCCATAGAAGTCCACTATATGGAGAAAAATCCTGGAATGTTTTCCTCAGAAAGTTAATTTCTTTTTGACTGAAGAAAGACAGACATGAACATCTTGGATGACATGGGGGTGAGTAAATTATCAGGAATTTTTATTCTAAAAGTGAACTAATCCTAAAAGTATTTTTTTTTTTTCAAATCTTTATAAATATTTAGTACCAAAATCTTTGAATTTATTGATTTAAACAAGTTTTACTCTACAAAGTGCAATATCTTGCCGATAAAATATACTACTGTTCAAAGGTTTGGGTTTCTTATGATTATTTATTCGAAAGAAATTAATACTTTTATTCAGGAACTATGCATAAAATGATCAAAAATGACAGTAAAGACATTTAGATTTATATTTCAAATAAATGTTGTTCCTTTGAACTTTCTATTAATCAAAGAATCCTAAAAAATGCATTTACACAAAAATATTAAGCAGTACTGTTTTCAGCATTGATAATACTAAAAAAATACTTCTTAGGCAGCAAATTAGGTATTAGAATGATTTCTGAAGGATCATGTGACACTAAAGACTGGAGTAATGGCTTCAAAATCTCATTTGTGCTTTTTGGACCTTGACTACATAATTTTGTTATGAAAGAAACAAGAGCAGAAGAGAGAGAAATTCTCACTGATCAGAGCTGCTGCGTTCTCCTGACGGGGATCGTAAGGAGACTTTCCTTTTCCGGAGTCCACATAACCAGGAACCAGCCGGAACAGGTATTCCTATGCACAATCACACACTTATAAGTAAAAAAGTGACTGTACTGTTTTTATATATGTGAAATCTGAAAAGATCAAATATTAACCAAATGATTCAAAATCTTTTAAACATGCATAAAAAAATAAAAATCTGAAAATAAAACGTTTTTGTATTGACTATCTTTGGTATTGCTGATTAAATACAAAAATGATTGTCTTCTAATTTCATTCATAAGATACCTCAGCTCTCCAGCCTCTGTTGATGAAGGTGCAAATGGGTTTGTAAGCTCCTGTGCCGCAGGTGTACAGGTGAGTCCTGTTCCATGGCTCAATCAGACGCACAAAGTTAGCACATTCTCCCTGAAAACACACACAAATCAGAAAAAAAGGCATTTTAGCAATGAATGTACTTCTCTGTCATAACTCAATACTGAATCAAAACAGACTGTAAAATGTACCTGTCCACCTTTGCCGGTTAATTTACACTCCCCTTTTCTTTGTGTTGTTGCTGGCCAGTGAATCTGAAAACACATACAACTTTTTTTAATATGCTATTACATGATCACTAAAAAAGTAGTAAAAGTAGCACTGAACTATTGTACAGCTGAAATGGTTTGGGTTCAATTACAGTAAATAAAGACTTAAATTAACTCTAAATTCATTAGTCCTTTTATTGATTTCCTTAAATAATTGCAGAATAAAATAATTCCATAACATCTTACAATGAGGGGTTCTTTATTGACATTCTGCATGTCTAGAGACACCAGATATTCACGGCTGCCCAAGTAGAGCCGGCCTTGGTCTTGGTCCATATGCAGGATTCGATAGTCGCTGGTGTTGAAAGAGAAACTAAACGGCCGTATGGTTTTTGTCTCCAGTAACTCTGAATGACAGAAAGAAAATATCAGGAGTTAGCATTAACAAAATCTTTTCTAACACTACCAGTAGTTCATGGGTGCTTTAATCGTGAAAGTATCCATCCATTAGACTGTTTGATTGTTTAAGGTTTTCAATGGACCTATTTCACATTTCTGGGTTAGGAAGTGGAAGCCGTCATAGCTGGGTAAACTTCTATAGCGGTGAACAGAAGACTACATCAAATATATATATTTTTGTACTCCCATTTGCTCCATTTGCAGTTTATATCATGCAATTCTGACTTTTTTTTTTATTGCAACTTTTTAATTGTCAACTATTTAATTCTCAGACTTGCAACTATTTCTCAGAATTGAGTTTATTTCCTGCAATTCTGACTTTACTTCTCAGAATTTCAAGTTTATATCGAGCAATTCTGACGTCATTTTTTAGAATTGCGAGTTTATATCATGCAGTTCTGACTTTATTTCTTAGAATTGCAACTTTATTTCTCAGAATTGCGACTTTATTTCTCAGAACTGAGTTTATTTCCTGCAATTCTGACTTTATTTCTTACAATTGCACATTTATATCACATATTTCTGACTTTATTTCTCAGAATTGTGACTTTATTTCTCAGAATTGCAACTTTGTTTCTCAGAATTGCGACTTCATTTCTCAGAATTGCAACTTTGTTTCTCAGAATTGCAACTTTGTTTCTCAGAATTGCAACTTTATTTCTCAGAATTGCGACTTTATTTCCCAGAACTGAGTTTATTTCCTGCAATTCTGACTTTATTTCTTACAATTGCACATTTATATCACACATTTCTGACTTTATTTTGCAGAATTGCAACTTTATTTCTCATAATTGAGCATATTTCCTGCAATTGGCTTCATTTTCTCAGATTTGTAAGTTTATCTTTCAGAATTCTAAATTTATATCACGCAATTCTGACTTTAGAACTCACAGTTGCGAGTTTATGTGTCACAGTTCTGAGAAGTCAGAATTGCGAGATGTAAATTTGCAGTTGTGAGAAAAAGAACGAACTGTGAGGAAAAAGTGTTTTTTATTTGTTATTCAGTAGCGGAACCAAGCTTTCATATAAAGCACATCATCACAATTTGTGAAAAAGGTCCATCCTTCACCTGCAGACCTTTCAGTTCGAACTCTTCTTGTTGTCAAAGCCTGGGGCAAAATTTTCTTTTCGAATTTAATTAAACATGAATTCATAAATTAATTAAAAATATAGACACTACATATGTATAATGAGGAATATATATTAAATAATGCTAATTTATTTAAGTCAAAGCAGACGACTTTGTCATATATATATATATATATATATATATATATATATATATATATTATTTTAGGGTTAGGGTTAGGTTTTATTTTAATTTTACATTTTATTTTATTTTTTCAACCCAGGCTTCTTTATCCGTCATATTTTTCACACAGCAGGTGCTAGTGGTTTCCATCTCTCTCTTTTTCTTTCTCTCTGAGGGAGGACACAAGGGAGAACAGAGCAGGTGCAGAGATGAGAGACGGCTTCAGCTGTCTAAGCACGCCGTGCTCCAGTGTACTAAGTGTCTGTTCCCCGTCTCTATCACGTTCAGCCGCTAATTTCCCCAAAGGCACATCACCAATTAACGCAGTGCGTTTACACCAAATATTTAGTGTTTCTGTCCATGTTCAGATAGCTTTAAATGACTAAAACATAATTACATACATCGCACAATAATAGTGCGAAGTTCGGGCCAGGGAATGAGAAGAAGCTAGTTGACTTTAAACATAAATCTGAGGTTATGAGGACGTGCTGACATCGTTGCCCTCTGAGAGTACGCGAGTAAGTGCGTGATTTTAGCGGAGCGGAACGGCGCAACTGACACAGAGCGAATCTATAAATTACTCCATGTTAGCGTCAACCACAAACCACTTTGATCTCAGAGGTATTACTGTGCTCTCGTCCAAACGCCAGTCCCGCGTTACACATTGGATAAACAGAAATAGAACAGGGCCGGTGACAGGAAGGTCAGAGCGAAGTACGTGGAAAAGGTCTTAGATAATGTATTAAATAAAGACGTGATTAACCTTTGCATACGTTTAAAAGGAAACAATGGCCTGAATGAAGGTCCTACCTAAATAACATTTAGTCATTCAGACAGAACATGTGAACACACGTACATGTGAACGGATGAGACGCCACATATGCTCTCAGTGTGTGTGTCTGCACATGTGTGTTAGGTGTGCTCCTCAAGGCTCTAAGTAGGTGGCGAAGTGTGCTAGTGTGTGTCTGTGTGTGGTTCTGGCAGCTGTGTGGGTGATCCTCCAGTCATGTACAGAATCTCCCTGGCTCGATCCACAGGGGCAGGCTGGGATTCCAGACCGCTCGCTGCGCACTGGGGCCACGGATCTATTCTCAGCGCGCTCTCTCATCCCCGTCCAACAGGCTTCATCCACAAAATCCACTATCTTTTGGCAAGGCAGCTCGCTTTATTCAGTAAGGAGGCACCTGACAGCCTGTGGACGTCAGGTCAGACCTTGACCTTTACCACTGTACAAACAATCTGAAGCACTCACATCTGAAAGACGTGATAGGAAGTGATGTCATTTGAGAGGTCGTTAGCAAGGAACTGTGCTGTCAAGTGCTGTCAAGGAACTGACACAAGTGGTCAGTGTTCGATTTCACTTAGAAAAAAAACTTATTAATTAGTACAATTTTGGTAACACTCTACAATAAGGTGTCATTTGTTAACATTAACTAATGTAACATGAACAAACAATGAACAATACATTTATTACACTATTTATTAATCTTTGTGAATGTTAGGTAATAAAAATACAGTTGTTCATTGTTCATGTTAGTTCACAGTGCAACTAATGTTAACAAACACAACTTTATAACAAAAGTTAATTTACAATAATAAATAACAACAACAACATTAAAAATAAATACCAAATATTTTTTTAATAATAAAAATGGATTTGATATTGTTTTAAAATAAATATTTAATAGTTAATACATAATTAATTTATTATATTTTGTATTAACTGTATATTATATTTGTTTATATTGCATTAATTCATATATCATCGTAATCACAAACATATTATTATTACTATTATTATTATAAATGTGTTTGATTTTCAGTTTTATAATAAAAGTTAGTAAATAAACTTTTAAGTTTAAATATAGTATTATTCTATTCTATTATTTTAGAACAAATGTTAATTTACAATAATTATAAATAACAATAATAAATCAATATAAATGTATTACAATGTACTTGATTTTTAAAGTTATTATAATAATAATAATAATAATAATGTATATGAAATCCATTGTTTTATAATAAATTAATATTTAATAGTTTATTACTTTATTATATTTTGTTTTATTAACTGTATATTACATTTGTTTATATTGCATAATTTATATTTTATAATAAATATCAAAACATTTATTATTATTATTATTATTATTATAAATGTGTTTGATTGTCAGTTAAATTAACTGAAGTTTAAATAGTACATTATATTATATATTAATTATATTATATTATATTATATTATTATATAACAAATGTTCATTTACAATAATAAATAAATAAATAAATAAATAAATATCAAATAAATGTATTATAAAGTATTTTATATTTTTAAATAATAATAATAATGTATTTGATATTTATTGTTTTAGAATTAATTAATATTTCACTGTTTATTTATTTATTATATTTTGTATTATTAATTGTACATTTTTGTATTAATTTATATTTGATAATAAATATAAAAATTATTTATTCAAAAATATAATTTTATAACAAATGTTAATTTACAATAATAATAAATAAATAAATAAATAAATAACAACAATAATAAATATCAAATAAATGTATTATATTTGATTTAAAAAATAAATAAATAAATAAATAAATAAATAAATAATAATGTATTGGATATTTATTGTTTTACAATAAATTATAATGAATTTTAAATAATAAATTCTAAATTATATTTTGTATTATTGATTATATATTGCATTTTATATTGTATTAATTTCGATTTTATAATAATAAATATCTTATATATATATATATATATATATATAAATAATTTTTCGTATTATTATTATTATTATTATAATAATAAATGAGTTTGCCAGTTTTATAATAAACTAATTAACTTTTAAGTTTAATTAAATTATATTATATTATATTACATTACATTATATTATAAATGTATTTTTTATATTTTATTATAAACACAACAGTATAATAAAAAAGTATCTAAATGCTAAACTCTCCCCATGACACTTTGTACATTAGATGTGCATCTTTGAATGTCTATCATTTATTAGATGACGCATATATTTTTATGCGTTTTAGCTCCTAGTGTTGTTTTCCAGCTGGCTGGACCAGTTGTGACTTTTGCCAGTGTTTGCCATGAGTCAAAATCAAATTTATTACAATCACAATGCCATCATTTAAGAAGGACAAAAGCAGTCAGATTTTCCACTCACAATGTCCCAACTGCAAACATTTTATGTTTGCCAAACCTAACTAGAGTGATGGTGCCAACAACAGACCGATCAGGTTTAAAGCAAGAAGAGAAGAAGAAAAACTGTTACAGCCTTGTTTTTATAACGTGTTTAATGGAAAAAATATGGTATTTTGTAGATTTTTCCAATTAATTATATGAATTCATAGCCTTTTGCACATGGACATTTGTCAGAAGCATTACAACATCACCGCTGAAGAGAAACGGCAGTATCTCACGGAGCCAAATTAATTCAAATTCAAAGGTTAAATTGTAAAATACCTCCTGAAAGGTACAACAAACTACACAGATGGCATCACTGTGTGCTAAACGTTTCTTTATAATCAACTGTTGCTGGAAATACTGAATAACACACACCATTTTCACAAATCTGATTATCTCAATACATGTTTGAGAGGTTGTGTTTAATTTAGTGGGTCATTATGACTCATTAGAGTCCAAGAGAAGTAGAGAACAAGAGCACTCGAGTCCAGAGTTCTCAAGACAGATCCGCCGAGAGACTCTGTGGTTATCCCAATCTCTTGCCTGATACACAAAGACAAGCTAATAACTGTGGAACATGCTGAACAATGAGTTGGGGAAAACTTCCCGTTTATTAACAGGCCCTCAGCTGCCTGTAAAAAAACATTATGCAATGCTGTGGGGAGGAATAAGATGCCAGACTCCTCAATTAATGTGCAGTGGAAAACTGGATTTTATCCCTTAAGAGGCACACATTTCAAAACTTTTGTATATGTTATAGCAAAACTCAGATTATAATGTCCAACAGAGCATCATGACTTAACTGAGACACTAATCAGAGCTCAATTGCTGGAGGCAGGTGGACAAGAACGTCTCATTAAAAAAAACAAGTCTGCCAGAGACTGGCATATTAGGAGCTGCGTCAGCAGTTCACTTCAGTCTGCTCAGAAAATAGACACAGACTGTATAAAAAGTACAGCAGACTATCCACGTCTGTATATTTCTTTTGGACGTCTCTAGTTTGAGCCTCGTCTAAACTCCTGCTGTGAGCCGGCCCTGACAGCTTCTTTCCAAAAGCTGCCGTTGCTTTACCTCACTGACTTCACAATCCTCCGGCCAAAGATTTTAAGGAAATCAAAATATTTAGGTCATGACTTACATGCACAAGGTTTCCATAAGGAAATTTTAGTTGTTTTGGTTGCATTTCTAGACATTTAGGAAGCTCTTTTAAATAAAAAATGACTTATGGTTAAGAAATGTTCCAAGTTCAATACAATTTAAAGAGACAGTTTACTTAAAAATGCAAATTCTGTCATCATTTACTCACCCTCATGTCTTTCCAAACCTGTATGACTATTTTGAAAAATATCTCTGTGCTTTTTTTGTACATACAGTGAAAGTCAGTGGGTTGACACACAGCGTCTAAAATATCTTCTTTCATCAAAGAAAGAAGGTTTACAGGTTTGGAACGACATGAGGGTGAGTAAATGATGACAGAATTCACATTTTTGAGTGAACTATCCCTTCAAGTCATACTGAACTACTTCTTTAAAGGGGTCATTGGATGCAAGGTTCACTTTTAGATGTTGTTTGAACATTAATGTGTGTTGGCAGTGTATGTACAAATCTACCCTATAATGATAAAAATCCATGCAGTGGTTTGTAATTAGTTTGTAAATTAATATCCCCTTTTTCAAATCAAGCCATTCTCAGATGACTGTCATTGTGCTGTCACACCCACAGAGGCCGCTCCCACGATAGTTGATTGACACGAGCGTCTTACCTCAGATTAGTTGTAACAGTCCGACCTCCATTGTTTTGATGCCGGAGCAGGGATGTAAGTTAGACAAGAAAATCTCTGATTGAGCGATTGAGGTGTTGTGTTGCTGGATGTAATAATGAACATAGTGGTCGTCATTTACTCCCAACATCTGAGCTGCTGAAGAGCTGCTGGATTACGTTTGTTTGTAAGGGAATGCACCTCCTGATCTACATAAATGCGTCTATGTTCACGCAAATCATTCAGGATCCAGCTTCACCTACAGCAGAAGTGAGTATAAGGTTTTATTTTATGAATCTCTGCAATAACTTTTCCTAATAATGTGCTAGTTAGCAAGTTTAGCAGCTAAACACGGCTAAAGTAAACAGGCTTGTCACTCCACAGAGAGTAGAGAGGGGCGGGGCGAACAGAGCTCATTTGCATTTAAAGGAGCAATCCCCTCAGAATGGGATGATTTTTGCAGAGCTGATTTTGACAAGGTAAAAAGGGTGTTGTTTTACACAACCATTGAGAATTTTTAACCAAAGTATATTATATACTTTTCATTAAGACCCTAAAGAACCATATCAACTTGTTGAAAATGGGCATCCGATGATCTTTTTTGAGGAAAACATTCCGGGACTTTTCTCCATATAGTGGACTTCATAGTTCCCAATGGTTGGAACTTCCAAACTGCAGTTCCAGTGCAGCTTCAAAGGGCTCTACACGATCCCAGTTGAGGAAGAAGTGTCTTATGTAGTGAAACAATGTCTCATTTTCTGAGAAAAATACAAATTTATATACTTTTTAACCACAAATGCTCCTCTTGCACTAGCTTGACTTCACACATTACATAGTCATGTTGTAAAGGTCATGCTTGACGTAGGCGGAAGTACCGACCAAGTGTTTACAAAACGAATGAGCAAAGAAACTCAAACACCCTTTACCAAAAAAGGTAAAACAACAATTTCGAATGATTTTGAAGTTGGAGGTGAACATGAGATACCAGACCTTTTTGAACTAAAATACACAGAAGAACTAACCATGCATGACCTTTCCAACATGATTACGTAATACGCAAAGTCGCTCATGTGCATCGCAGAGCTAGTGCAAGATGAGCATTTGTGGTTAAAAAGTATATACATTTTTATTTTTTTTAAGAAAATAACAGATTGTTCCACTAGATAAGACCCTTATTCCTCAGCTGGGATTGTGTAGAGCCCTTCGAAGCTGAATTAAAACTGCAATTTGGACCTTGAACCCGTTGATCCCCACTGAAGTCTACTATATGGATAAAAATCCTGGAATGTTTTCCTCAAAAAACTTTTTTTTTGACTGAAGAAAGAAAGACATGAACATCTTGGATGACATAGGAGTGAGTAAATCAGGAATTTTGCATTCTGGAAGTGAACTTCTCCTTTAAATCTTAAATTATGCTTCACCAAACATATGGAGGACCAACCAAGGGAGAGGGATCAGATCACATTATTGTTCACATGCATCCATGTATCGTGACCACGTAGGTCTTGCTGAACACTGACGTACACGGTCACAACCATATGCTATTTTTACAAACTATTCCCTAGATTTTTTTTTTCACTGAATATATTTGGCCCACTATGTGCCACTTTCACAGTTTGATTCTATCAAATTTTAATCACTGTAGTCAACCAAACTGGCACACTGAGCTAACGATTTTTCCCAACTCATTTTTATACAAGTGGACAGTGCCTCCTTATAAAGCCCACCTTCAAGTTTTCAAACATTACTTCACATTTAATTTGTGGCTGCAAGCCAAAAACTCTGCAGGCTGAATGCCAGACTACTGGAAAAAAGGGTAAAGAGTGTCATGAGAATCCTCATAGATCCGGCTTTTAATAATGTTGTTAAATCGGTTCCCCTGTGCCACTCCGCCCTGGATTTTTTTTTAAAGGCCAAGATCATTACTTGGACATGGGAGGCAAGCTCAAGGCCAGCATGGAAGAAAAAAAGAGAGCATTTTTCACAGGAAAGGACATAAGCTAAAGTGTCTCATTGGTGAGGAATTCCTCCGCATTTCTCCAGGGAAGGAAATGTTGATTGTAGATGAAATGCAAAACTCTACATGACCTCATTATAAATGCATCTGCCAGCAAACACTTTGCACAAGAAACTTGGATGATCATATATGAGAGAGAAACCCATTTGTATTCATTTGCAAGGCTTTGATCCAACAACAAAGATAAGTTTGAACAACAGTTGTATCACTACAAATCAGACAGACATGTTCAAGAAATACCCTCATTATTGCACAAGGCGCCCCTGCAAAGCCTTCACTATTTTTGATGTGAATAATATGATGTCTTCATATCTATTGCCATCAACATTACAAAGCTTGATTAAAAAATAAACAATTCTGCATATGAGCTAGATTTGAAACTACATGAGAAGCTGATCTTTAATTTGTTGGTTTATCAACAAGTACTTTTGCTTCTCAATTTATGTGTCGATTGTGAAGCCAAATCTGCAAAATAAATCTTCAGAATGGACTTGTTTGGAAAATCTGTTAAATGTAGCAGAGAGTCCTACATATGCATAATCAGTTCTCAAAAATACTGAATAAACACTCAAGGGTCATTGAATGTGGAAAACTTCACAAATGATTCACTAAGATTTCTGTGTAATTCTGAAGTGGATCTCATTCCCATAGACATTCAGGGGTCAAGCCACATAAGACAAGCTAGAGAAGAAAAATCATCTCCCATAGCTCCGATCTTCTACCTCGCAATTCTAGTTAACAGAATTCATTTATCCTAATACCCTTTCCAAAAAAAATGTTCCCACATTTATCAGAGGGCATCGCTGTCAGTTTTTAAGTGGCATTCTGGGAAAGTTGCCTGGTTCCAGAGGGAACTCACAGAACTTAAGAGCTACTCTCTTAATGCACTCAAGTCACTCATCTTAGTCTTGAGATGCAACAGGAGTGGCAGTGTATTGATGGATAAACACACAACCATTTCAAGAGCATGAAATTAAATTATTTCCATTTAGATCTCCTGAATGGGAGTCTCAAATCTTTCAGCCCAACCCTGACCATAACTCAAACCTCATACCTGATCCTGACAAAGCCAGTGGCTCTGTGGTGGGGTGGAGACGGATTCAGGCTGGATGACACCGGCTGAAGCTCCAAACATTCCTGTTGTCTCTGTGGCATTTTGGAGCAGGTTGCTGGCAGTGAGCCTTGTCATGCTTTGGGGGGCTTCCCTGTGCTTTGGCCGAGGTAAACACAGCAACCACACAAGCTAATAATAAACCTCAAACGCCACAAGCCAATCCTGTTTCTCAGAACAGGGATCTATCCCACTGTCACCTACGCACATAATAACCCCAGTCAACCCGGGGTCATAATCACCCTCGCAAATATTTGGGCGCACAGACATTCACACTTACACACTCAGACACTCACACATACTATATTTCATAGACTAACATAAACCTCATAGCTGGGTATGTGTATATGAAAGCTGTAATTTTAAAGAACCTTTGTATTCATTTGCAAGGCTTTGATCCAACAACAAAGATAAGTTTGAACAACACAGTTGTATCACTACAAATCAGACAGACGTGTTCAAGAAATACCCTCATTATTGCACAAGGCGCCCCTGCAAAGCCTTCACTATTTTTGATGTGAATAATATGATGTCTTCATATCTCTTGCCATCAACATTACAAAGCTTGATTAAAAAAATAAACATAATTCTGCATATGAGCTAGATTTGAAACTACATGAGAAGCTGATCTTTAATTTGTTGGTTTATCAACAAGTACTTTTGCTTCTCAATTTATGCGTCGAATGTGAAGCCAAATCTGCTAAACAAATCTTCAGAATGGACTTGTTTGGAAAATCTGTTAAATGTAGCAGAGAGTCCTACATATGCATAATCAATTCTCAAAAATACTGAATAAACACTCAAGGGTCACTGAATGAAAAATATGATAATTGATAACAGTAGTGAGAAGTGAACAAACATGCACACACACCATGAACACACACCCGGAGCAGTGGGCAGCCATATTGCTATCGCTGCGGCGCCCAGGGAACAGTTGGAGGATCAGTGCCTTGCTCAAGGGACTCACCTCAGTCATAGTATTGAGGGTGGAGAGAGCGCTGGTTATTCACTCCCACCACCCTCAATCCCTGCCAGACCTGGGACTCGAACCCGCAACCTTTTAGGTTACAAGCCCGACTCCCTAACCATTAGACCACGGCTGCCCCCACAATTGCTTGCCAGTTCAGCGCTGAACAGGGTAAGGATAAATTTTTTTTTTTTTTTTCAGAATAGATAAGACGCTTAGATAAGACGCTTATTCATTGGCCGGGATCTTGTAAAGCCCTTTGAAGCTACATTAAAACTGCAATTTGGACCTTCAGCCCGTTGGCCACCATTAAAGTCCACTATATGGAGAAAAATCCTGGAATGTTTTCCTCAAAAACCTTAATTTCTCTGCGACGGAAGAAAGAAGGGTAAAGAGTGTCATGAGAATCATCAGGTTTACAATGACACTAATTCATTCAAGTCCCCCAGAATGGCTGGGCGTCCACGTAAGACACATGTACGAGAAGACAGGATAATGCAGAGACACTCAGTGGGGAATGGGTTCAGCACCGCAGCTGGAATTGCTTGCCAGTTCAACGCTGAACAGGGCAAATATCTGTCTCTGCATGTTTAAGAGAAGTCGGATTGAAAGCGCACTCTGTAGTGACCAAGCCTCTCATCAGCAGAGAGAATCAAACGTCTAGTCTCACGTTTGCTGAGGAACATTTTGTGTGGAGAGAGGAGAACTGGTCCAAACTTCACTTTAGTGATGAGAGCAAGTTTAATTTATTAAGGTCTGATGGGTAGAGCTGGGGTACTCTGACTCGTTCTCATACTCAAGTCCGGTCTCAAGTACAATTTTAGTGGACTCGGATGCATTTTTACGCAGACTTGAAGCCAGTACAGTAGTGTTTCATTGGACTTGGACTCGGCCCTTTGGGACTTGGACTTGAGTCCAACTCAGCCCATTTTGGACCCGGACTCATCTCAGACTGAATCGGTTAAAGACTCGGACTCGACTGCAATTTTGTTTACATTTTCTTCAGCGTCAAACTGAGGAAAGACTGAAGGCCAAGTGGTTTGGGGAATGTTTTCTGCAGCAGCAATCGGGACTCTTATACAGCTACATGGCAAGATGAATGCAAATGTTTATCAGAACCTTCTTTAGCAACATGCAGTTCCTTCCCTGCACTTCGTGAAAGCAAGCGTTCTTTATGTTCAGCTCTGAGGTGTTTTGCGAACACAAAGGCATTGTGCAGCATTTTAATTTTCAGTGGGGCCTGAAAAACTGCAGCTGGAATATTGTTTCGTCGTGTCCGGTCGGGACACTGTGTTAGGAAAGCCCAGCATCCTGACAGTAGGGTGCCATAAAGAGCCATGTCTCAGCTTGCTGAATTGGCACAGGCTGGCCCAAGCCACCAGGTTGTGTACTAAAAATACCTTGTGGAGGAGACTGTAAGTGTGTGTGTGAGTTTCTGTGTTTCTGTGTGTGTGAATACTTTCTGATGGATTATACAAAGTAATGGGGCTCCACTGCAGAGGCACCTGCTGGGTTTTGTGTGTGACAGTTTCTGAGAACTGAGAGCGAATTCATGTCAGACTCTGACCTGTTGTGCCGCTGCGCTTCTGTCAGACGGATGGGCAAAATAGTATTATAAATGTGTCTGCATGCAGCTGTGCCTAGTGTGTTTCATTATATAAAACAATATCTCTTGAGCAACGCCACTGTATCTTTTCAAGCCCGGTATTTGACCGCCGTTTGCGAGCTGAATGGGAAAAAAATGCTAATGCTTTTGTATTCGAGAGATTTGACTTTTAAACTTCAAACATCTGCCTCGCTCTGCTTGCATCTCTTTGTGCCCCGCCGTGACACATCCCCCTGCAGAGGGGATGATGGGTAGTCCCCTCTCTGGGGCATTAATTGGGAGATGAGGCATGCTGGTGCCAGATTCAAAACATACACAGGAAGACAGGAAGCGAGAAAGTGAGAAAGAGAGAGAGTGTGACACGAGGAACAGTAAGGAAAGAGAGGCATTAAAAAGCCACTGATGACAGAAAGTGCTTAGAAGCTTCACAAAGCATGATAACTACTACTTTCTAAAAAGCTCAAAGTGCCCTTCAAATTAACTGCTCCAAATCTGCATGACTTTCTTCACAAAAGAAAATATTTTTAAAAGTGTTTTTTTGTGTGTATGTGCGCCCATACAATGAAAGTCCTTGGGGTCCAATGTTGTTTTAGACACTGTTCACTTCCATTATATTAACAAAATAGTTAAAAACATTAGTTAAAAAAACATTCTCCAAAATATCTTTTTTGTGGTCCCCATAAGAATGAAAGCTATCCACCTTTTTCCCCTGTAAGAACAGGCGTGGCCATTTGTAAATTTTATGGGTCAGGCTTCTGGGCTCAACCACATCCAGCTATTTTCACCTGTACAAAACAGCTTGTTTTGCTGCTTTATGTTGCAAATTGGTGTTCAGGTCTTACCATGTTAATGTATTATCTTAATTATGAACACACTGGTTTGTACTGCAAACAGTTTTACCGTTTACTGCACATTGTTATACTTCTCGTTATTTTCCTATAGCGGATAATGAACCATAAGTCTTCCACATTGAAGAAAAAGGTGGATACAGGTTTGGAAAAAACGAAGATGAGCTTTTTATTTTTTAGAAGGGAACTACCCCTGTAAATTATTACTACATCTAAAAAATAATTTCTTTTCAGTGGTTCTCAACCTTTTTGACCTTATTCTAAGACAATACGCCCTTTAAGACCCTCCATGTAGGCCATGTAAGATATTTCTGGTATTTTTGCTATAATAATAAAGCTGCTTCTTTTCATTCTTTCATTCTTCTTATTTTTATTTACAGAAACAAGGGTAGTAATATATTAAAAATAACTACATAAAAAAATAATAATAACCAATTACATTTTAAGAACTGAATTATAGAGAAGTTTGTGATTACTGGATTTTTTAGATCACAAACCCCAACTTCTCAGCAATTACTACCTGATAAAATATTTTAGGGCTATATACACTACCAGTCAAGAGTTTTTAAAGATTTTTAATGTTTTTTAATGTTAGGCTCACCAAGCCGGCATTTATTTGATCCAAAGTACAGCAAAAATGGTACAATTTTGAAATATTTTTACTATTTAAAATAACAGTTTTGTATTTGAATACATTTTAATTCTAATTTATAATAATCTAATTTATTCCTGTGATCAAAGCTACATTTTCAGCATCATTACTCCTTTAGAAATCATTCTAATATGCTGATTTGCTGTTTAATAAACATTTTATTATTATTATTATCAGTTGAGTACATTTTTTCAGGATTCTTCGATGAACAGAAAGATTAAACGATCAGCATTTATCTAAAATAAAAAGCTTTTGTAACATTATACACTATACCATTCAAAAGCTTGGAGTCAGTATAATTTTTTGATTTTTGGGGAAAGAAATGATAGAAATTAACACTTTTATTTGGCAAGGATGCTTTAAATTGATCAAAAGTGATGATAAAGACATTTTATAATGTTACAAAATATTTCTATTTTAAATAAATGCTGTTCTGAACTTTCTATTCACTAAAGGAAAAACTACTCAGCTGTTTTTAACATAATATAAATAATAATAATAATAAATATTTTTGAGAAGCAAATCAGAATATTAGAATGATTTCTGAAAAATCATGTGACTGGAGTAATGATGCTAAAAATTCAGCTTTGAAATCATAGAAATAAATTATATTTTTAAATATATTCATATTGAAAACAGTTATTTTAAATAGTAAAATATTTCACAATTTTACAGTTTTTGCTGTATTTTGGATCAAATAAATGCAGGCTTGGTGAGCAGAAGATACTTCAAAAAAAACATTACAAACCTTACTATTCAAAAACTTTTGCCTGGTAGTGTATTCATTGTAGAAATTTCCATGACTTTATATTTCCATGATTTTATTAATTACCTTGACACTTCCAAGTCTAGAAATGACACTTAAAATTCTTTCATTTACAATATCCAGGATAAAAGCCTCTAAGACATTTGCTACACATTTTACATTTCTGCTTGAACGGTTGTACTTTGTCAGATCCAGTCACTTTCAGGTGTTATTATGCCGGGGGTTTTAATGTGATAATGAGATCTAATAATTATGATCACCTCAGTGGCTCATTTAATTACCAACAATGGAAAAATGCATATAAAATACTACCTTTCATTATATCAGCTCAGTAATGTATTGTTAACTCATAAAGGAATACACATATCAATAAAAATGTGTGCACGCATGTTTAAAAAAAAAAAAACAAACAGTAAAGAAAATGTCACATTTCTCACCTTTATATGACAGGTGCACTCGGGGTGTTGTGCGGGTGTTGCCATGACAACCGCAGACACATAAGCTCAAGATGAGGAGCAGGGTTTGCATCATGATCATAATGACAGCAGCAGTTTACCCACCGAGATCTGTAAGTAAAAGAAACAGAGACATTCAGGTCATGCATAACATCGTGACACACTAGGAAGTTCATTCACTGGTAACTGACAGCAACAGTATACATTTTATGAGCAGTTCCAATTTGTTTACACAAATGTGGCTCATAAAACAAGACGATTTTAACAATGTTCACATCTTGTTAGCACAGAAGCACCCACCCTGAAAAGCCAAGCCCCAAATTTAGACCTGTTTACAGGTCACTGAAAAACTAAGTAAAGTCCCACCCTTTAGTAAAGAGGCCCTCGAAGAGAAACGAAAACAAAGAACGGAAGGTGTCTGGTTGGCGTTTTAATATTTGACTACTGAAATGTTTCCACACAGGGCTTTAAGTTTCTCTCTCTTTTCTCAGAGCATTTATAGCCATCCACCGTGAGGACTATATAAACACCTTCCCAAGGGCAGGCCAGTTAAATCACAACACTGAGGTATTTAAACACAACAGCTTAAATTATCCATAGGTACACAGCCTAGTTTTGTTTTTAGCTTTTTATCTCGGAACAAAAAAAAAAAAAGACCAATATCTTTAGCCAACTGGCCTTTTCCACGAAAATAGTGTTAGACTGTGTGGGAGAGGGCAGCAAGTCTTTCTGCAGCGGGGACGCGCGCCCAAAAGAGATTAGAAAACTATGCAGTCAGAGAGCAATGGTTTCTTAAGTACGTCTGCCAAATCCTTCCAGCTACGGCAAATCCATGTCACACTGTCTTGCTTTAAATCTTAAACTCCTAGTCCCGGCCGGCAGGGAACGGCAGACCTACTGTGAGCCTCCGTATCTGCAGAAAATCACCCTGTTCTGAGGTGCTAAACATGGCGGGCACGTATCTACGCAAGCTGTGTACACAGATTTACATGCTTAATGAGGGATAACCGTAACAGGAACACAAACACTTGCAAGCGTGTTTTATAATGAAAACGCTCAAAGATGTTGAGCTCAGAACAATGCTGATTTATATATACACAATATGTCAGCGATTTTAACTCTGTTTAAAGTGGAGTTTATAGTTTTTAATATGCCATGTTCAATACAAGTTAAATGGATAGTTTACCCAAAAATAAAATTCTGTCATTATTACTCACCCTCATGTCGTTCCAAAACCTGTAAGACCTTTGTTCATCTTCAAAACACAAATTCAGATATTTTTGATGAATCCGAGAGCTTTCTGACCCTGCATAGACAGCAACACAACTAGCACGTTCAAGGTCCAAAAAGGTAGTAAGAACATCGTTAAAACAGTCCATGTGACATCAGTGGTTCAACCGTAATTTTATGAAGCTACAAGAATATTTTTTATGCGCAAAGAAAAACAAAAGCAATGACTTTATTCAACAATTTGTCAGTCTCTGACATGTTGAAAGTAATGATGTTGAAAATTTAGCTTTGATCACAGAAATAAATTACATTTTAAAAATATATTCAAATAGAAAGCAGATATTGTGTGTTATTATCGTGTTCACGACAGTACTACAACGCATACACTACTAGTCGAAAGTTTTTGAACAGTAAGATTTTTACTCACCAGATTTTTGCTCACCAAGCCTGCATTTACTTGATCCAAAATCAGATCAAAATATTTTTACCATCTAATATATCTGCTTTCTATTTGAATATATTTTTAAAATGTAATTTATTTCTGTGATCAAAGCTAAATTTTCAACATCATTACTCCAGTTTTCAATGTCACATGATCCTTCAGAAATCATTCTAATATGCTGATTTGCTGTTCAAGAAACATTTATTATTATTATCAATATTTAAAATAGTTGAGTACATTTTTTGTCAGGATTCTTTGATGAATAGAAAGATCCACAGATCACCATTTATCTGAAATAAAAAGCTTTCATAACATTATACACAATACCATTCAAAAGCTTTTATTTTATTTTATTTTTTTGGGAAAGAAATTTTAGAAATTAATACTTTGATTTAGCAAGTATGCTTTAAATTGATCAAAAGTGATGGTAAAGACATAATTCTTTCAACATAATAGTAATAAATGTTTTTTGAGCAGCAAATCAAAACATTAGAATGATTTCCGAAGGATCATGTGACTGGAGTAATGATGCTAGAAATTCAGCTTTGATATCACAGGAATAAATTACATTTTAAAACATATTCAAATAGAAAACAGTTATTTTAAATAGTAAAAATATTTCATCAAATAAATGCAGGCTTGGTGAGCAGAAGACTTCTTTAAAAAAAAAAAAAAAAAAAAATGAAAAATCTTGTCGTTCAAAAACTTTTGACTGGTAGTGTACGTATGCATTCTTCTGCTTGTAAACAAGGCGCAGCGCATCCAGGTTCTACATCAGAATGCCGGCTCCTGCTTCAGCAGTACCACAAGTATGTGTCATGGTACTGTTGTGAACATGGCAGAGACTGATACCAAAGAGAAGAAACTGTTGAATAAAGTCATTATTTTTGTTTTCGTTGCACATAAAAAGTATTCTTGTACCTTCATAACATTAAGATTGAACCACTGATGTCACATGGACTATTTTAACAATGTCCTTACTACCTTTCTGGGCCTTGACCGTGTCAGTTGCATTATCAAGGATTTCATCAAGAATATCTTAATTTGTGTTCCAAAGATAAACAATTCTAATGGGTTTGAAAATACATGGGTGAGTAATTAATGACAGAATTTTCATTTTTGGGTGAACTATCAGCAGCCATGTTGTTTACCATAAAAAAGGTTAACTGTGAAACACAATGGAAAAAAGGGGATCAATTTTAAAGAATTAAAAGCAGAAAAGTCAATCTTAATATTTCAATATTAATATTCTTAATATTTCAAGCACTCACTATTTATTCACTATCAGAATGATTTCTGAAAGAACTTTCTAAAAGATTTTTCCTGAAATGATTTGTGACACATATCATTTACGTCTTGTGGCTATATTCTTTCTAAGAAAAAATGAGGAACCAGTTCAAAAGAAATTAAACCCGGAACAATCCTGTAAAATAATTAGTGCCACCACAAAAGTACACTTTGTACACAATGCTGTTATTTAACAGGTTTGTTGTGGTTGTACCACTAACGGCCTCTTCGCTGAGGTCGTTTTGTAACTCACTATGAAGTGCTGTACTTTGGCTCTCTTCCAAGATAAATGACACATTTCCAAGTGATGAAAAATGACAGAGGAACAATAGCCAAAAGACAGCGCTCTTTATCTATGACAAATGTGCTAAAGTATCATTCATCTGAACTGGAGACCAGAAATTCTTCAGAGAAACACACTTTAGGATCTGAAGCAAACCAACAGGCCCATTTTTTTTTAATTACAGTAAGTGTTTAGAACAACTAATGTGTGAGATTCATAAAACAATAGCACTGCTGAATTCTCCACTGTCTGCTACTCTTGAAAAGCACCAGAGGGAATGACCAGTCTGTGAAGATTTCAGAAGATTAAAACCTGGCACAAACACATTATTGTCATCGTGTCAAATATATCTTACAGATCCAGACAGACAGGAGAGGCCGAGCGCTCCCACATTATGTCTGATTTGCTTCCTTTTGGCTCACTTGTCTTGCTTACGTGTAAATATACCCAAACATTTCCAAAGAAGAGCATTAATGAATACTGAAAGAGAACAACATCATTAACGTCTACATGTAATTGCAAGCTACTAATGAAAAAGAATCAGATATAGGTGACCCTGGATCACAAAACCAGTCAGAAGTAGCATGGATATATTTGTAGCAATAGCCAAAAATACATTGTGCGGGTCAAAATTCAAATTCAAACATTTTTTTATGCCAAAAAAATTAGGATAGTAAGTAAAGATCATGTTCCATGAAGATATTTTTTAAATTTCCTATAAATATATAAAAACTTAATTTTAGATTATTAATATGCATTATTAAGAACTTCATTTGGACAACTTTAAAGGCGATTTTCTCAATATTTTGATTTTTTTCACCCTCAGAGTCAAACAGTTGCATCTTGACCAAAATGCTGTCCTATCCTAACAATACATCAATGGAAAGCTTATTTATTCAACTTTATTCAACGTATAAATCTCAATTTTAAAAAACCGACCCTTATGACTGGTTTTGTGGTCCAGGGTCACATATATGAATCTTGATTTGAATTATAGCACTTAATAGCATTTGAACTATTTAATTTAAACTACAGCAACAATAGAGAGACATAATCTCTAAAAGTAATAAATATATAAAAAGCATTTGACAAAATATATTACTGTTAGAAAATGTTGTGGTTCATTGAATGCTTCAAGAGAGTCAATATTTTGTACATGCAAATATGCTTGTGCAATATAATATCATACAATTTCACAAACATATAGCTTGTTTTGGAAACTAAAATACTTTGTTACTTAAACAGCTACACTATTTTGAAAACACCTACAGTCACGCTACTGAAAACTGTAGTTAAATTAGTAGTGCCGCTACATTTAGAAAGCCTGCACTGATTATCTGTAATGATACACCGCTTTGACTTCTCCGTTTGTTAACAGTACACACGGCATTACAGTTCCAAACAATCTGCATCATGCTTTTATTTCTGAACCTGAGGGAGTGCATCTTTTATTTTGAGATGCACTGTAAATGTGAGGGTGCAGTCATGGGTGAGCCCTGTAGCCTGGAGAATACCTATCGTTAAGAGTCAGCACATGTCTGCTCTCTAATTATATGCCTCAAGAGGCTACAGGGGTGTCATTATCACTGTGTGTGTGTGTGTGTGTGTCTGCATAAGTGAGCCACACCTGCACACGGAGCGACCGAATGATGATGTTCTTTTAAAACGGACAGGAAGCTGAGTGAATCTGAGAATAAATAGAGGTCAAGGACAAGGGTGAGGCAATAAAATGAGCAACAGAGGATGAATAACAGATGGCATGAGGTCTAAAAAGCACTTTTTTTAGATATGGATTTACAGTTGACTTAAAGGCACTATGCATGCTTATTCATAATATTACTAAATAAACTTCTTTCAATGGAAAATTAACTGCATAAATTAAAATTGTTAGTCACTGTTTACACACCCTTTTCAGCGGAACTTGAATGAAACAATGATAAATTTCACATTTCAGTCTTTAAACCATTTTTAAGAAAATAGATGTGTCAAAAGTAACAGTTGCATTAATTTAAACAATTAGCAATCAATTATTATATTAATTAAATAACACCTAAATGTATCTTAGAGTCTTTATTGTTTAGATTTTCATAATGCATTAGCTTCTTGATGATCTAGGTCACAACTGCGTATTTGGTGTATGAAAATATGGCTCGATTTTCGCATTGTTCTGAACAAAAAATGGCAGATAGGCTTATTGAAAATGCTAATTTACTCTCTGCCAGCAGGTGGTGCTTTCGGAACGGTAGAAATTTAGCGGTTTCCCCGGTAACAGCTATACACAAATCAGCACAGCGCCTGACTTTTGAAACGTGCAGCGCTTCTATTTATTCAATAAAATTGTAGCATTTTTAATTTTAATCATCACACAAGGCCTAAACTTAAAGGAGAAGTCCATTTCCAAAACAAAGATTCACATATAATGTACTCACCCCCTTGTCATCCAAGATGTTCATGCCTTTTTTTCTTCAGTCGTAAAGAAATTATGTTTTTTGAGGAAAACATTTTTCTCCATATAATGGACTGATGTGGTCCCCCGATTTTGAATTTTCAAAATGCAGCTTTCGAAATGCAGAAAGACCCTTCTTTCTCGGCTGGGATCGTTTACAACTGCATTTGGGATCGTTTGAAGCCACATTTAAACTGCATTTTGGAAGTTCAAAATCGGGGCACCATAGCAGTCGATTATATGGAGAAAATTGCTAAAATGTTTTCCTCAAAAAACATAATTTCTTTACAACTGAAGAAAGACATGAACATCTTGGATGACAAGGGGCTGAGTACATTATATGTAAATCTTTGTTTTGGAAGTGGACTTCTCTTTTAAGACCTCTTGAAATCATAATGAAGACTTTTTAAGGATCCACGGAAACCCTGCCAGGGCTGTATGCTTACTTTTATTTTTATGAGCACTTGTGCTCCTAACTTAAAAAATTAGCCTTCCCATTACAAGGGGATATTTGACAGGGGATGATTTACAGGGAAAATTTGTTTTTGCCTTTGTAATGGCATTTCTCTAACTTTATTAAAAGTATGTCATCTTTTATGTCAAATAAGAAAAAATATGTTTAAAAACCCTTTAAAATGTTTAACTGAAGCAATAGAATCAGTAGAATAAGAATACATTACCAATCAAATTAAAACAGTATTAACTAATTTATTTGTACCACAGAGGTGGCACAGAAAAACATGTGAAGTGTATTTTCAAATTTTAATGAGGCTCAGAGGTAATATAAGTGCAATTAAATTCATAAATTCATGTTGACAATAATGTTTTAAATGCAAAAATTTGAAAATAGAAATATGAAATGATTTAAATAACTAAAAAGATCCTTAAAAATAAAACTAAACGGTAAGTGGCGGCAAGTCACTGATTTTACTGGTGAATCATTCATTCATTTGATTCATTCGAATGGCTGATTTATTTAGGAACGAATTAATCTCTTACGTACACCCTGTGTACACTTCGTTTATGAAAGAATTTGTGAGATTTGCCTGTGATACATTACTCAACGCTGCAAAAACACATAGAAACCTTTGAAGCTCCCCTCAGCACAAACACAAATATACTGATCAGGTCACTCGCACTGGTGCTCCTAAATATTTTTTCACTATAAATAAATGCAATTCAGATTCTATTAAATTTAAATTATTTAACAAGACAAACAGCTAATGCATAGTTGAAAAAGAATTACAATATAGCAATTCTTTACATTATTTTAAAAAGTGTTTTGGATTTTCTATAGTGTGTCATGCTTGTTTTGGAGTATAAAGAAAAGTGAAAATATTCTACAAAACTGCTTTTGTAAGCCAAAAAAAAAATCTGAATCAACAGTAAATTATGACTAATGAGTACACCCCAAAAAATTAATCATGGCATGTAAAAACAAATACGTATGAACATGGTATGAATACAACTTCCTGTTGAACAAGCAGGATTTAATTAGTTAAAATGCATGAAAATGAAATAAATTTGAATAATTACAAATATACATCATATTACGTTTATTACTTTGTTTACGCTAAAAATGTGCAATCCAAATGGATGGAAACTTTATATGCAATTAAAAATCTTGATGAACTCTTCCGTTAATGAAAATAGCATAAAACAGAAAAAAAAAAGAATAAAAATATAATTTCGCAAAGACTCTCTCTCTCTCTCTCTCTGTGCTCGTTTCTGTCCCAGTCTCTAACACTCTATTTTTCTCTCTCCAGCTGAGCTCCTCTTCAAGTGGAAATTAGTTTCCATGCAGCAGGCATGAATACAGAAAACCAATAGCGCAGCGCATTTACCATTAAGGAGCCTGGGTATGTGGAAACAGTAGGTCATGGGGCGACCTGACACAAAGGATTCTGGGAGACTTTCCCTCAGTGATTCAACTGCAGTGGCTCCCTCCTGCTGAACCAGTGTCTGCATTTTCACTCACAGGACTCTTTAGAGCAGCTCTAATTGACAAATAAGAAAATGTGATTTACAGAATCTCAAGCTTTTGAGGAAATGACAACGATATTTAGAGGTAATTTTGAATCTACATTTAAAACTTTTCAAAAGAGTTCGTAAGTCATTAAATTAATTAAAGAAAAATACACAGACCTCTTCAATGGGGCTCCAACAAAGAAAGACTTTTAGCAGGGGAGCCCCAAGGAATAAAGCAAGACTTGATTGATCACATGACCAACACCCTGCGTGCCCCCTATTATTTAAAAGAGTGTTAAATCTCTGAGAATCGGTTGTTTTTAAATCAAATTCCAAGGGTGCATTTCCAAAAGCTCATCTACCCAGTAAAAAGGATCTGAGAAAGTTCAGAATCAAGTGGAAGGCCATTTCTGAGCTCTGAGGGATCGTCTAGAACCGATAACCCTGCGCCACACATTCCTCCACACAAGACAGGCCATTTCTCAATTCGCAGACCTGTTGGTCCTCATCAGTCTCGCAGTGACAGAAGACCCGTCCCTGCATGTCTGTCCAGTCTCCTCTTTGACATCTTTGTCCTTTGATGTAATCTTTTAAGCGCTTATGTACATTCGGTTTAGGTTTATCGTGTCCATTCCATTCTTTTTCATGGTTCTCTTGGAGCTGAGAAAATTTGAAAAGTCTCAGAAACAGAGTAAGAAAACCTGACAAGCTGTTTCATCTATGTTTGTTTACATGAGCTGAAAATGATTGAAGGGTTCTAATGAGTGACTCCAGCTTAAATTTCTTGTGCACAAGTCACTAGATTAATGAAACCAGGAAAACCACCTCTGCTTCTGTGGGTTGGATTACTGTTGGCTTCTCATGTGATGAAGAGGCCTAAAAGCCTATAACTCACTACAAAAACAGTCCCAATTAACTGAGAGCTTCAACTGAGGCTCACACTGTGCTTTTAAACCACAGCGGCCAGCAACCTTTAACCAAAGACACACAGAACACAATGACAGCAGCACTAAAGATGGATGATCGGGCTAAACCTTGCATGCCAAGAAAACCAGGAACATGAGCTTCTCAAAAATCAAGGGCTGAGACGTTGTACACTTTCGTTTGATTTCACTTCATTTGCTCTGCTTTTTCAAGGATGTGGTTCATTTTCCATTAGTCATTTTTTTTCATCCATAAAACTTGTTTTCTGCTTGAAATTAGATGGTTTATTTCTGGTAAATGATGCAGCAAAATAGATGGAAAACTGCATGAGGGAGGGTGGCTGTTTTGTCTATCAGTTGTGGGCAGTGACAGATTGCATATGTTTATTTGGGCCACCTGATCTCCAGAGGCGTATTGGGAACGGCCCACGGGGAAAATCAGAGGGGTACGATACGATGATCAGAGACCATTGTTGACGTCCTGCATTTTAGCCTGGAGCGATTACAGTCTGACAATGAGGTACATCTGCAAAGAATAATAATTTTGTAAGTATGTGCACATCTTCTGTGAGGTTTTGTTCGTTCTAGTCATTAAATAAATAGGCCAATGATGAAACAAGAAAAGAATGTAAAAACCAATCCATATAAAAACTCAACACAACTACAAAGTGACCTCTTTATGAGATTAACTCAACCCAGCCTCATCTGAAAAACGTGCCTGTGGCGACATTTCTGCAAAATGATATTACATTACTTCTTGTTTCAAAGTCAGTGATGCTAAAAGCAGGTTAAATTTCCTCCGAAACAGATGAACCTGAATCTGGCAATGTTTCACTGCAGTGGCTGTTGTACGTACTGCAGCCGTTCGAAAAACGCAAATGTGTCCACTGCACTTTTAATTAGGAAAGTGCTGCAGTTTAACACGTTAATTAATTAGTTATGAAAAAATAACGTGATTAAAATATTTTAACACAGTTAAAATTACGAAAATTACGAAAATTAAACATGGTTTTATTATAGCAAAAATGTAGCAATCATGTTTTTTTTTTGTGTATTGATTACATTTGTAAAACCAAAGTTTTACTATAAATACCATGGTTAAACTATGGTTATAGTTCCAAAACCATGGTTAATTTGTAGTTACCATGGATTAAGCATAGTAACCATGTTTTTTTGGTTTTATCTGCAATTAAACCATGGTTAATTTTCATAAGGGCAGACCTGTATATCATCTTATATTTCATAGACTGTTGACAAATATGATGCAAGATACTGGGGCAACTCCTGTATGAGTTTTTGTCTGGTATTTATATCACATGATAAGCAACATCACACGAGCAGTGATAAAAATATCAGACGAGTGCTGTTTTTGTCTCTAATATAACGAGTGCAAATGTGATTTTATACAACAGTTCATTACATAAGAAATTAATACTGTGTTATATTTTCAACACAATATTGTCTGTTTTTACTCAGTTTTGCCAACAAAAATATTACCTAAAGCCACAGCAGAATTGTTGTGCATCTCCGAGCAACACAGCAGTGTTTAGTTTCTGAATGAATTCACATTTTGACATTTTGAACAAATCGGGTGACTCGATTCAATTCATGAATGAATCAGCCATTTGAATGATTAGAACGAATGAATGACTCATAAAGACATTTACTGCCACCTGCTGGCAGTATTAGTTTCTTATTTAGAGTATTATTCTGTTTAAAATAAAAAAAATAATAAATAAATAAATAAAAAAATTTAAAGGGATAGTTCACACCAAATTTTTTTTTAATTATGTCATCATTTACTGAATTACTTACTGCTGGTAACAAAGCTGTTTTGGTTACCAGTGACTTTCATTGCATGAACGAAAAAAATATGTTTCTCAAAATATCTTCTTTTATGTTCCATTTAACGTTTATGTAATAAATTTTATGTTGAATTAAATAAAATATTTCTTTCTAAACCTACTTGTAGCTTTGTATGTTTCGTTAATACTTTCTCATTTAACACAAAAAATAGTTTTAAATTATCTTTTGTGTGTCAAAGCTAAATGTAATTCGCAATTAATTCAATCGACACATCATGCAATTAATTGACAGCCCTACTTTTAATAAAATGCAAATTTGTCTCCCATGCTTTTTCATTAGGCAGGTGTCTTCACATAGAGGTTTTCATGAGATAATATGAATGTATAAATCCAGATTTAGTATTCAAAAAGACAAGATAGTCTATACGTGACCTGTTTTCATGACAATCGCTCACTCACGTGTCACGCCCATTCTCACATCCGCACTTGATCCAACATTCAGTGAGGTCATGATGAGTTCAGAGCGGCACTCCTTTTTCACGATTTCAGTCAAGCGACACAAGCTGTCTTGGCATGTGGTATCCAAACTGTGATGAATAATTTGCTACATCCTTTCTATTTAAACTATTTCTCGTGATGAATAATTAGCCAGCGTTGCTGGCAATTATAATATTAACTGCCGCACACAAATGTGCAGTTAATCAGTGTATTTTCATAACTCATTTGCAATATATAAATTGTGACCCCAGACCATAAAACCAGTAATAAGGGTCAATTTTTCATTTTTAAGATTTAAACATCATCTGAGAGCTGAATAAATAAGCTTTCCATTGATGTATGATTTGCTATGATAGGCCGAGAAGCAACTATTTGAATATCTGGAATTCACAAAATCTAAATATTGAGGAAAAAGTTGTCTAAATTAAGTTCTTAGAAATGCATATTACTTAAAATTTGTTATGACAGGACAATGTTTGGCCAAGATGCAACTATCTGAATATCTGGAATCTGAGGGTGCAAAAAAAAAAAAAAAAAAATCAAAATATTGAGAAAATTGTTTTAAAGTTGTCCAAATTTAGTTCTTAACAATACATATTACTAACAAAAAATTAAGTTTTGATATACTTACGGTAGGAAATTTACAAAATAACTTCATGGAAGATAATCTTTACTTAATATCCTAATGATTTTTGGCATAAAAGAAAAATGTATAATTTTGACCCAAAGTATTTTTTTTTAGCTGTTGCTACAAATAAACCCGTGCTACTGGTTTTGTGGTCCAGAGTCACAGTTAGAATGAAAACAGTGATTTTTGTAAGGGCTAAACAGAAAACATGATGACGCAAAACAACCGAAAGAAACTTTACAGGTGAGAAGAGATAAATTGGCTTTTAAAAATGCCTGATGTTACACATTACTGACATTTTTTTAGATTGTAAAAATAAAACACATCAATTAGATACTGTAAATGATGGGTATGACCATGGATGCAAACATTAAATATAAGTTTACAAATCGAAATTGCTGTGCAAGGAAACACATGAAAATAAGTGTTTATCAACTGATAATCTTCCCCTGCGGAATTACAGTTTGTGTGAAAAGGAATAAAAGTTTTATTTTCACTAGTGTTGCTGGAAAATGCAGCGAATTGTGTTGTATATAAACTGTATAATTATGTTTTTATTTTATTATTTTGAGGCGCATTTTTCCAATGAGTCTATGTTGATTTAACGTTTAACTTGCAGTTCCATGAGCCAATCAGAATCAGTTTGCTACTTTTCCAAATCAGGTTTTTTAAATGCCAAAATACCACTGACTATCATAGGGTAAAACAGCATAATAGATCTGAAGTAAAGCATGCATGTAGATAAACCACTCCACATTACACCACCCAAGATATACGGCTACAAGACAAGCTGAACTAGAAACTGCAAATCTCTGAAATCCCCTTCCAAATCCTCAGGCTATGTTTCATTCTCCTCTGAAGAAAGTGAGAATCAAAAGCATATTCTGCACCCCAAACCTTGTTTTGCTTCAAGGCCTCTGAAGATTTTGTGACCACTTTTCAGTTAGCAGATCTGGGTAAACAATCGAAAAATGGGAAAGAAAGAGAGAAACGTAACAAGAGCTGTAGCCCAAGCAATTAAGCTACTGAGGTGGAGAAGAAAAGGTGAAGCAGTCAACCCTATCACCTCTCAGAACGCGGGCTGGGTGGGGCTAATGCGTTCTGCTGTCAATGTTAGCACTCATTAGCGTGACGCATTAGCTCAGCAATAGAGCTGCCACTGACTTGGAAAACAGCCCCCAGGGACTAACAAGTGTACAAAGGGGTCAAGAGGGTCATGTTTCAACATCCACCACAGAAGAAATACAATAATCATTTACCAGGAACTCCGACTTTACTGTTAAGTTTTACTTTCTACCTGACCTGCTCAGAGAAGAAAAACGTTTGTGGTGGTTTGGTGGGTTTTATTAGTTTAGCTGGCCAGCTACACTCTTAAAAATAAAGGCTCCAAAGGGTGTTTTTGCAAGGATGCCATAGAATTTTTGGTTCCCCAAAGAACAGTGAACAGTTCTTAAAAGAACCCTTTTAAAGGGAAATGTAAAGAATCTTTTTCCATTACAAAGAACCTTTTCTGCATTTGAAAGGTTCCATGGATGTTCAAGGTTCTTCATGGAACCATTGATGCCAATAAAGAACCTTTATTTTTAAGAGTGTAGCTGGTCTTCCATTCAGATAAGAACCCAAAATAACCTCAAACCAGCAAACCAGGCCAGCAGCACTTCTATACTGTGGTACAGAAACAATTTACACTGAGAAATTACTAGTAAATATCACAACTACGGACATGGCAGAGGAAAACAATGAATTAAGCATGAAATTTTGTTTCGTTAATATTTTTTCTGTAGAAAGACAAACATAAATAGTAATGAAAGCCAAAATATTAAATGTCACAGACGTATATTTACTGAGTAATCCACTATTTTGTAGAGGGGAGTCATAATGACTTATGATCATAATGACTGAGATTCGGAGCCAAAATAGAGGTGTGTAAAAATGACTTTAGGAAGATGGCAGCATCATTATTTTATTTCTACACCAAGATCGGTAGGTCTATTAGTAAAATCTGTTGACTTCAGACATTTCTGTTTTATTATATGCTATTGGTGACGGTTCAAAAAAAAAAAAAAAATGGCAAAAAGCACTTTTTTTGCCTCAAGTTTGCATGCCTGTAACTCAAGAAATATTAAAGATATCTTAATATCCTTTTAGATTCTGGTTCTTAACAAACTTTCCTTTTGGTATCTTTACTTTAAAGGCACTCGGTTCACTTCCAGAGATATGGAGATGCGAGAGTAAACTGGTAAATTGTTCACATTTTTAGCACTGAAAACCCAAATGTGGGTCACTCTGCATACAGCTGATACTTTTTTCTTTTAACATCAAATATACACTTAATATTTTGCTTTTCATCATTATATATGTTTGTCTTTCTACAGAAAAAATATCAACAAAATCAAAAATTTGAGCTGGGAGCCTGGGACGAAACGACCCAATAGTATTTCCTTGTAAAACGTAGTCCAATAATCTTGGACTGGAGCATGTTTTACAAGAAAATACTATTTGCACTATTAGAATACTATTATATTTTATCCAACTTTTTCTTCAACGTAGCTAAGCCTATGGGTCGGACTGCTGGTTCATTATGCGCTATAGGGAAATAATGATGTGCAGTTAACGATAAAATGGTTTGCACTACAAACCATTGTGTTCATAATTAAGATAGTACATTAAAATAACGTAAGACACACCAATTTACAATATGAAGCAGCAAAACTAGCTGTTTTAGACAGCTAAAAACAGTTGGATGTGGATGAGACCAGAAGCCAAAACCATAAAATTTACAAATCGAAGAGGAAGGTGGAAGAAAAAGGTGGATATTTAATGAAAAATCTCCTTTACACTGTAAAAAAAAACAAAAACCTTAAAATGTACTGGTAATTATCTGCCAAGACGTTATCAGTTAAGTTTACTAACGTTTTCTTTAACTCTAAAATAGAACTCAGTGTTATGTGTAATTTAAAATAAAGTAAAACACCTGTGAAAAAAAAATCCTTCATATTATTAACACAGTACATTGAGCCTTATTATTACATACTTTTCTTAGTTTTTTTTTTTTTTAAATACACTAACCCATCCATCGTCGCCTTTGCATGTTTTTGCAAAAATGGCCGACAGCCAGTCCTGAAGTATACAGGCAAGGGGCATGACAGATTGGCTTTCTCAGGGCCAGGTCTAAAGTAAGTTCATGTTGTGCGCTTAGCAAGTGAGGGAAGGTTTGCACAAACACACATATGCTCTCTAGTGTCAGGGAGCTAAGTGCGTGCCACTGTTGAGGGAATTGTGGCCCTTCTCCAGCTCTAATGTTGGCTGCCCCCTACACGAAGGCCCAGGACTATGCATTTAAACCGGGTGGAGCAGACAGCTTTGGAGTCATTGGCTAAGCTTCACCACCCTTAAGGACCAGATTCAGCTCCTGTCTTCAAAGGCCGCTAAGCTCCGAACATCTTATCTGCGGGTCTTTGAAGTGACCGCCACCACAAACCACAGCGACATTTTCACCTTCACGCGTCAGCGCTGTTGTGCAGTCACCAAGCAACATGCAACAACCAAAAGAAAGAGCAGCCCGGTACATATGGTAGGTTATGAGGAATGAGGAAATAATGAGGCACTAATTTCGAAATAACAAAAAAGGTGCTTCTGCATCATGCGATATTAATGCACTCCATCATTTTCAAGCCATATGCGCATACACATAAATACGCGCACATGAACTCTGCCCGTCTCTTTTCCTAATCCCTAACACAATGCTCCCCTCCCCTCTGGCAAAACTAGATCCCTGAAAGTGGTGCTTGTGTGTTGTAATGTTACAAATTGAGAGCAGGAGCATTAGAGAGACTTTACGCAGAGCGGGGCGAACAGCACATGGCCCTCCCGGTGCATACCAACACCTGTTTCGATGGCCTCTCTTCTTTTATTTACATGATAAACACTGAATTCCTCTACAATTACCCCACCAGCATGGCCTCTGCTATTCATAGCTGACAGCTGTTTTCCAGCATCAGGGGACCTCATGATAGGATGCAATGTTGTTATGCACTGCATCAAAAGAATAAAGGAGATTTAATCCATTAGTCCTTGGTTTCAAATGGCATTTTGATTTGTTTAGAATTGACTTTGCCTAAGGACCAAGATTTTACATTGGAGATCAAACGATAATCCAAAACACCATACAAAAGTAAACTAAAATTATAAATATTAATATTGCAGTGAACTACACATAAGCACTGGGTTAAAAACAACTCAGCGCTGGGTAAAATATGGAGAAACTCAGCGACGGGGTTGTTTCGACACAGCGGTTGGGTTAAACGTTGAACCCAAACTTTTTGGTAGTTCTATTTAACTCAACTATTTTTATTGCATGAAATTAAGCCAATAGGTTGATTAAAATATTTTAACGCAGTTAACGCGCTGGCCCCGCCCCCAGACCTGTAACATTACATCATCTTATATTTCATACAGTTGACTGTTGACAAATATAATGCAGGGCAACAACTCCATAAATCCAGTTATCCCCAAAAATTCAAGATATTGGTGCAAAAAATGGCCCTGTGTGTGTTTTGTCTCATATTTATATATATATATATATATATATATATATATATATATATATATATATATATATATATATATATATATATATATACATATATATATACATACATACACATAAAATATATATATACACATACATATACATATACATATATATATATATATATATATATATATATATATATATATATAAAAATCACACGGGCAGCAAAAGCAAGCAAAGCTTTGTGCCAATCTATCACGAGCTTGAAGGTGATTTTATACAACAGTTCAGTAAATAAGAAGTTGACATAGCGTTAAATCAAATCAAATATTTCTTTCTTTCTACAATTTTTAATGTCTACTTGCTACTTTCTCATTTAACACAAAAATAGCTTTAAATAATCTTTTGTGGGTATTTTCGAAGTCAATATTTTTTTTGCAATTAATATGCAATTAATTAGATTAATTAACCAACACATCATGTAATTAATTCGATTAAAAATTTAAATCGACTGACAGCCCTAGTATCAATAAATAATACATTTAATAAACAATACTTCAATTATAAACCTTTTTACAATTGCTTATTAATAAATGTTCACCTTTTGATTATTGCTGATATTTTTGCACACTCTAAAAAAAAAAAACCCTGGGTTAAATACAAACCAGCACTGGGTGAAATATGCACAAATCCAGCAATAATAATATATGATTAACAGGCCAATGGCTAGATTCAGCTGCCAACAATTAACAAAAAAACAAAAAAACAAATTGAGTTCAGTATAAGAAACTTAGTTCTGAATATGGAGTTATAAGGTTCTATCTGCATTCTAAGCAGTTTTGAGATACTGAGCTTTAGTTTTTACATTCCATAACCGTTTTGTTTTCTAAACTTTATAAAAAAAAACAAACACAATAAACAGAAAATAAATAAACAGAAGAAGAATGTGTGAATGATTAACAAATAACAAAAAAAAAGTAAGACAGCACTTTATAATTCCAAGGTAGTGACATTTAATAGTGATATTTAATATTATTGAATTTAATAGAATTATAGACAAAATAGAATTTTAACATATGCAATTTAATAGCATATTAACAGCATATTTAATTGGCTCACCAATACAAGTGTACACACACAAAGCCAATCAAATATTCTATTTAATAATTTTTTTTTATAATTTTAGCATTTAAATGCTATAACTTTACACAGTAAAAAAGTATATTAATTTTGACATTTGCTTAAGTTTCCATTTAACTCATATTATTAATTTTTTTTAAATATGTATTTTGAGTGTTGGATGATGACAAAGTTAATCTAAATGCAAAAATGGAGAGAACATGCAATTAAATATCCGACATTATCTGATAAAAATAAAAAATAAAAAAATCTAATATGATACAACAGATATGTTAGTAATATACTGAGCAATTGATACACAATCCCATTCAGACCTAAAGTATGACCAGTTGAGAAACAGTTGAGATACAGCTGAGATCATCTTACATACCATGACAAGTAGTCAAAGAAAAGAAAGGGTTAAAATCTCTAGGATAACAAGTTTCCGTTTGCTATTCTTGGCATCCCTCACTCAACACTTGACTCAACATTTATTTTTATTCTTTTGTCATACTGTTACACTTTCCAGATACTCTGAAAACAACCAGACACTACAGCGTGACATTTGTGTAGCATCACTGGACCAAATCCACAGATGATGAACACCCTGCACCTTTCTTTTTTCTCTCCAAGCCTTTTCACGCCCTTCTGATGTGACAACTTAATTTTTCTTCGTACCCACTGTCCTCTCCAGCCAGAGAATAGATTGTTTGGTCATCAGCGGACTCTTGCAGCAACTACTGTTGGTCTTTGATTGGCAAAGACCCAAGAATCTTCAGAATGGAGGCTTAATACTCCTAGGGCTGACAGCTGCAGGGATTAGGCACTCTTGCTCACTGTTATTGACGCCCCTGCATTGTGCCTTTCACCGTAAATGTGGCACCAGGACCGGGATGGGGTTGATGGGGGATGGGGGGGGCAGCATTCTGAAGTCACGTCAGGTGCTTCTGCTTTGAACCCAGAACGGATGCATTAAAAGAACATTGAGAATATGTCATTTGATTAATATACGAAGACCGAAAAATTGAAAAAAAAACGGTAAATAGGCTTAAAAAGACCTGCCACATGTAAGGTGGTCGCCTCCCTATATCCGCCATGACATCACTAAATTATCACTTGTGCCCCAGATTCCCCCTTCCATCAACCCCTAGAGTCCGGTCTGACCCCACTCTGACCCCCCAGCGCCGCTGATGCTGTCATGACAACAGTCTCAAGAGGCTTGTTGTATGTGTAGAGAGTGAGAAGTGTATACATGAGTGCATCTCTCGGTGTTTGTGTATGTGTGTGTGTGGGAGAGAGAGAGAGGCACTTGTGACAAATGGGAATTTAAGTGTGTCATTTACGTAGTGAACAAAAAAAGCTACATGAATGTCGAAATGCGCAAAAAAAAAAACAACTTGAGCTAAAGATCATTTCCCTGAATTAAGAGAAAATGGGGAGAGGAATAACAGCCTAAATATTTATGAGGGATTGGAATATCCATTACAAATACACTAGAAAGACTGTGGAGGTTCGGGATTTAAACTAGTTAAAGAAAAAACAATTGTGAACTTGAGAAATGATTGGTTTAAAATAATAATAATAATAATAATAATAATAATAATAAAAATGAAAAGAAGGCAGGCGTCCAAACATTGACATCCAATAAACTGTTTGCAAATTATAGCTGATAAAAGACTATTTCTGTTTTCATGACAAATGCTCCGCATTACGCTCGAAACATCATGTCAACAGGTTTGTACAGGTATTAATTATCCATATCTTGGCTCTTTGAAATGTGCTTGGAAGTGTCCGTGTGAGTATTTATGTGCCTTTAAGGAGTTGTTTATATAAAAAGATTCCCTTCTTAATGTTTAAAGTGTGTTAATCACTAAGACATCAGATTTGAGTTCTCTCATAGCTCTCTTCCCAAACATGACCTCATAACGGTCTTCAAGGAACACTCAGAATAGAACAAAATGACCAATTTAGAATATTTACTTTAGTCTTTTATCATCACCTCCTTCATCCTCATGACAAGGAAAACAAAAAAATGATTAAGAAAGGATAAACTTGGACGCATAACATTTGAAGACTAGCAGCCTCAAAAAAAGCATAAGCATGTCATTGTATTAAATAAAGCATCAAACCAAGTGACATTTGCTTTAGAGAACTTTCAGAAAGGTATAAATTTATGAAACAAGACATACTGAAACAAAGACAAAAAGTATTTGGACACTTTGTAGTTCTGAAATGATAGTGTAATGACAATGTGATGAACTGTATTTGTGATTACTCTGCCAGGACACCTGAGGGAACTTCAGAAGAACTTCATACAACCATAAAGAAGTAATAGCATCTGCAAAAAATTATTACCAGCTATGTGGTTTGATATTTCTAATGTAATAAATTCAAATACACATTTTGGGATCACTATATTTCTCTACAGTGAACATAAATGTGCTTATGCAAAACCTCTAAATTACACAATTTCATCAATTAAAAGCCTTGAACAGACTCGGTTTAACTGTCAACAATCAAAAAAAGGCCTGTGTTTAAAAAAAGGCACAAGCTAGAGATTTTAGTATGGAGTGCACAGCTTCTAGGTAAGTCAGTATACTGTGTATTCTATGATTGGCAAGATTAATATTTCACTAAGGCCTGTCAACAATACCAAAATAAAGGCAGATCCAGTGAACCCCTCAGGGCAAGATGCCTCTCAATCGATTTCAGACCTTCTTTCCTCGTCTGCCTCAATAACTGTTCAATAATTGATGAGATACGATCCACATGGATCCCAGAATTCCACTGTCAAGTCTTTCAAGGAGCAGGTTGGTTCTGAATAACTTCAATAGGTTGGTGAAAATTCTACACCACTAAAACGGTCCATCTTTATATCAAGGCCAGAAGCTTTTAGAGCAACATATATATATATATATATATATATATATATATATATATATATATATATAAAATCAGCATGCAAATATGCCAGAGAAACAACACAGAAGAGGCATTTAGTAAGGATCAAGGTAACAGAGAATTAAATAAATGCCTTCGCGTGGTGGATTAAAGGACTCTAACTGGTATTTACACCCATGCGCACATAAACTAATCAATTCCTTATTCATCTTTCTTGTCTTAGGATCAAAAATCACCCTCAAGTTCTCTGAGCAAGGACGCAAATGAAATACATTTTTTATATTTCAACTGCCACAAGCACAGGACGTGAATTTCAAAACAGCCTCAAAATCATAACCACTAAGAGCCTTTTCATGTTTTGTGCAGGATTTTGAGTGTCCCACACACCAAGCATCGCTGTTTGATACCACAAACCACAAACTATTTTACAGCCAGGGGAGCATTTCAGACAAAGTTCACTTTAAATCAATCAGCGGACTGATTAAAGAGTTGTATCCTTTTTGTAAAATGATGAAACTTCAAGTACTATTGAAAACATTAAATAATTAACTCCTCCTTTTATTCTACATATGCAAAATTTAGGATTAGAAGCCTACAAATTTTAGGAACTACATCTGATGTTATTTTTGATCTGTTATGCTTTTAACTTCAGATCTATAATGCATTACTTTTTCAGGTAGGGCTGTGAATGAATAATAAATTAGTGCGGTGAACATATAATGTGCATTTTGAAATCACCTCATGGACCTCTAAAGTTGCCTGAGTTTGTTTTAACAGAAAACTGATAATTCCTGAGCAACTTTGTCGTGTGGGTGTAAAGTGGACAATGAAGGCTGATGTGGGAACCTCATGGCATCTATGAAGACGCAGGACCCTGTGGACCACTGAGCCTGAGACAATGGCTGTGAGCAGCCCATCAAAATAAGGCATTACATGTAAAAATGAGGTACTTGTGATGCTTCAAAACTTATAGCTCACAGTCTGTACATTTCTAAGTAAACTGACCCTTTTCAAAAGGTTCAGAACCTCAAATAGCTTTTCATTTTTTACAGTGTATGCGTTTTCCGTGTCAGCTGCATTTTTAGGGATCATAAACGTGATGATGGCCAAAAATGATTCCCATAAGTGGCACCTCACTGTTTGAGACACAGCCTGTAGGTGACATGATAATGTAAACAAAGAACTTAAAGATGAGCAAACTGACAAGCCGTATCAAACAAACACACTGCTCAATGTTTCAAACGTGTTTCTTTCTTGAAAGAGCCACTTACTTCTTGTCCAGGTAACTTAAGATGGAAGATGTTACATTCCGTGGCACGCAGCTGTCCGATGCGAACAAAACAGTCACAAAACACACCTAAACGCGTCAATGTCCATTTGTTTGTAGTCTCGTAGGTTGTTTCTTCGTTCTTTCTCAGTTGCCAAAGTTTCCAGTCGGCGTAGTTAAAGTACTAGAGCTAGCGTTCACAAACCGGTTACCCTTTGAGAATTACGCGGAGCTCAGAGAAACTTTCCTATTTCCAGTCGCACTGTCATCTTTCACAATATCATGAGGAGCAAATCCGTTAGTATTCCAAAGTCAGACGCGCTCCCTCTCTGTACGAGTCCAGTCAAGTGTTTGCAGGTGTCGGCTGTGCTGTGTGCTGTACCTCGCCCTCTCTCCACTACCTCCCTATTAAAACCAGCCAGCCGTGTCAGTGTTAACCAGCTCCCTGCCAGCACTCAACTGCACGGAGCCCCCGCTGCCTGATTGAGGCACTGAATGAGGGATTGTCATCTAGCTAATAAACCAGGCCTCTTAGTTAATCTTACAAAGGGGTAATCATTAATTATAAGATAGTACACGAAGTTCCCAATACTGAGTCCTATTAACTTAGAGTTATTACCCTTGGTGTCAGGTTGCATGGGTTATAATAAACCTCCTAGTCGGGGTGAGGCCTCATATTTAATTCTCTCTGATGTGAAACAGAGCGGGTTTCTGTCAGCGGCTCTGACACTCGGGTGATAATAGTCTTATCTTCTAAAGCCAGATATGTTGAAATGAATAGAACTCGGAAAAGATTATCATTTTAACATTTAGCTAGTCATTTGGGTCTAAAATTATGTCGATATTAATTCTATGTTGTTTCTATTAAATTCGCTGCTTCGGACTACTTTGAAAACACAACCTGCATTACTGGGGTTTCTACCTCTGGCTGTGAAGGGCGTGATTATATATTGGTGTTTAATGTAGCTTTACATGAGCCTTATGGGTTGAGCTGAAAAAAAAATCATTATTAACAACAGCTGTGCATCTCACAGTATAGAGTGTTTTCACGTCATCAATCGGCCATATTGGCGGCACTAAACGTAAACAATGCCACTGAACCGAACAAAACTCGCATATTTCGCTGATTATTGATGCTGAAAATGGTCATTATTGTCACGTTTTGGGCTGTACGAATCAGTCAGACTGGGAAAAATATTTGGAGTACTATAGACTAAGGAATAAAAGGCGTGTGTTGGCCAAATTAACCCAAGATTTCTAGGACAAGAATCTTGACAACATTTGTGTTTGTTCTTATCATTTTCAGTCAGGTAGGTGAAATATTAGGCTAATATCTTAATTAATACTGCTCGTACATATCTTTACTACTATTAATTTTAGTTTATCAAAATATTTTGCCCTTTCGTGCATACCAAGTCTTTCTCTATATGATTTAGTAGCTTCCACACGTTTTTCCATGGTGTAGACAGCATCAATTAGCAGAACAACGTATTCAGTTGCACATTAACCGTGCTGTTGTTTACATCCGAGCATCGCCAATATGGCCGCACATCCAGGTAACTGACCAAATCGTGACGTAAGTGCAAACCCTCTATAGCTGTCAACAATGAATGTGAAATTGCTGTGTGATATAATCTCAGGCAAATAGAAGATAGTTCATGTTTAATGTACTGATTTTAGACCATTCGTATTAAACAGTGGGTGGGGCTACCCAGTGCAATGATGCAGAAATAGAAACCAAGCAAACAAAAAAAATGTGTCCTGCTCTTTAGGACAAAAATGGAAGAGATTATTACTTCATCATTCCACATCTGGCGTAACAGATACAATCAGGTGGGTTTTTACTTTTGAAAAGCTTAGCTTCAATATTTTTTATTATATACATTTTTGTCTAGAACTTTTGTCATTTAGCTGCCTATAGGCAACATTTCTGTTTTCATTTAATTTTTGTTTTATTGTGTTTCAACTTTATTTCTTTTACCAAAAGCTATTAATAACAGTTTTAGTGTCAATTAACAATAACAAAACTGCTTGTATTGTACTTTACTATATTTAGATTTTGTCAATCTAGCACTTTTGAGAGATATCTGTTACCAGAAAAATACCTTTAGACAATGAGTGGGTCTCATCTTCATTACTATTCAAATGGTTGATCAATATGTTTCTAAAATGTTATCATTATTAAATATTTGGTTACACTCTTACCTGCACATTTGAATTACCCTTGATACTGTAACCACTGTCCCCCCAGATCAGTGATTTTGCAACACTCTATATGTTGTTACAATTTCCAACACAATAGCCAACAGGTTTTTGGCACATCACTGTTGAGGGGTAAGAGAGCGGAAAGAGGTGGCAGATAGAAAGAGAAAGACACTGAGGGGGATCTGACCCTGTACACAGACAGGGCAGTGCTGTCATTGTGCCCAGTGTCTCCATGCAGGGCTAGGGTAAAAAGCGCTCTGGGAATTCCTGAGATTCCTTAGAGTCCAGCCTCGGTGGCCCACAACGAAAGAAGCAGGGTGACCAGGAAAAGGATTAAAGACAGCATTCACATCAGGGCATTCTCAAATTCCTCTCCTGCGTGTGTATGTGTGTGTGTCTGCCTCCAAAACAAACCCCATGTCTCTGTTTGGCCTTTTGTGTGAGGGTCACCCTGCTCTCCAATGGAGCCCAAGACCCTTCACCTCCCTGAGTCAGTCATAAGCCTACATGTCTCACACAGCCTATTCAATCCCTCACTCCTGTAGATGCTCACGATTTTACTGACAGGCATGCTGCAGGGCTCTTCTACCTGCTGGGAGGATGAATCGATCGGTCTTGTTTGCTTTCACAAGGAGAAAATGATTTGGGACGGCCGACCGAGGTATGCAGCTATCTGGGTGAAGGGGTTCAGGGAGCGCAGGCAGCTCTGTGGAAAAAATGAAATGAGAGGTCATACCGGCAATGACACAAACCTAGTTGTTTTGCAGTTCTTGACAATATAAACGTGCAGCAAATCTTAATGAAAAATCGGTTTTCACAAAAGGCATTTGTTTTAAGTCGTCACACCAATTGTTTGTCAGTTACATCTAATTTTGGAATAAACCTGAAAGTTCTTTTCTGTGAGAGTGAGGTGTGTAACCTTTGATTTGACACCACTAGGCCTACTTATATTAAATAACCATGACTTGTATGACCTTACAGCTATATATTATTGCCATTGGATATTACCTTTTACCAGAGGTTGGCCTTCCACTGATGAGTTCGGAGACTGCCAAGGTTTTTCTCCAATACTTCATCACTGATTTTTTTTTCTTTGACAGTCACCTTGGCTTCTTGATTGCAATATTTGAAACATGCATTTGATGTATTTCTGAATTGTATTTTAAAAGTTGGACATGTATGCCAAACATTACAAACATAGGTCCAGGTGATTGGAATTACAAGCTCGGATGAGCAAGTGAAAGAAACATTGAGCCTCATTCTCTCATCAAATTTGTGTGGGCAGAAAAAAATTTCATGCATCATTTTCGAACAGGTGCATATACGTGCACATATTTATAATGAATCTGAATAGTTCTAATGAATATTTTAAATCATGCCCAGATCATGTCCATATAAGGGTTTTCTACAACATCTTTCTGTCCTGCTCTCTTGCTCACACTCTTGTGTGAGAACATTCAATTCAATTCAAATTTATTTGTATAGCGCTTTTCACAATAGATATCGTTGCAAAGCAACTTTACAGCAAATTAAAGTTTTTACAATATTTAGTAGTAGCTTACTAGTGGTGACTATCAAGCTGATGTACATATGGCAGAGATGTATGCTAAAGATCAATTAATGACGTAAAAAACAGACAAAGAACACTATAAATTAGCAGCAATTCGGTAGTGCTATATGTTGTTTCAGGGATGGCATCATCTGAAGTCCTCTGAGGGGTTGGCATCATCTCTTCTTAAGTGTTCTGGATCCAGACTGAAGCTTGTGAATTCCTAGTTACCACGGGATGTCAATCCCATGGCAGAAACAGAGAACAAATAGGAACATAATTAGCGTAGCTGCTGTTGAAACCAAGCAAAGAAAGATTTGTTCAACCAGAGCTAAAAGATTAATAATGTGCATTTAATCAGATATAACTACAGGAAAAGTTTGTTTGAATGCTTGGCTAAAAAGATGTGTCTTTAATCTAGATTTAAACAGAGAGAGTGTGTCTGAACCCCGAACGTTATCAGGAAGGCTGTTCCAGAGTTTGGGAGTCAAATGCAAAAAAGCTCTACCTCCTTTAGTGGACTTTGCTATCCTAGGAACTACCAAAAGTCCAGAATTTTGCGACCTTAGGGAGCGTGATGGATTGTAGCGTGGTAGAAGACTAGTTAGGTATGCAGGAGCTAAACCATTAAGGGCCTTATAGGTAAGAAGTAATATTTTGTAGCTGATGCGGAACCTAATAGGTAGCCAGTGCAGAGATTTTAAAATTGGGGTAATATGATCATATTTTCTTTACCTGGTAAGGACTCTAGCAGCTGCTTTTTGGACTATCTGTAGCTTGTTTATTGAAGATGCAGGACAACCGCCTTGTAGTGCATTACAATAGTCCAGTCCAGTCTAGAGGTCATGAATACATGAACATGTTTTGTAGCTTGGCAGTGTTTCTAAGATGGAAGAATGCTGTTTTTGTAACATGAGAAATATAATTTTCAAAAGACAGGCTGCAGTCTAATATAACACCCAGATTTTTGGTCCAATAAGTAATATCTCTGTCTTATATGAATTTAACAGGAGCAAATTATTGGTGAGCCAATCTTTTACATTTTAACACACTCTGTTAACTTAAATAATTTAGAAGTTTCATCTGGTTGAAACTTGTTGAGATATATAGTTGAGTATCATCAGCATAATGGAAACTAATCCCGTATTTTCTAATAATATTACCAAGGGGCAGCATGTATATTGAAAATAACAGAGGACGTAGGACAGATCCTTGTGGCACGCCATACTTTACTGGTGATAACTGAGAACATGTGCAAGATCTTTAAGTAAAACTAAGAACACAATTGACCCTTTGCAAAGACCCACCCCCCTTAGTTACTGTTGCTATATCTGATAAGCCATGCCGCTTTCAAGCCACACATTATGTTCTCACGCACTGAAAAATACATTGCGGAGCAAAGAGGACATTGACAGTGCGCTAACAGACAAATCTGAGCATGTTGCTTTAGGTATGAAACAAAGTCTCAGCTTTCAAATTTTGTCATTTTTTAGGAAATGTAAACAATAAATACAGTTTTGTGGCTCTTAATGTGTTGTGACAGACCGCTGTACTGCCTCAGTTCAAGCGACACATGAACCGTTCATCTTTTTATATTTACTAGTTAAAGGATTAGTTCAATTCCAAAATAAAAAATTTCCTTTAACCTAAACTTGAAAAATGGTGTGTACTGACGTCTCTCTGCTGTTTAAATGTTTATTACATGAATAACAATTTCCTCATAATTTACTTACCCCTATGTCATCCAAGATGTTCATGTCTTTCTTTTTTCGCAAAGAAATTAAGTTTTTTCAGGAAAACCTTCCAGGATTTTTTTCCATATAGTGGACTTTTATGGTGGCCAGCAGGTTGAAGGAGGTCAACAAAGGGCTCTACACAATCCCAGCCAAGGAATAAGGGTCTTGTCTAGCAAAACGATCAGTCATTTTCTTTAAACAATAAAAATGTATATACTTTTTAACCACAAATGCACAGCCCGACTTCATGCTTTACACTCTTTAAAATAAAGGTGCTTCACAATACCATAGAAGAACCTTTTTTGGTTAAATGGTTCCATAAAGAACCTTTAACAACTGAAGAACCTTTCTGTTTCACAAAAGGTTCTTTGTGGCGTAAGAAGCTTCTTCAGATTATAAAAAGGTAAGAAAGAGATGGTTCTTTAAAGCACCTTTGACTAAATGGTTCTTTGTGGAACCAAAAATGGTTCTTCTATGGCATCGCTGTGAACCTTTTAAAGCACCTTAGTGGTTAAAAAGTATATAAATTTTAATTTTATTAAAGAAAATTGAAGATCGTTTCAATAGATAAGACCCTTATTCCTCAGCTGGAATCGTGCAGAGCCCTTTGAAACTGTATGGAAAATGCAATTTGTGCCTTCCAACTATTGGCCACCATAGAAGTCTATATGGAGAAAAATCTTGGAATGTTTTCCTCAAAATCTTAATTTCGTTGCAACTGAAGAAAGAAAGACCTGAATATTTCTGATGAAATGAGGGTGAGTAAATTATCAGGAAATTGTTATTCTAAAAAGGAACCTTTCCTTCAAAGCATGAAAAAAATGTGAATGAACATCAGAAGCTATTTTATTTCAACCGCGGAAAGACGTTAATACACACCATTTTTAAGTTGAAGTCCACCAAAGTAAATCTTCTCTCCTGCTTGATTTGTTTGTCGGACCAAATGATGAATTCAGCTTTATGATTGGTTGGATCGCCTGTCAATCAAACTCCCTGCGAAGGGTCAGTTGTCTAAGCCAGTTAAAACACAACAAGAAGTTTTCAAGTAGGCCTAGATCAAATTCTGTTCTCTCATTTTCCAACTGTCCAAATGCTGTTTTTATTAAAATTTTTGTCACTCATAAATAATTAATACTTGTGTAGCAACAGCTCTGCTATATAGGCCTATTTGGTGCTTCTGTTTGTTTTGGTGTTGAACAGGATAGAAGAGTATCAGGGTGCAGTGTAGTTTCCCATCACTATCACTAGGATTTCCTCTGAACACCCAGAGTGATGTAGTCACATGCAACAGACGCATGTGGAACACCTACGTGCTTCCTCTACAAGAGGAAATTACTACAGCTAGGTTCAGCATGCACACAGGATCTTCTTGTCACTTTTAATGTTTTTGGGGGATTTTTGAATGTCTTCCGCCCATATTTTGGCTGTTTCTTAATAAGGCCCTAAAAGACCTGCAAAATAAGGGATTGGTTTTATACATGTGATATTAATTTTTTCCCTCCGTTTTTCCTCCAAAGAGAGTTTGCACTGATTATATTGTTAGAGAGTTCATGGTTTGCTCATGAGACTTACGTATTCGTTCTGAACTTTTCCAGTGGTTTTTCCAGCATCACTGCTATGCTTTGGCAGCTATACCATGGAAACATATCCCTATCCAAAACCTGTGTACTAGAGTCACAGAAGTGTACTACAGTCACATGCGTACTGGAACTTCAAATATTTTACAGTCAAAATGTATTATTTTGACTTCACTTGGCTTGCAAGAGAATTATGGAAAGATCCCAAAGCACTGGTTCAACTGGTTTTCTCTAAAACAGCGTGATGACAAACAAGAGCAAAAATAAATTAAAACTTCATATTCTCAATCTCTGGCTATGCATCATGCATGACCCACACAGTTTCACAAGGGTTGGTTTTCTCCAACGGATATGAACAATTTCCCATCAGACAACGGGAGAACAGGAAGAAGGTCAGAGAGAGAGTCAATAAAACCCACCTGTTACTGTCAGTTTTTCCCAGGAGAAGCCTCTTTCCGTTCTTTCTCCGGCCAATGAGAGCCTCTGATTATATCAGTGAGAACCATACCAAGAAATTCTGGTTTTGCTGAGATCACCAAGAGTCAAAGCATTAAGAACACATGAAACCCAATCATCAGTCTCTAGATTCACACTGTTACTCAAAGATTCAACTATATAACTGAAAACAACTGTAGCTATTTAAGGTCCTTGGTGAGAAAAAGCAAAAAACTCACACTCTTTTCCAATAACATCCTGAAACCCATTTTTATTTGATTATGGGGCAAATACAAAAAAGTGGTTGAACTCCACTCCAACAAGAATTTGACCTAAGGTCAAAGATATATGAGTTTCTGTTTCTAATAAAACCCCAACCTCTGATAATCCATAACGGAGGCCTTAGTGCAAACTAATGCCTCATATCTAATCTAACATAATTTTAGATAAGTGATTTGGCAGACACTCTCTATAATGCTGAACATTAGCAGCATGTGTCATACTGATTTTATATGTCTCGGCACCAGAGCACTGTGTAAAGACATTTAAGGAAAACATACTATTTATTTTAATGAGAAAAGCATGAAAGAAAAAAGAAAGCAAGCCAAAATTCTTAAATGGATTACATCTGGCCTTTCTGCACAAACTAAAACTCATTCAGTCATATCTGCTTGATAAAGTCTGGTTATCATTCAAATAATAAATAGTCATCATTTTAATACATTTGATGTAATTTTTTGACATTTATCAGACATTTGCTATTGATAGCAAGCTCTGAGCTAGTAGTCTCAGAAAAAAGACATCTTGCAACATGCAAAATGCTTGTTAAAACCACATATTCAACCACCAATGACAACCCCAAAGAAAATCACATATTTAAAGGGATAGTTCACTCAGAAATTCTGTTATTAATTACTCACCCTCATGTCGCTTCAAACCCGTAAGACCTTCGTTCATCTATGGAACACAAATTAAAATGTTTTTGATGAAATCTGAGAGCTTTCTGACCCTATATATACAGGAACACAACTAAAATGTTCCCAGAAATGAAACTCTTGTGGTACTCTTGTGAATGGCAGCGGAGACTAACACAGAAAAAGCAGAAGAAATTTTTGAATACATTTTTTGTCTTTGTACACAATAAGTATTCTTGTAGCTTTACATTACGGATGAACCACTGATGTCACATGGACTATTTTATCAATGCCCTTACTACCTTTCTAGGCCTTGAACATGTCAGTTGCATTGCTGTCTATGCAGGATCAGAAAACTCTTGGATTTCATCAAAAATATCTTAATTTGTGTTCCAAAGATCTTACGAGTTTGGAACAACGTGGGTGAGTAAACAATGACAGAATTTTTATTTTTGGGTGAACTATCCCTTTAAGGAAAGATGCACATAATGCATAACCAAAAGAACCAACAAACACAACACAACAAGTGATTGTTCCAACATAGAAATTTAAATTGACTACATACAAAAGAAAGTTGTCCACACCGAACATGTTCATTGCTGTTTACACTGGACACGTCAAAGCAAAACTTTCAAAAATATCACCTTAATGGTAAGTCTTTCAACCTTTTGTCAAATTGTCAGAAGCAGTGCAGATACTTTAGAAATACAACAGGGCATCTGTCACAGGTGTAGACGGCGATTATAATGGATATTTGACAGATATATGACGGATTCTATTTGTGTCTGACAAATGCAACACCATGCTCACAATTTATGTCAACTAAGATCAATGAGACATAAAATTAAATAAGTGACATAAATTAATTGTGATGCTCTAAGTCACTGGATGAACACCTTCCCACTTGTTATTTTTAGCACTGATTAAAGATTAAAGTTATTTGTAAATGTTGTTGTTTTTAGTCTGCTTCACAGAAACTCAGACAGGCGACAAACCAGACAGATACTGAAGTCTGCACGCAACCAGGGTTTTTTGTCTGAGAAATAAAGGGTTTTGTGTCTTGTTTTAGAAAAAAAAACATCTAAAAGGATTTCCCCTGCCTAGCAATGTTATCTTTCCATGATGGTTATCTCTGAAAGGCGTCCTGATAAGAAAAGCTCAAAGCAACAGGACCAGCTTCTGTAATTAGTAATAAATCATTGACAATTTAAATAGAAATGTATTTGTATTTTGTTGAACTTTTGTGTGTAATTATATTTATTTAAAGGAGAACTCCACTCCCAGAACAACAATTTACAGATAATGTACTCACCCCCTTTTTTATCCAAGATGTTAATGTCTGTCTTTCTTTAGTTGTAAAGAAATTACGTTTTTTGAGGAAAACATTTTTGGATTTTTCTCCATGTAATGGACTGATATGGTGCCCCGATTTGAACTTCCAAAATGCCGTTTAAATGCGGTTGTAAACAGCCGAGGAAGAAGGGTCTTATCTAGTGAAACGATCAGTTATTTTCATTAAAAAATATATCATTTAAACACTTTTTAATCTCAAACGCTCGTCTTGTCTTGCTCTCCCTAAACTCTGTGTATTCTGGCTCAAGACAGTTAAGGGGGTCGCACACTGGACGAGAAGCGCAGCGCCACGTCGCGCAGTGCCTAGGACAACTCGAGGTATCGCAGACCGGACGCGCACATTCTATACGCGCGAGCTCATTCTCCAATGAAGTTCTGAACTGTAAGATGGGTGAGTTTTAACTAAATTTATTATTAATATTATTCTAAATATATTATTTTAATTGATAATAGCTAAGTTTTGAACGTTAATCAATGAAAAGAATCTGATATATCTGTTATTGTTTTTTTTTTGTAGGCTATCTGTTACTATGGAACTATGTTACATAGTAGCAAAATAGTTTTGCTAAGGTTAGCTAGCCAACCTGAGTGAAAACGTGACCAGTTTATAATCTATTTATAATATCGATTTGATGAAAATAAAGAAAACCATATTGTGGCCATTGAATGTTTGTATAGTCCTAGATAAATATACAGGGCTGTGTATTCTCTGGTAACCGATGACATTGGCAATCTTCCTCCATGCTGATGACTTCCTTATGTTGTCTTGCTTCGTTGATAAGTTTTTCGTTGTCCATATTGCTCCGCTACACCGCTATTTAAATAACCTGAAGTGACGGTTGTGACCTTGTAAATCCAGTAGGTGGCAGTCAAAGACAGTGAATGTAATCACGACAGGCAAACGTTACATAGGAGTTTATATTTCGCGTATGTAAAAATGTCTCAAGAGGAGAATAAAATATGAAACAAAACTACGATTATACAATTAATTCTATAGGTTTACATTTTTTCAAGCTGTAACCCTAATGTAAGTAATATTTTGCAGCAGTGGTATCTTGTTTTTTTTTTTGTTGTTTTTTTTTGTTGTTGGTTTTTTTTGTAATAAGACGATTTGAGACAAATACGATGTTATTTAGTAGAAAACTATGCAGAGGGCGCTCTGTGGCGCGGCAGGAATTTGAACAGCGTTCTGAGTCCTAGCTGGGCGCCGCGGAAAGACGGTGTGCGTATACTCATAGAAAGCTATGTGTTCGAATTTTAAAGACGTGGCGCGGCGCTGCGCTTCTCGTCCGGTGTGCGACCCCCTTTAGGGTATGTCGAAAAACTCCAATCGTATTTTCTCCTTCAACTTCAAAAATAATTTCAAAATCATCCTACATCGCTGCAGAAATTCTGACCCAGTCTTTGCAAAGTGAACATGCAAAGAAGATCAAACACCCGTAACAAAAAGGTAAAAGAGTGATGTAGGACGATTTTGAAGTTGAGGGAGAACATGAGATGGGAGTTTTTCGACATACCCTAACTGTCACGAACCGGAAAAAAACAGAGGTCAGGAAGAGTAAGACAAGACAAACGTTTGACATTAAAAATATATAAATTGTAATCTTTTCAAATCTATTTGAAAATAACCAATAGTTTCGCTAGATAAGACCCTTCTTCCTCGGCTGGGATTGTTTACAACTGCATTTGGGATCGTTTGAAGATGCATTTAAATTGAATTTTGGAAGTTCAAACTCGGGGCACCATATCAGTCCATTATATGGAGAAAAATCCTGAAATGTTTTCCTCAAAAAACATAATTTCTTTACAACTGAAGAAAGAAAGACATGAACATCTTGGATGACAAGGGGGTGAGTACATTATCTGGAAATTGTTGTTCTGGAAGTGGACTTCTCCTTTAATGTTCAAATAAATATAGTTTTTTATAAAAAAAAATTATATATATATATACATATATATATTTAGAAAGAAACTGTAGGATTGACATTGGGACTCTTTACTGGAGTTTTGTGGCTTTCTTTGTCAGCTACAGTGTTTTTGTCTTTCAGACTCTCTTCGCTGACTTCTCAGAGAGGATTTCTGGGGAACGAGGGGCTTTTGATAACCAACCCAATAGGGATGCTCTTACTCTTTCTCTCTCGCTCTGCCTCTCTCGGTATAGTCCCGTTTGAATGCTGGGGTGGGAAGAGGATTTGGGGGGGATGGGTGAATGGGGGGCAGGGGGGGACTATAGGCTCTATTTTTCCATGGACTCCATCCATCTCAACCGCATATTTCTGTCAAGTCCTGGGAGATGAGGCTAATTATCCTGCTATTCATCTTCTCACTCTTCATCCTAATCTCTCCATCCCTCCCTCCCTCCCTCCCACTCTCCTTACACTTCGCTGTATGTGCATATATGGATGTGTGTGTGTGTTCCGACATTTCACTGTGTGTGCTTGGGCATGAATGTGTGTTTTCATGCATGTAAGATTGTTTATACGGAAGCTGTTCGTATCATGATCTCTGCTTTACAAGACTGTCTCATTTAAAGTCCCATCAACAGAAACACCAGTCTGGCGGAGTCAAACCCATTGGAAATCCCTGGACCAGAATTAAGCATGACATGTCTGTGCCTGTGTTCACATCGCCAATCTAACAGGCTTCAAATCCCCTCTTCGTTCAGCTTTCTCTGTGTTTGTACGTGCGTACGCATTCGATTAACAGCAGCGGATCGGTTTGTTCCGTATAATCCAGGTAGTCTACGATTGTGCTCTCTAAATATAAAGGTTTGAAACTGACATCTAAGGTCCCATGAAGAACCTCATGGAAGCTTTTCAGGTTATATATAGTGGGGAAAAAACGTTCTTCAGATTTTTAAATGGCCAAAGAAAAGGTTCTTTTAAGAACTGTTCAGTGAAAGGTTTTTTGGGGAACCCAAAGATTGTTCTCCTATCATTGCAAAACCTTTTGGAGCCTTTATTTTTAAGAGTGTGTTCACACTTGGTAGGTTTGCTTCAATTAAATCAAACTCTGGTGCGATTGCTCTGTTAGTACATCAAACAAGTGGATCTCGGCCCACTTCCAAACAAACTCTGGTGCTTTTCGACTGAAATATGAATGCAACAGAGGAATGCAGTGGTGTTTTGAAATGAGGACGCAAAGTCCTTTTTTTTCCCTTTTTCTTTCTTAAATCAAAGGTAAATTCATATCAGGGCTCTACGCTTACTTTTCTTTTTAGGAGCACCTTCTAATCAATAATCAAAAAAAAAATGATTCAAAATTAGCCTTCCCGTTACGAGGTGATATTTGACTCTTTAAACTGTTTTACAGGGGAATTTTGTTTTTACCTTTGTAATGGCATTTTTCTAACTATATTAAAAGTATGTAATCTTTTATGTCAGATTTTTTAAAAATTATATTTTGAGCTTTTTTAAATTTCTGATTAAAACAACAGAATAAGAACAAGCAGAATAAGAATAAGTTTCCAATTAATCTAAATCAGTATTAACAAAATAAATTTGCACTAGAGATGGCACAAGAACACAAAAGTGGCTTGTAGGTGTATTTTCATATGTGTAATGAGGCTCAGAGGTGGCATGAGTGCAATCAAATTCATAAATTCATGTGGAGATTAATGCTTTAAAAATAAAATGTATAATATAGAAATATTAAGTGATTTAAATAACTGAAAAGATACTTCAAAAAAAATCTATATCTGCCAGCAGGTGGTGGCAAGTCACTGATTTAATTACTGAATCATTCATTCATTTGATTTATTCAAACGGCTGATTTATTCAGGAAAAAAGCAAGTGACTGTCTTTATGAATGGGAAATAAATGTAAGTCACTTAATATTTACATAACCTTTGAAGCTGCCCTCAGCACAAACACAAATATGCTGATCGGGTCAGTCGCACATGGTGCTCCTAAATATTTTTTCACAGTTTTCAGTCACAAATGTCACATTTTCTTGGTTAAATAAGCATTATTTATACATCAGAAAAAGAAAAAATTGAATCTATTTTATATTTTTACATTAACAATGTTATCAATATTCCATTTATTAAAATGTTTTTAAGCATTTTACATTTATCCCAAAATAATAACTCAAGGCAGTAACAATTTAAGCAGTTTATTTTATTTGTGAACTTATGTTCCGCTATTCTTTTTAATAGTTAACTTTTAACTATTTTCAACATTTTAAGATCAGTCGTCACCAAAGCTCTATAAATACTGGTCACAGACGCTGAGATTTACATTAAATTTCACCAAGCTGGTTACTCACTAAAAACTCCCACAGATCATGTTTTCAACCCATTTTAAGTCTTATTTTGACATAACAAAATGGATATATCGAAGTTTGCGAGTTGTTTACTTACTTTATTAAACGAATCTTCACATTAACGCCATTATATTGTCCTTTCAGGCTGATTCGCAAACACAGAATATGCATGAACACAAGAGTAGGGATTTATCGCATTAACCAATCACAGCCGATCATAACCGGTCTTATCCAATCATTTCGCAATGGAGTCATTGCCTCTCTCACATGACTTTCCCCCATTCATTCTCAATTACCCCCACCAAACTCGCCGCATGCTTTAGGGGGTCTGTTAAAACTCAACGGGCTCAGGGGAGGCAAAAGAGACACGGACTCCTGCTAACTTTACCAGCTGGTGTTACTCTTGGAGAATGTTTCTTTAGAAAAACAAGTGATTTATACACTTTTTAATGTTATGTTTTGTAATATTGACATTGTTTTATTTTTGTACTACAAGGCACTGCCTCCCTTGCATCCCCAGGTTTGGTGTTAAAAAATAACAGTGTGAACGCAAAGCGAACTAGGACTAAATATATCATTTTCTTCTTTGGTCCAGACAAAGAGAACCACACTACACGTGTGAACACATCCTAAGAGTGTATAAAATCCAAACAAAGAGATGAGATTGTTCCATACCGATTTCCAAGTGCATATTTTTCGTCTTTCTAGAATCTTCTCACATCTCCAGACGTCTCTGCCAGGTAATTAGATCACAGCACTTGTTAAGCTAAAAAGAAAAAGAAAGGAGATAAGATTCCCTCTCTCTCGCCTCTCCCATTATGGTTTCTTTCTCCCCCAGAGCTATTTGACTACTGTATCACGACTTGAAAGTTGAGGAAAGTCCTGAGCTGTCAGAAGGCATCAGAGAGCTGCGGTGCCCTGCGGTGAGATCGTCTCTCCGTGCTGCTAAGATGGAGGCCAACGCCCTTTCATCCTCTCCTGCAGAAAGACGCTCTTTCATTCTCTCAAAGGTAACACGTCTAACAACATCAAGGTAAGGGCAGATTGCAGATGCGGTGCAGGAAATTCTGCTGTGCAACTGGGATGCTGGAAGGAACAAAGCGTTAGTGAGAAAATATCAAACACATTGGGGGATTGGCGTAATGAATTTAGATAGTCTATTTAGATACCGACGTCTGTGTTTGGGTAGAAAAGCCCAGCTTGAAGTTTCACAAACCTGAATGGATGACCAGGGCCTTTCCTGATGAGAAATTAATGAGGTCTAGCAGAGCCTATTAAAATGTGTCTCTCTGTTAAATATGATTTTCTTCTTTCAAGGTCATACAAGTAGCAGCAATTTAGATAACTGTGTACTCATGTAATTAAGCCGCGTACTGTGTAGACACAGCTCAAACCTCACAGATAGCAAATCAGTGACATTTTTAAATAAGAACAAAAGAGCCTAACTGTATTAAACATGGACCAGGAAATTTACTATTCATAGCAGAGTGAAGACCATAGGGATTTGGGTTCCAGTAAATTGAATTGAACTAAATAGAATTTAGCATACTGAGAAAACAGAAACACTTTCACTTTGTCAATTAGTTGGGGGGGTCTTGTATTTTGAATAGATTTATTTTAGAATGGACTCCTTAGGCATTAAAAATGAGTTTAGTTAAATTACACACATCTGTTGTTGGCATCCAATTGTAATTTTAATCTAATTAAAGCTGTTTTCATGTGCACACCCATGCCCGTGCCTGTTTTGTGGTCAAAACAACTCAATCGCTGGTTTTGTCCATATATTTCACCCAGCGCTGGGTTATTTTTAATCCAGCATCCAGAGCACAAGTGTGAGTGTTTATGACATTTGTTTTTCTTAGAGTCCACAAGAACTCATAATTATAGAAACACCCCAATTTGTGTGTTGTTAGCATACAGTCATTTTTAGGAAGATGAATAGACTGACAGACCGAGAGTGAAGTGTGGCCTTTAGCCTCATAATCCTACTTACAATGCAGAGAGAGCCCTGGACTTACCAGAAAAACACTGTCTGCCTGCCTCCCGCTGAGACGAGAGAATATGAATGCTTGATGGCTGGTACGTCAGCACGTGGGGCCCACACCAATACAAACTCAGTCACACTTGAGAACAAAGACACAGTAAAGGGGATATTAACAAATATCTTTATATATATATCTGTTTCTACAAAAACCCCAATGAGTGGGAACATTCTACCATCTCCCTTACATCACAAATGAGTTCTGGTATTAAAAAACTGAGTTTCTGATAAATCAGTTAAGGAAATGTAAAGAATTAACACTTCTAAAATGCTTTTCAATGCAATTTTCACCCACTAAACCCCAAAAATAAAGTTTTATAGTGCAGCTGCGTGCATCAGGTTGTACAGGTGCTGAGTGATTTATGGCTTTTCTCTGTGATGTGGTTTAGTTGAAGGAGTGTCATTTATGCTATTCCTTATCTCTGTCTCGTCCTGTCAAACATACCAGCCCGCTGGCTCCATGTTGAGCGTTTGCATGTCTCAGAGATGGGAAGTTGTCAGGGAGAGACGAGACAGAGGTGTAACAAAATCTACAAGCCCAATTCTCTGCCTTTCTTGTCAAAGAGTGATGGCTAATGAAGTGTGAGGTATTCACCTCTGTGCTGTATTGCCTAGATGAACTAGTTTCTCTCCTGTTCTGGGGGACAAATTGGATAAGAATCTGCACTACCATTCCATGGAGCTTTTCACACTGTGCTTAAGCACCAATTCAACCCCTAATTTTATAACCCCGGGTAAAATTTCACACTTGTAGTTTAGAAGTGGGGTTAGCACTGCTTTTCACCCAGGTTTATTAAGTGGTAGCCCTGCAGTGCAAATGTGTACAGTGCTCAGCAACGCTCAACACATGGGTGTCAGAAGCAAAATAAATGCGAGTGGGTCTTCCTCCCCAAAATAATTACTGGAGTATATCCCATTTTTTGTAGTCTGGTCCCTTTTTAATTAACGGACATTACCTCTGCCCACTAACGTCACAAGATTACAAAAGACGGCTGTTAGAACACATTTCCAGTGGCGTAATGGTAAAGCAAGTAGTTACTGTTTTTGAGTTCATATCTGCCTATTGCCGAAATCGTTCTTCTGGCTTTTAACATCTCATTTTACATCGGAAAGGCATTTGCTTTCAATAAAAATAAAAATGCCTGATCATACGCGTAAGCGTGGAGCTTAATCTATTAGTGCATTCGTCATGTGGAATGGATTTGACTGATGGTGCTTTAAAAAGTGCACAGGTATATTCACTGAATTAAAGACGGTAAAAGTGGGTGGGTCCGATATCATTGGTCTTCAAAAGTGGGTGGGTCCTGTCCAACCCACATTCAGTGGTTCCGACACCCATGAAGAGACACCAAATCACGTGCCTCATATTTACATGCTTTAGTTTGGACAGTAAGTGTTATATATACAGTTGTATAAACAGTCATTTAAAGGAAATGGAGAAAAGTTGGTGACAGAAAAGGTGTGAATTTGAGTCAAGAAGAGACTGTTTTAATCTTACCTTTACAGTCCACCAAACAGTCCTCTCAGGAAAAGCTCAATAGTACAGTCTGCAGTTTTAAGGATGCGTCTGTAAACAGGCCACGTACTGTGTTCATCCAAAAAAAGGAACTTGAAAATCTGTAAACAAGAATGTTAACCTCGGGTTTAGGAATGTACACTGTGAAACGCTAATTTATAAATACCCGGGATTGTGAACCCTGGGTAAATTATGGGCAGCGTGAAACGTGAAAACAACCCTGGATTTCGTTTACCCGAGGTTTAGTTTCAAGTTTGAAAAGCCCTTATGATATGTTTAACCACAAAATGCAAGTTTTATCTGCTTTATCCACATTTTTCTTTAACGTGGAAGTAAGTCTATAGAGACTTCCTGTTTATTAGCCGCTATAGGGAAATAACGTGAAAAATAACGAAGTGCAGTAAACGGTAAAACTGTTTGCGCTACAATCCAGTGTGTTCATAATTGAGAAAATACGTTAAAATAATATGGCAGGACACACCAATTTGCAATATCAATCAACGATATCAATTAGATGTTTTGTACAACTAAAAAGATCTGGCCGCGATGAGACCGGAAACCACCCATACAATTTACAATTTAAAAAAATGTATGGCTACACCCACTCTAACGGTAAGAAAATGGTGGATATGTTCATTCATGTCTGCCTGTGAATTATATTAGGTATCTGTGCTCCAATGCAATACTTTTAAACCAAAATCATACGTAACATATGAACCTGTAAAAAAAATCTTAGAGATGACACACCATCAAGATGACCTTTCCATCAAAACACACCTATTTTGAGTGTACAGAAAAGAGCTATGATTACGCTCGCCTGGAAAAACACTAAAAAGGACACTGTCCATTAAAGCTGAATGTTTTCTCTGGCTGTAAAACTCTGCAGAAAGTCCCCGAAGTACATACCATCTTCTGTTTCCGATTCATATCTACAGCAGGTTCGGGTAATGAAAACACAGCAGTCGTATAACACACTCGACACAGGGGCTGAGACACCTGTTTGGCGCTGGAAGTCAAGTAAGGGAGGAAGAGCAGGTAATAAGCACCTGACACAGAGAGAGGCAGCTGTCAGAAACAGTGAGGCTGTCCAGAGGCCGGTATAATGAGGTGTGTTCTGAAGGAAATGCTCCAAGTGTAATTAGGGTCCAGCTAACTCTAGCCTGCGGCTGTCAACTGCCTATTTTTCATCATAATACATCTGCAGGACTCAAGGCCATGGAAGCAAGTAAAAAAAATAGCGTTTGAAATATTTTGTAAGATCAGTGCTGAACCAATAAAATTATCAGCGGGCATGAGGAGTCCCGTTGAGACAGCTGGAAAATGTGGGCAATAAAACGAGTGGAATATTCTTGTCTTTAGTTTCGGAAAACACTACAATAGCGCATTTTCGAACCTAAAATTACGAAATTGACAAGGCATTCAGGTTTTTTACTTTTAATTACTTATTTTACTTCATTTATAAATTTAGTCACGTGGTTTCAGCCAACGAGGCCTCCTTTACGTCATAACGTTTCGAACCTTGTTTCTAAGGTTCCAGTGGTTCACCGCTAGAGGGCTTTGATTGGGTAAAACGGTGTCTAATAGTTTTAATTGTTTTTATTAATTGTAATAAAAACGCGTGTATAATCAAAAAAGTACAGTGAAAACTGTTTCAAATTGGCCTTCTAAGACAGATCCTACCTACAAACACAAAACAAACACTATTAATTAACACAGCATACTATAATACAAACAATTTATAATAAATGAAATTACATTTAATTGATTACACTTTCATAAAACATTAATCGGTTTGTAAAAAAAAATCAGTCTTTTAGGTTGTATTCACGTTCACTGTTTTGACCAGCAGGTGTCACAAAAGTGCAATGTTTCACCTGCTTCAAAACAATGATTTTTAATTTTATTTATTTTTGAATAAACTTTTTAATAGCATTGTTTGTTCCAGCTCTACTGATTTGTCCAGACAAACCCATTTGTTCATGACACTGCCATTACTTTTATATCACACTGATCACAGTACCTGGCGCTTTTGTATGTTGTAGCATAGAATTTTACTTGGCGGAAGCTTTAATACAGGTAAGATTTTAAATTAAGTTCACAACTTAAATCAGTATTTCATGTCCGCTATTAATTTATTTGTTTATTTTTGCTTTAGAATCCAGTGCCAACCACCATCAATGGAATTGTGGGAATTCACAAAGTAGCACTGGAATGTAAGGGTGAACAAAAGCCTGTGGTGGCAGAGGAGCACAAAAGCACAGGCTGAAGCAACATGAGGGATGGATGTGTTACCATCAAGCTGGAAGACAAAACAGAAAACCACATGGGACCAGATGCAGTAGATTTATTTACTCTCCACCTTCAGACTACTGCATCAAATCACAGATGTGAAAAATAAGATGAAAAAGTGTCCCTTTGCACATCTGAGGAAGAATAAGCAGGAGAAAAAGGATAGATTTCAAATTCAAATTAACATGGTGACGAATTTCATAAGACATATTGATACAACATACAATCTGACCTTGATCAAACCCAATTCAGTGGCTCAGTTTTAAGTTGTTTTACAATATAAGTATTATCAGAGTATAATTTTGCAATGTGGAAAGAAAATTTCTTTGTCTTTTATTCTAGCAGCTTTGATGATGCTTTATGTCTTTGCCTGCTCTGTTACAAAATTACCACACCCAAAACCGTGCGCGCACACACAGATGCCCTCTTCTGGTCAGGTTGGAGTTTCAACTGTCAAAGTGAAATTCTGACTAATTTTAAATATTGTAACATGTTATTGCTGTTGTATTTCATTTTTAATCATTTTAACCAGATATAGTACAGCACATAAAAATGTTACACTGAAGAAATGCTTACATTCATTCATATATACACTACCAGTCAAACGTTTTTGAACAGTAACATTTTTAATGTTTTTTTTGTAAAGAAGTCTCTTCTGCTCACCAAGCATTTGATCCACAATACAGTAAAACAGTACAATTCTGAAATGTCTAAAATGTTTTGAAATGTTTTTACTATTTTTATTTTTTATTTTACTACTATGTTGAACACAGCTGAGTTGACTTTTTTAAGGTTTCTTTGATGAATGGAAAGTTCAGAAGAACGCATTTATCTGAAATAGAAATCTTTTGTAACATTATAAATGTCTTTATCATCACTTTTGATCAATTTAAATCATCCTTGCTATATATATACTGACTAAAAGCTTTTGAAAAATAGTGTAAAATGTTACAAAAGCTTTTTATTTCAGATAAATGCTAATCTTTGGATCTTTTTATTCCTCAAATAATCCTGAAAAATGTACTCATCTGTTTTAAATATTGATAATAATAATAATAATAATAATAATAATAAATGTTTCTTGAACAGCAAATCAGCATATTAGAATGATTTCTGATGGATCACGTGACACTGAAGACTGTAATGATGCTGAAAATTTAGCTTTGATCACAGGAATAAATTATATTTGAAAATATATTCAAATAGAAAACATTTTAAATTTGAAATTGTAAAAATATTTCAAAATTTGACATTGTACTTTGAATCAGATAAATGCAGGCTTGGCGAGTAGAAGAGACTTTAAAAACATTCAAAATCTTACTGTTCAAAACATTTCGACTGGTATACAGACTAAACATTTATAATTTTTTTAAGACTTACATACATTACATACATAAAATTACATAAAGCAAGAGTAAAGTCATATTTTAAGGAAGACTAGTTAAATATTTTCAGATCGAGATACAAAAATGAATATTATAATCCCTTACTTAAGGATCAAACCTTAAAACTGAATATCTACAATTGAACTGCGTACTACACTAAACGTTTTTATTGGCTTTTATTGATACATCTGAGGCTTCATGGGATGGACAATGGGAGAAGGGCGTCAGCCATTTCAAAGTGTAGTCCCTGTGAAACATCATATGAGACGTTACGTGTCTTTTCAAAACAATGAGCATACTGCGTGAATTTAATTCATATTCTTATTTCAATAATCTTAAACATTTCATTGTATATGTAATTTGTCTAACGATGAGGGAAGAACATGAGAGGACCTGTGGATTTTCTGCCCTTTTCTCTTCTGAAACTCTTCCTCGTCCACTGTCCACACCGCCCCCGTTCTCCCATCTACCCGCACAAAGCATTTGTGGAGACTAAGGTTGTGTCGAACAGCATTCTGAGAAAAAAGGTTGAAATAGTTGTTAATCAGGGAATATAATTTATATTCGTATGAACCAGGCCTACTGGTGTTTGAGATTATTCAGCATGAATTTATGTCAATAGCACCACCATGTGGATATAAATATAATGTCCCAAAGTGCTTTGTGGCCAATCTTAACATAAATAAGAAATAACCTGCTCAAGCCTAGAGCTTTTTTGTTTTACTTATATTAAATTATATGCCATTAAATCAGACACACAAGCAAACCTCCCAGTCTATCACAATGTGGTTAAAAAGTACTATTAAAAAATTCAAATCAAGTTTTGAACTGAACAGAAATGGGACTGTCTAGAGATCTCAAACTGATGTTTGGTAGTGTCAGCTTGTTTAGTACCTTCCATGTAGGAGAATTATGACGGAAGTAGAAGAACATTCTTGTGAACCAGTTGTAAATTTCGTTTAGCGTCCGCTGTTTGTCTGGGGCTTCCAGGATTGACTGTAGGAATCAATAATACATTTTATATACAGTGCCTTGCGAAAGTATACCCTTTCAGTTGAATTTGCCACAGGTTAACTTCACTCGAAGTGTAGTAACGTCTACAAGCAATATAAATACTCATGAGCTAAATTTTAACTGTCGCAGATAAGGGTATGAATACTTATGCAATGGAATCATTTAAGTTTTTGTTTTTTTAATACATTTGCAAAGATGTTAAAAACCTGTTTGTTTTTTTTTGCTGTGTCATTATGGTGTATGGAGTGTAGATTGATGTGGGGAAAAAGGCAATTTGAAGCAGTTCAACATGAAAAAATGAAGGGGTATGAATACTTTCGCAAAGCACTGTATATTTATACAGTATATTTATAACATACTGTAATTGTAATTGTAACATATTGTAACTGTATAAATAACTGTATTTTTATAACATATTTTTAAAAAATACTAGGATTTTTTTTTCAGAGTGAGTGTATATATGTCTTATATATATAAGATAATGTAAAAAAAACTATACTATATGTGACCCTGGACCACACAACCAGTCATAAGGGTCCATTTTTTTTTTTTCAAATTAAGATTTATACATCATCTGAAAGCTGAATAAATAAGCTTTCCAGTCGTTTTTTGGATAGGACAATATTTGGCCGAGATACAACTACTTGAAAATCTGAAATCTGAGGGTGCAAAAATATCTAAATTTTGAGAAAATTGCCTTTAAAGTTGTCCAAATGAAGTTCTTTAGCAATGCATATTACAAATCAAAAATTAAGTTTTTATATATTTACGGTAGGAATCCTAATGATTTTTGGCAAAAATCGATATTTTTGACCCATACAATGTATTTTGGGCTATTGCTACAAATATACTCATGCTACTTAAGACTGGTTTAGTGGTCCAGGGTCACAAATATACAATAAAGGCAAATATAATTGTTGTACTTACCCATCTGATTAAGAAAGCATATGTATATGGAGGTCGAATATTGGCATATTTGTAGTATTCAACGCTGCTAACAAAATCTGCAATTGCCGGAAAACTAAATTACTAAGAAGCAAAACACTGCACAATAATTCTTGGAAATTGACCACAAACACTCATTTGTGCATTTTGCTATAAGTATGTCGCTGTGTGTTTTGCTGCAAGTGCAAAACGTACGGTCGGTAACGCCTATGAGTCAGTTATTTTCGATAATATACTTGCGCAACGCATCTAGCACATGCAAAATAGACGGCTTATGAGCAAAACTCCAGCTGAGAGCGTCTAAACTACATTTGGTCCAGATCTTAGGCTTCCTCTGTGGTCTGCAGGCATGCCAAGTGTGGCAACAGGAAACGAGCATGATCTCAGAATGTCAACTGTAGTCATAGTGGTAGACCACCAACTTTCTACTGTCTGGCCAACAACATAAACACACAAAGAGAAAGGAAGTAAGCATAAGATAAGTGTGACCTTCACACTGTAAACAGTGGTAGATGGTAACGTTTATTCACCTGTATCTCCAGCATCTGCATTTCAGTTGCTCTCGATTGGATTTATTTTAATTTAATGACACTTCTTTGCTAGATGGTGTGTGTTTTGGGGCACAGCAAGATGTGTATTTTGGATTTTAGCAGGTTTTACCTGGCAGCAGGTGTGGTGGGGGTATTTGCCAGGGTTCCTGTCTTAGCAGTGCTTCACTAGCTCTCTCTGTACTGCCATCTGGCTCCCCCAACGGGGACAAATTTAGTGCCAGCGGCCTCCACCAGCCTGTACCGACACCCTGAATGGAAACACGTAAGTCAGTCCCACATACAAGAGCGATATTGAGCACAGATATGGTTTTTTGCAGACATCTTGAGATACGACATGTTCATCTGCACTTTCTACAAATTGACTGACGTTTTATGAAATCACAAAAAGGAAATGTCGTGTTCACTGTGAGAATCACTATTTCTACACGCTCTCACGAAACCTCCGGCAGAGTCAAACTGTATTCAGAAGAGTCTTACGGTACGTGTCGAGATGCATTCGAACAGTTGAAGGTGAAGCTGCATGGCTTGAAGTTTCTGCTTCTCCTGTATGAGCTGAAATCATCACATTATAGCATGTTAGATTCAGTGGGTTCTCAAACCACTTTTACCAAGACGTTTGATTCTTTTGGGTTCACACTCAATGACTCAAAACCAATGAAACCATGATTCACTTTCTTGTGCCTCATTCATGATAAGTGATGATGATCAATGATGCAAAGCCTGTCTGTAAGAGATTGTATCGCTGCTATACCTGATTCTCCATGTGGCGTACCAGGTCTTGCTGAACTCGCCACTGCGCAATCGTTTTCTCATCTGTGCTGTGGTCTCGGTTCAGATGTCTAGGCAGGTTGAGGATCAAAAGTTTGAAAAAAAATCAAGGGAGGCTTGCTGATGTTAGTGTAAAATTACCTGACTAACCTCAGAAAATGTGTATAGCCTTCAAACACTTTGTCACAGCCTGGCCAGCGACATTGTCCGTTTATGAAAAGAGAGTTGGATCTCTTGATTTCTGACTCGACAGGGCTGAGGAGGACGCATGAGGGACATCAAGATTCTCACTGATGAACATTTAATAACATTGCGATTTTTCTTAAGTGATACTTACCTGTGAGAATGAAAGCTGGAAGATTGTTTCTTGTGCTGGCTTGATCCAGCAACAGCTTGGATGGAAATCTGCGCACTGTGGCCTGTGTCTTTTCTTCTGTTCATGACTGTTGGGTTGCTCTCATTTGCTAAAGAATAAGGCAAAACAGTGCACACTTCTGAGTACTTCAACTTTTTTTTTCCTGTTTTTATTATATTGTATTGTTTTTCTTTTAATTAATATAATATAATATAATATATCAAAAAAATTAAATCAATTAATTGTATTTCAATTATGTGTGTGCGTCTGTGTCAATCTATAATATATATTCATTATATTAACACTAATAAATAAAATAATATCTAAATATATAATATACTGTATAAAATTACATATAAATATTCTAAATAATACATTGCAATCACCACCACTTGCAGAATCTGCAAAATATTAAAAATTAAACAACACTAATAATAATTAATAATAAAAGATTTGTGTAAATTCAGTTAGTACTAATTTAAAAAAAATAACCTGCAATTTTAATGATCTTTTTAAAATAATTTAAAAATGTTTAACATTTTGAAGATTCTACAATGGGTACGTAAACGTATGACCACAACAGTATTATTTTTAATATATATATGTTAAAATATAAAATACAACATTGTTGAACAGCACATTCTTCAGACAGGGTTCATGTTTTGTTTTATTTCTTTCGAAACCTTTTGAGTTGAAACACGTAGTTTAAATAAGTTATATGCAATAGCAGTTTTTGTGTTTAAAAATGCCTTTGCTCATCATAACGTGTAAATATATGGAACATAATTACATCTCTAAGGATTTCAGGACTTTGACTATGTCAAGGAAAAATGTGGAATCTGAATAATTCATTGGAGCACAAACCCTGAAGCAGGAGAGCCGTAGAGCGAAGTACAGACGGCCTGATCGGGCCGGCCTGAGAATTCTGAAACACCAGCTGAAGAAACTGCATCCGTTCCTCATCAGCAGCTCTCTGCACACAAACACACAGAGAATTAGGCCAACACAATAAAGGCCATTCACTGAGAGCTATAGCACATTTGTACTATTGCGTTTAAACATCAGTAGTTAGTGGTATAGAGGAAATTTAATTTTTGACGATGACAAACGGGGAAAAAAACTATTACAAACATTAAGAACAAATAAAAATAATATGTGAATATATATATACAGTTAAAGTCAAAAGTTTACATACACCTTGCAGAATCTGCAAAATTTTATTTATTTTACCAAAATAAGGAGAAATCATACAAAATGCATGTTATTTTTTATTTAGTACTGACCTGAATAAGATATTTCCCATAAAAGATGTTTACATATAGTCCACAAGAGAAAATATTAGTTAAATTTATAAAAATGACCCTGTTCAAAAGTTTACATACACTTGATTCTTAATACTGTGTTGTTACCTGAATAATCCACAGCTGTGTTTTTTTTTTTCATTTAGTGATAGTTGTTCATGAGTCCCTTGTTTGTCCTGAACAGTTAAACTGCCTGCTGTTCTTCAGAAAAATCATTCAGGTTCCACAAATTATTCGTTTTTTCAGCATTTTTGGATATTTGAATCCTGAAGGACTCATATGCAACTATTACAGAAGGTACAAACGCTCACTGATGCTCCAGAAGGATAAACAATGCATTAAGAGGCGGAGGGGGGTGAAAGATCAGGGTAAATTTAACTTATTTTGTCTTCTGGGGAACATATAAGTATCTTCTGTAGCTTCTGAAGAGCAGTACTAAATGAAAAAATATGATATTTAGGCAAAATAAGAAAAATAAACACATCCTCATTCAAAAGTTTACACCCCTGGCAAACAAGGGACTCATAAACAACTATCACTAAACCGAAAAAAAAAAGAACAGCTGTGGATCATTCAGGTAACAACACAGTATTAAGAATCAAGCGTATGTAAACTTTTATTACACAAAGTACCACAGAATAAAGCTCACTCACAGAACGTACTCCAGAAGAGAGATGTTCTACGCGCCGGTGTGAAGACGATTCGTTTACCAGAGGGGGAGATGCGTCACGCTCTTCTTTCAGTGTTGGCTGTCGTTCATTTTCTCTCCCACTCACTCTTTTGTCACTCTCTCTCTCAGACTGAGGCATTCCTGAAGTCAAGAGTTTAAAAAGGATTGCAGATTGATGCACAGAGTTACTTACACATTACACTTTAATTTTACTGTACATAATGCATACTGTAGTAGAGACAATGAAACATTTAGCTGACTGTTAGCTTCTTAACTTTAGGTTAACTTTTCTGTATTAGGAAATATGATTGTTTAATATCTAAAAAAAACCTAATCAAAACTATGCTATTTTTAATTTTGTCATTTCATTTGAATAATGGTGAGATTTAGTCAGCTGAAACAGGTTTGATTTATTTATTTATTTATGCATGCATGTCTTTATTTAATTATTTAGTCTTTGGGAAACAGTATTATGTTGAAAAAAATCTTTTTGTGTCCATTTGTTTAAAAGGGATCTATGGTCACATTAATGTTTTTGTTATTTGTACAATATACAGTTTTTATTTTGAAATAAGAAGAATCAGACCTTGGGGTAAGATAAGATGCCCCTCCCCCCAAGTGGCATGTTGTAACTACTGTAACTATTTTCACATTTAATACTTATTGTAATTAATGGGAAAATATTTAGTATTTTCATGAATTAGGTGTAATTTTTTTTTGACCTCTTAAACTTTTTTAAAAACCTATAGGCTAACTGAAAAAAAAATTGAATTTATAGTGTTGCTACTGTGACATATCTTCAGTTAATATATATATATATATATATATATATATATATATATTCAAATATATTGTAAAAATAAAATTTTTTAAATAGAAAATTTAATATAGTATATATTTTTTAAATTAATGACATTAAATATTCAGTTTAACTAAATTGTAAAATACAATTTTGAATAGAATATTTAATTAACACATTAAAATATTAATAAAAAATTGTATCAAAAGTAATTTATGCATTCTGTAAAAGTTTACCCCTTTTGTGGGTAAATTTTACATTTTATGCTCAAACAACTAAATTAGCAAATGTTTCTATTTATTTCCTATAACGCCACATTGGCTGATGCAACATTATCCTTCACATGCTAAACTTAATATCTAAATATTCTCTAAATATGTTAGTTTAAAGATAAATACATAATGTTCTCAAGAGGTACATCTTTCCCCATCTTACCCTACAACCCCCAGAAATGTGTTTACCTGACAGAAATGAGTTACATTTTTTGCAAATGTATGCAAAAGAAAGACTATTGGCATCTCACAGAAACCCAAGAGAGAACAGAAAGACGGAGCTGGTATAATTACATGAAATTCAGCATGCATGTAATGTAAGGAATGTGAGGAACACAGACCTGCATGCCAGTGTTTTCCTGTAAGCACTGTGTGTGGTCAGACTACGTATTTTACAGTAGCCACAAGACCACGATTATTTCTGACGATCTCTAACTGTCTGTTTTTTAAGTTAAAGTCTCCAGAAAAGCCTAAACACAATTGTTGCTTGAATGCAAACCCAAAACATGCGTGACATCTATCTGTCAAACAAGACACAAACCTCTCCCACCTCTCAGGAAACCACAGAAACACACTTTGCATTTTGCAAAAACATGCACGAGAGAAGCAACCCAGGAACAGGATAAGGGATATAAGACAGCGATAGAATGCGGTCGCTGATGTTATTGAGTCTGAGTTGACATCAGAGCACCTATAACAATAAAAGCATTCGTTTTCATGCACTCCTCTGCACTTAAAACAAACATCAAATGCAAGCGAACGTGACATTTCCATGAGTATTCTCTAAAAAGCAGTTTTAATTTGGATTTAGCCTATTAAGACTAAAAACAAGAATAATTACATTAACATTCCATTCGCTTTTCTAGACTATGTATGGAGTGTCTGTCACTCCATATGTAGTTTTGCTTTCAGGTTCACACCATTTGGCGATGGAATATTACTCACTGTCTCACTTGATTATTTTTCCTCTTTTCACATGCATGCCTCACTAGACATAATCTAAGTGAAACTACATATAGGCATCAATATTTGTCAGCTACTTTCCATTCCATCTCTACCACATGAAAGTTGAAAAACTGAACTTTGTTAGCCTTTGTAAAATCAGGATGTTATCCGCAAAGATTTGAGAAAAAACAAACAAAATGACTCACAGTGACCATAAATTTATCTCTTTTATCCTCCTACGCTCATATTTCCAACGTTTGAGTAGAGGCATACATGCAGTAAAAATAACCAGTAAATAATTTCAATAATAGCACTCTCAATTTCATATGTAAAATACATAGTATCAGGTTGTATAATAATTTGCTTCGCAAAAAAAGTTAAAATCTTATTCAGCTATGCAAAGCAAGTGTTTAAATTTAAAAAACGAAAAGTGAGCATTTATTAGTACCAAATTAAAATCTTCGCAAGCATCTTATGTACATGCAGCTGATGCAAATTCAGATTTAAGTATGCATACACATTTTTGATAATCTGGATATATCATATCAACAGCTGTCTCATCTAAGGCCTGCATGAAACATTTGGTCATCAAAGTTGTTATTAAATAACAGACAATATTAAATCAAGCACATTTCAGAAACAAGTACACTAAGTAAATATTTACCAAGATACAACGTTTTTTTACCTTGCGCCTTTGTAGTCAACCGTTGTCTTCCTGTGCCGTTCTGGTTAAAAACGAGAGTGAAAGGGCCTTTTTTAGGATAAAAATCACAATCTGAAAAAAGAGAGATAAAATCTCACATCAAAGGAATAAATACAATGTTGGATTCTTCAATTTATATCAAAGGTCATATATCACATGTAGATGACATGCAGCAATATTATTCTTCCGCGAATGGCAAAGGCCACACTTGTGACTAAAGACCATCTAACACGTCAGTCTGCAGAGGTTGTGCGCAAGATTTCTTGTGGAAGATGAAAGGCAATTCAATGTAAAAAAAAAAAAAAAAATGCTTTATGTTATGTTAAACATTATGTCTTGGGATGTTAAAAATGGATGTTCTTTATACATTTTAATGTTATCTTTGTTTACAATGTTATATTGTTTACAGATTAGTCATAGCTTTTTTTTTTAACATATAAAAAGAAATAATAATAATAATTTAATAAAATGTTGTATGTTACAGCCTATATTACAAAATTATTATGTCTTATTAATAATGGAAATACAGTACCTGTTTAAAGCACAATTTAATCATGAATTAATTATCATTTGATATTAGGATCTGGCGGCAATATATGATAATATAAAAATCTTTTTTTAAAAGGAAAAATATGATCCTATCCCATCGGATTCTGCATTATAATTAATTTGTGAGATTTTTCTGGTAACTGTGTTTTGAACAGGTATTGTATTTACATTTTCCAATTCGCTAGTCTGTGTATGGTCATTGTTTCCAGCAGAGATAAAAACAATAAAAACATGAGCAATAATTGTATCTTTCAACACATCAGTTAAGTTGTAGGAAAATTAATAGTTTCCGCAGAGTTGTAGTGCATTTTAAGACTCACCTGAAGTTGCCACCTTCCCACATACAATGTGTCATTGCCAGTAGTCAGTATCCAGCACTTATTTATACTCAGAAAATACGGTGTCATCACAAAGGAAACAGAAAAAATGTTCCACAAACAACAAAGTGAGGGTATTCATAAACAATGCGCTCCAAAGACATATGCATATATGGCATCAAACGTAAAATTAATAAAGAATGTCCCACACATTATTTTATCACTGACCATTAGGAGACCTTTACGCTTTCATTTACTTTTCTAGCATTCTTTTATGTTTAAATACAACATATATACAATAATATGATTTACATACATGTAAATCATATTAGGAGGGAGGCATTGCATAATTATTATTTGTGTGTGTGTGTGTGATTACAAAAACAACAGTGATATCAACAATAATCTTTTTATTATTACATTCTAAATAAAATGTTGGGTTAAATACAACCTAGCACTGGGTAAAATATTGGCAAACCCAGCAACTGTTTTGACCCAGCGGTTGGGTTAAATGTTTAACCTAAGCTTCTGCGTAGTTTTATTTAAACCCAACTATTGTTAAAAAATTATTATATGGCTGGCTTAAAATGAACCCAAAATAGGTAAATTAAAAAAATCAGACACATAATTACTAGAGGCATCAGCAATAATCAGAAGGTGAACATTTATTAATAAGCTATTAAACAAATGTTTATTATTTAATTATTTATTCAACTTATTAATAAATGCTCATTTATTAAACACATTACTAAATTAGCATTTTCAACCTATTTTGGGCTCATTTTGAGGGGAGACACTGCAGGCAAAAACATTTTTTTTCATGCACCTGTCAAGTTTAAGATGTTCGTTTTTCGTAAAGTGTTTTTTTTAGACTAGTGGAAAGAAAACATCCAAAAGACACTGGTAAGTGTTAAGTGTGTCAATAGATTTCAATTACAATACATATTTTTAAAGGCTGTTTTCTCGAAATGAGTTTTTTCTCCTACACTGAGCCATAAATTTCCACTTCAGTAGCTCTTACTCACACCAAACTTTACATTTCTATTCCTGTCTATATCCTGAAGGTTTTTACGGAGGGATTTGTTCATATATAATTTGCTTGATTTTATACAACACTTTATTCCCCCCAAAAAACTGTACAAATATATTGTTTTCTATCTGTTTTAAGTATTTTCTGAATTATGGAGTGACAAAATGCCCTCTGTAAAACCATTTGACTCTAATATGTCAAAAGAAAATCAAACAAGAACATTGACACTGACTTCTTTCAACGTTTAGATTTTTGTACTAGAAATTAGTACATATTTCATTATATAATGCCTCATTGGGTAAGTAAGGTGATGACTATTACTTAATTTTTTTACCCTATTCAGTTGCAGTGTCTCGCAAGAAATACAGGCATTTTTAAACAATAATGGAGTTAAAGAAAACTACTCAGAAGGTTGGGTTAAACATTTAATCCAAGCGCTGAGTCAAAACAACCCAATCAATGGGTTTGTCCGTATTTCACTCAGCGCTGGGTTGTTTTTAACCCAGGATTTTGTGTAATAATAATACTAATTGAGTGTAACAATAAACATCATCATCATAAAGTCTAATGATCATTATCATTTTGACTGTATCTCTTTCCCTCCAGTTTTCTCTTTTGTATTCAGAAATGTAACCAGAATATAACTAATAATTGCTCCCTAGAAATGGCATAAATGATTACATAAAAATCAATGTATGATTCTTAACAATTATGCAGGTAATTCTATGTATATTACATGAAATATTCTATGTAACCTTTTGTGCCACTTTTATGAGAAATAAGCGAAAACCATGAAGGTGAAATCATCATCGTCATCTGAAGAAATGTGCATTAACAATTTCCTACTGCTGTGCCATAGTTCAAAAGAAAGTTACTTTATTCTCATTTCTCTCCTACAGTATGTGGTATAAGAAAACACAGAGTCACAATGCAGAACAAAGGTAACAACCAAAATGTAATAATAACAGTAATGTAGTAAGCCAGCTGCATAATAACATCTGACAATGTTTATTAAAAGGATGATTCACCCCAGATAATGAAAATTCTGTCAACATTTACTTATGTTGTTCCAAACCTGTACGGCTTTCTTTCTTCTGTGAAACACACACGCACATAAAAAAATAAATAAATAAAATAAAAAAATCCACTGTCCATACAGTGAAAATCAATGGGGTCCAATGTTGTTTGAACCCCAAAATTCTTCATAATATCACGCAGTTATGAACGTCATGAGGGTTATGAGAGTTAGAAATAAGAATGTTTTCAAATTGGGTTGAACTATCCGTTTAATATTTTAGTGAGTATTTTTTATATTTTCAGTGCAATATATAACAGTATAAAATATCCTTAGTGAGGATTGTTGCACTGAATGAAACAAGCTGAAGAAAATCCCTGGAGAAGATCAACTAAACAAAGTGCTTTGATTCACTTGGCAACCATTAAAATCTTTAAGCTGCGATGGCCAGAACTGGAACATGTTTGACCCCTTTGTTCTTTAGCAGCAAGGCTGCTATTTTTAAAGTATGACATTTTCTTGGCACGCATCTATATGTTTCTGGTTATCTGAATTTCTGCCTCAGTAGATATTTATCTTTTTTTTTTACACAAATGTGAGTCAAATGTGTTTTAAGTAGTATGACTCAGTATTTCTTATGGTAGGTGTTCTCTGATTCAGCTGATTCGGATCCGTTTGTAGGCGTAAAAGACTGATTCTACATTGTATTGTCGCCACTGAAACAACATGACCCAATATTCATATGTGAGAATTATCACACAAAGTACCAACCAGTGTCTGACCAAAGTGCTCGCGCTGTTGTTGAAATGTGAAACTGTCTGGGATTTTGAAAACTGGGTCTCACAGTGTTTTGTTATACATGTGACGCTTTGATCTTAAATTCTAAAGACCAGCACGCGCTCATCAACAAAACCACCGGTTACGGCTTCCAAAAACTCTGCTTACCACAGCTTCCACTGTAAGAAACACCAATAACCTACCGTTAGTGAGTGACCTTTCTAGCAGAGGACCTTGGTGCTATTCTGAGGTTGGGTTTTGCTTACAACACGTTTAGTGCAGATGTTTAAATCTTTTGCTTTTTCAAAGCAGGATGTGATCGTTTAACTATTAACTTTTCGGGCGTATTTAATTACTGTATTGAATGTGCTGAATCAACGCATCCAATTCAAAATGACTAAACTTAACTGGTTTAATTTAATGCAAAGAACTACGAAAACGGCTGCTGCGATCACACAGACACTCTCACACTCAAGAAATAAAATTTACATAAATGGGACTGTCCTCACAAGAGCAAACGACAAGTTTGTTTTGATGAGAATTCTTATTTTTGTGGTTGGCAAATGTCACACATGACATGTTCTGATTTCTGATAAGCTGCATTCTGATTTCCTCTGAAAGCCCGTCACTCAACATCGACAGTCACACGATTTTACCTGCCGTCAAATTTGCACAGATAAACACTTTCACTGGAACGAGTGACAAATGCCCTTCTAATTACGGAAAGAAACTCTCACTTATCGCAAATAAACCTTTTTAGAATCAATGAACAAATTCCATGCTATACTTCTATATATTGTTGATATTTATCAGCGCTTAACGACTATTCTGCTATTTGCGCTAGGCCTTGCATTGAACAGATGAACTGCATTATGGGTAAGGGATGGATGCTGATGCAGACGAAGTGGAGGTTAATTCATTATAAACCTTCTGAATCACTTCTATAGACTATAAAACACATCTAAATAAACAGTTTTAAGCCGTTTTTTTGGCTCTGAACCGGCCTTTGAGGTAGAGGTGAAGAAATTGATTTGCACAGGAAAGTAAATATGGAGCCTTCATCTGTGTTAACAGAAAAGAGAGGGATCAGGTATTGCGCTATTATTAAAAAAAAAGGTAAGTAAATTCAGAAGTATGCCATGTGACAAAATTCTGACAAACAAAATGAGCATTAGGAAGTTGTGGTAACATTTTTATAGAATTTGATATTAAACATTAATATTATTTTAAATAATATTTTTAAATATCTTATTATATTTGTTATTTTATATTATATTAAAATAGCACAAAACATTTATTCAGCCATTAACATCACACTAAAGAAATATAAAAAATAAAATAAATAAATAAATAATTTACACCAGTGCTTTAGGGAAATAAGGAGAAGAATAACAACATGGAGTAAGTGGTAAAACTCTTTGCACCACAAACCAGTGTGTTCATAATTAAGATAATACATAAAATAATATGGTAAGACACACACAAATCAAGCAGCAAAAAAGCTGGACACGGATGAGACCGGAAGCCGCACCCATAAAAAGTACAAATGGCCGCACCCACTCTTACGTTAAGAAAAAGGTGAATAGATGACAAACTGATGTCTTCCTACAATTTGAAATAAGTTGAGTGTTTAAACTACGCACATCTGTCGTTCTCTCCACTAGAGGGCGCGTAGTGGACACGTAGTGTCCTTATTCATTTAAAGTAAATGAGCTTTTTCTACTTGAGGCTAATGTTAGGTGATTTAAGATATGATTATTAAGAAAAATATGTACAATTATTTTAAGAATCGTAATAAAAGATTATACCTGAGTATACAACAAAGTTAAGGAAATATTTAGACTATGAGGTAACAATGTTCAACTTTACAGCCCAAAAAATCATGTTTACACATCAGACCGTGATTGCACTAATGCAGTGTTATAAGCATCACATATGAATCGTCTTACTGATAGAAAGGGAAAGCATTCAACTGACTGCATGATAAAATATTTAAACTGTGTAAACCTATATCTACATTTTTGTGCTGCCTCCAAATTATATCAACTTTAAAAAAATTTACCAAACATGCCTGTTTTGTACTTTCATTCCTTTCAGGTGACTGATTGTGTGTCCTCAAGTCGGCTTTCCCTTTGTCGGGTAAGGCCATCTGTTCCTGCGGCTTCCAGCGGTTCAGGCAGCTGTTTGGCCAGGCATGAGGGCACGCAGCGGATCGTTGTGTCACGCAGAGACAAAACACCTTTTTACCAGGAAGTTACAGATAGATTAAACGCTCACACACCAAGGGCCTACTGAGTGAGCTGGCTTACAACATTCCTCTCTTCAATCAAAAATGTGCCAAAGACCCAAAAGCCATGGAGGAGAGACAGGAGTGTTGTAAACACATTCTGTTTAAATTTTGATATACTCCTATATTAATAAAATAAAATAAAAATGAATACATTTATTTTCCACAACGTTACATGAATTTATTACGACAAAGCTGTCACTGGGGCAGTACCCTAAGGTACAAAACATTTATTTACCTCTAAATTGTAGCAAAAAGTACATATTTAGTTAAAAGTAGACCTACATCATAGTACCTAAAGTACTAACAGTTTGTAAAATAAATAAGATAAAAAACCGTATACTTAAAAAAAGTAAATAAAATGTAATTTTCTGCACGGACATTATTAATTGTTAACCCTAAAACACAAGACAACACAATGGTTATGAAACCGTAAGTAAAAATGTAATTATTCTGATGCCATTCTTTATCACCCACCTAATTAAAAAAGGTAAACACACATTTAAAAAATAATTAAAAACTATATATATGCAATCTTCTCGTAAAAATGCTAATTTTATGTTTTTAAAAAACACTGGCCATTTAAAAGTTGTGGTTGTCTGTGTGACTTAAGTGCACCACTGTGACTGTACGTTAGGGAGAACAGCGTCAATGAGGCTTCCGAAAAATCCCGAGACGTTTCCGAAGGGATCCGATCCAGAGAAAACTGAGGTAGAGCGCAGAGACGGGAGCCGCTGTTTCCAATTCACCATCGCAGAAGAACCCATTTCATTTCGTTCATTTTTCGTTACCACTCTTAATTCAGCGATGGCACCGGGATACTGACAGTCATGGCGAATTCCCGAGCAAAGAATCGGGTCTGACTGCCATGTGTGATCCATCTTTTTTGCGCCTTGCATCACAGACCGTACCAGGCTTATGCATTTTAAATATATAGGGCGCTTACATGTACTGTGTACATGTCTCCACATAGACTGACTACAGTATGTGAGAGGACAACGTTGATGCCAATGGATATACCGAGGGATGGTGCGTGATAAAGCGGATTTATTCCCGTCGAAGATAAGATGTGTATCGGTGTGGCGTGGGAGAAAATGTCTTTGGCTCCAGCCAGAAAATGAAGATGGGAAGAAGCGCCTTGTCCTGTAGCCCAGCAGCGAGAGCCAGTCGTTATTTACACATCTAAATCTGCGCACAAAATAATGATACTGACGCTGTGTCTCAGGATTAAACGGTACCACAAAACACAGCAGAAATAGAGTAATTGTGCTATTAAACTCTGCTTGATTTAGTCACCGTGTGATGGGAATATACTGCTAAGGCTTGGCCTAGCTTTATGGAAAACCCGAAGACATGACATGCACACGAAAAAAGAGGAAACGATATTTTTTGTTTTTTAAAACCCGTACGTGTGTAATATTCCAGCTTCTGGCATAATATTGTTTAAAGCGTTCAGCAAAAGACTTTCCAGCGAAACAGGTCTTGTTTCTGTTTTTCAGACGTGACCATTCCCTGTATTAATTAATTCATTAATTATTTTTTTTCATTCTCTGTTGTTCATAAAGGACGTCGAGGTTCGTCTTGGATTACAATTTGGATTCATGTGCGATTCCTTGAACGCGTTGTGTCGGGTCGAAAAAACGTATTTGCACCTTTTTGTGTGTTTTTATTTTTTATTTTTTATTTTTTATATATTTGCAACAAGCTCCCGTTAAGGCCTACAATCGAGACAAGATCCATTGTCTGGAGGAAGATCGAGAATTATAGGTAAGAGCTCCATCACATTATGACTCTCATATTTGATGTTTATCATATAATTAACTACAAAATGAGGGATACCAGTACTGGAGCATTTAAATAATAATAAATAATAAATCAAATAATAATAATAATGTAAAAAACATCAGTGACTCTCGCCATGACGCATACTATGTACTGAAGTGAAATGCAGGCCTGTTTTATGCATTTGTTATTTCATTGTCCCTCATGCAAACACGCGCAAAGCGCGCGCCCGGAATAAGACACACACACACACACACACACACACACACACAGGGAGAGACGCTGTAGTTCTTCATGATATCTCATGATAACCGTGCGGGTCACAATGCTCAGCACATCCAAGAAGATGTGAATCGCACCCAAGAGAGTTAGATAACGAAATATCAGTGTAACACTGTCTGGGACTGTAGGCTATATGCGCTCTGACAGTGTCCATACGGGTCATTTGCACTTTTGCGTGTTGGCTGTGCGGGTCACGTCATTAGTTCTAGGTGATTCATTATTTTATGCTCTTTCATGTGTTTGAAGGAAAACCATCGACTGTAAAACAGGCTCCGGTTCAATAAACGATTCATGTATATCAGTATGGCGCATCACCGAGCGCACCGACAGCCCACCGCAAATGAAGATGATGGAGATACGGAGAAAACGTTTTAGAAAAGCTAACCACGAACGACGGGATCACATTGTTCTTTCTGTCTCGTATCAAAACGATAGGTGTGGGAGAGTCGAAATGATTCAGGCTCGTTTGGTTGGTGAATTCCGCGTCGCCTCCTCCCACCGAGACCACGGTAGCGATATTCACTGCTGTTGCTATCCAGCCTTCTACCTCCAACCAACTCCCTTTACATCTGACTCCTCCCAACGACATCGAAGGCCTTCTCACTATTAATGCCAGATAAGAGCATACTAAACCTCTGGAGGGAAATATTAAAGACTTATATTATAAATTATAAATATTAATCAATATAACACAATCATAACCCAGCGGATGACAACTGTAATGGGTACAATGGAGCTAAAGGCCCCTCTTGAAGAAAATGTTGGTGTGTGTGTGCATTTCTAAGTGTGTGGAAAAAAAATGTTTCTTTTCACTGAATATTTGTCGATAAATCTATAATTTGTCTATATATCTTTACTGAATCACTTTCAGCATGTCATTAGCTCTCTTTTTCGTGTTTTACTTGTTTGTTTTGATACAATTCCAGCTATTTTACAATATTAGTACAGGTAAATCTCTGTGATTAGGGCCCATTTCCATATTTATCTTGATGTATTAATTTCCAGAGAATTGTATTTTTTTTTTAAAAAAAGGGAACCTTTAGCTCTTTATGGATTTTTTTACCCCAAATACTAATGTTTAAAGTAATTTGCCTGACAATAGCAACAAATTTGTAACATTTAGAAATAATCTAATCAAATCTAACCTTTTGGCTTTGCACATCATAAACATATGGGATAAAATAATAGCGATACATTTGTGTTAAGGCAAGTACTGTGTTGCTAAATAGTAGGAAATCAAAATGAAAAGGGCCTTTGACCTAAGAGGCTATACTACACCGTAGGGATATTTAAATTCATTAGATTACATGCGGGCCAGCAGACCAGTTAGTTCTCAAAATATATAGCTTACATTCCATACTGAATATCTGAGAGATATCAAAGGGCATATCAAAGAATTAAGGAGGAAAGGAGGGTAAATTCTCTTTCATTGAGCAAATGAAACTTCCAGCCGCCCTATTTGGAATGCGTACGTGTCTCCCACGAGTATGTCTAGAGCTGAGAAAATAGAGAGACGTGAACTTTCACTTATGTAGGTGACATGAATGACAGTACCAGCTCTGACACATCCAAATAAGCCACATTCTTATTTAGCCCTTTACTTCACAGAACAAAGCACCAGCACATTAGCATTTACTGTGGGAACACAGTACCGCACGCAAATCGTCATCTTTGGACTGTAACAATGTTAATACTCCCCCCGTACCAGGTCACCTAACCGAAACCTTTTCAAGTGAAAAATGTGACATTAAGCACTTGGGAAACAGTTCGCGTTTCATATTCCTTGAGCCTTTCATCTTTTATTTGCATAAAGGTGAGGTGAGGTGACACATGTAGTACACTATCTGTCTTAACATTTATCATATTTATATGTTTTGGTCAGTGTGTTTCTACCCAAATGTTGCCACAACTGAAAACATCTTCTGAACAATAACAATACTTTTCTGAAATTGAAACCGCCAGTTGAAATAACACCTGTAACTGATGCACAATTTGTAAACCGGTTACAACAGGTTGTCATGGTAAGGTTGTAACATTTTATCTTCTGTCTGACAGAAACATTCACTTTAGTCGCCGTTCTGGCTGATTATTCCTCATGAGTGACACTTTCCTTCTCAGCTCACCTCAGCGCATACAATTCTGAGTTGCATTCAGGCTTACAAAGACACATACACCGCACAAGGCAGAAGGACCCTGTAGCCTAGCAACAAGCAGCTGTAATTGCTGTGACACAAGTGAATTAGTGTTTCTGCTCTAAAACAATGGGTCGGCGCAGCTCTATCTCCTGTTGGACTAAGGTACTCAGTGACTTTGTCATCGGCTGGCATCTACTTTTAGCTTTCTCTCTACCAGAGGATGTTAGCCGGTGAGGGTTAGCACAAATGGCTCTTTAAATGCTGCCAATAGCACCACAGCAGGTGAAGGTATACACCTGAATTCATGAATCAATGCTTTTTTACATTGAGAGAGTGGGGTAATGCTAGCTTGGCTCTTCTACGGCACAGCAGGGGACGTGTCTGTTTGGCAAGTATGCGTGCCCTTGTCTGAATACCATCAACCTGGGGCGGAGACTGCCTTTTCGGTACGTGGGTGCAAATGAGAAACTCTGGTTTAGGTGGAACTTCCAGAAACATTTGGTGAAAAGTGGACCGAAATTATTCATGCTGTATCTATATAGTTTGTTCAAGCCGTCACCGAGCTCCGCTGTCGCCTTCAATGCAGATTAGAAAAGCTTTCCCATCCCCTAACTCTTTCATTGCCCATCCACCCCCCACCCCCCTTGCCCCCGCATCCCGGTCCACATGCCTATACTCAAGACATGAAAAGTGATGTGTTGTAGCCTAGCAACAATGAGGTAATTACCATGAAAGACTAGTTGCTGGCATGCCATGTAGCGTGTGGTAGAAACAGCTGATCTGCTCGGCACTAAGAGGGAAGCAGAAGATGTTCCTCAGCATGTTACAGCAGATGCTTACAGGAGCCCTGCTTATCCCATTCAGCAGATTACTGATCGATCTGTTTACTGCTGGACACAATTAAAATACCTTTTTGTTGTCAGGTGCTCTTTTTTCTATTCTTTCTGGAGTGTTTTTTACATTTGCTGTAGGCACTTCTGATTAAAAAGATATTTATTGTTTAAACAACTAACATTTTAGTTGATCTGTTTTGATCATGTTCTGTTTATTCTTTTAAAATATTAATATTTAAAGAAGTCCACTTCCAGAACAAAAATTTACACATATATTGTCATCCAAGATGTTCATGTATTTCTTTCTTCAGTCGTAAAGAAATTATGTTTTTTGTTATTTAGTGGACTACTATGGTACCCCGAGTTTGAACTTCCAAAAGACAGTTTAAACGTGGCTTCAAATGATCCCAAATGCGGTTGTAAACGATCCCAGCTGAGAAAGAAGGGTTTTATCTAACGAAATGATCGGTTACAATTTATATACTTTTTTAATGTCAAACGCTCGTCTCGTCTTGCTGTGCCTGAACTCTGTTTTTGTCCGGTTCATGACAGTTAGGGTATGTCGAAAAACTCCCATCTCATGTTCTCCCTCAACTTCAAAATGGTCCTATATCACCGTTTTACCTTTTTTTGTTAAGGGTGTTTGATCTACTTTGCATGTTCACTTTGCAAAGACTGGGTCAGTACTTCTGCAGTGATGTAGGATGACTTTGAAATGATCTTTGAAGTTGAGGGAGTTTTTCGACATACCATAACTGTCTTGAGCCAGAATACACAGAGTTAAGGGAGAGCAAGACGAGACAAACGTTTGAGATTAAAAAGTATTTACATTTACATGCAAAGTTGGAATCAAGCTGCAGCAGATTTTTGCATAATTGAGACATATTCTTTATCGTTCTGACACAATGCGAAACCAAATCATGCACCAACGCTCTTTGACAGCATACATAGATTGTGCACAACGCCCAACACAACCACATTATCTAGGTCGAATTTGGACTTGGCACCATTTCCGCTAAACCATGTTTTTTCATTGTTTTTTTATGTAAATACTGTGCCAAGTTAAAATATGTTTAACGTTTAAAAACTTCTCCAGACATTTTTTCTTCTCTGTGTAAGTTCCATTCTACTTTTTCGTGTTAACGAGTTACATGAAATTTAATTACAAAATAAACGTAACTGTAATCTGTTACAACTACTGAGAAAAAAAATGTGGAAACAAATTACAGTTACTTAAGTAAATGTTAACGATTACAAAGTGGGTTACATCTGAATATTTTCACACATATACAGATTAGATTGATTACTTCTGCAAATTGCGAGACTAAAATATGAAACTAATGTTTCAGAAGTTTAGGACACATGCTGATTTGATACCTAACTTATTTCCTATTTGAATTCATGTATATGCTTTATTTTTATTTTAAGATTAACTGTTTTTTCCAAGATATTGTTAAATGCCAGTGTTTCCTGTCATAACTATGCCAAATTTGATTTCAAAAACAGTGTCATGGCTCAAAACTATATTTGCTATGATTTTAAATCTTTATTTAAAAGAGAAGTTCACTTCCAGAACAAAGATTTACAGATAATGTACTCACCCCCTTGTCATCCAAGATGTTCATGTCTTTCTTTCTTCAGTCATAAAGAAATTGTTTTTTGAGGAAAACATTTCAGGAATTTTCTCCATATAATGGATGGCCTCGAGTTTGAACTTCTAAAATGGAGAACATTCCTGAAATGTTTTTCTAAAGAAAAAACATAATTTCTTTACGTCTAAAGAAAGAAAGACATGAACATCTTGGATGCCAAGGGGGTGAGTACATTATATGTGAATTTTTGTCCTTGAAGTGGACTTCTCCTTTAACCCCAAAACGATCTCAGAGGTGCTTAAGTCTGATTTTGTGGTGGCTGTGCTTTAAAATTCATTTTTTACAATCTTAATTCAAGTGATGGAGGATTTTGAGAAGTCTGACAGTAATTTGTGTTGAGGACTGCTGTAAGGTTAACCCTGCCTGCTTTAAATGTTTCAAAATGATTAACAGTTTACAACATTTGTTTTAGAATTTTAGAAAGTAATCACAAAGTATATTAAATGTAATCAGTTACATTACCAAAGCAATTGAAATAGTTACACTACTTATTAAATTTTAAATAGGGTAACTTGTAATCTGTAACCTAGTACATTTCCGAAGTAACCTTCCCAACACTGATTATTTATTTCTGACTGGAATTTGGGCCTTTAAAGTGCTCGGAAATGTACTGACAGCCCTGTAAGCACACAGCAATAAACAGCAAATTTAAAAAGGAAAAAAAAAGCAAATTACTTCTGCTATTTGTCTCATCTTTTACTTTGGAAATAATGGGCGACCAGCATTAGTTTAGTTTGAAATCTGAACATTTCTGGTACAAATAACTGAATGTAAATAATATGGTAAATAACTTCAGCTTATTTTCATTGATTGTTATGCTTTTTAAAGGATTAGTTCACTTTCAGAACAAAAATGTACAGATAATTTATTCACCCCTTTGTCATCCAAGATGTTAATGCATTTCTTTCTTCAGTTGTAAAGAAATTGTGTTTATTTTAGGTTTTTCTCCATACAGTGGACTTCTATGGTGTCTGCGAGTTGAACTTCCAAAATGCAGTTTCAGTGCAGCTTCAAATGGCTCTAAACGATCCCAGCCGAGGAATAAGAATCTTATCTAACAAAACAATCTGCCATTTTCTAAAAAATAAAATAAAAATTTATATACTTTTTAACCACAAATCCTTGTCTTGTCTTGCTCTGTCATGCGCACACTGCAAAAAATGCTCTTCTTACTTAGATTTTTTGTCTTGTTTCCAGCCAAAATATCTAAAAATCCTAAAATCAAGAAGGATTTTCTAGACAAGCAAAAAATATTGTCTTCTTTTCAGAAAAAACAAGTCAAAACTAAGTGAGTTTTTACCTGAAACAAGCAAAATAATCTTGTTTACCCCATTGGCAGATTATTTTGCTTGTTCTAAGCAAAAACTCACTTAAATTTTATGTTTTTTTTTCTGAAAACAAGACAATAATTTTTGCTTGTCTAGAAAATCCTTCTTGATTTAAGAATTTTTAGATATTTTGGCTGGAAACAAGACAAAAAATCTAAGTAAGAAAAGCATTTTTTGCAGTGTATGCGTACTCTGTGGACTTGGTTCAAGACAGTCAGGGTATGTTGAAACGTTTTTGCCAAATTATGAATTACTGTAGTAGTTTTAGAGTTACTTTTTTTTATTCTGCACCAGTAGTTCGCTGTTGTATTTGTGTGGTTTCTTCAATACTCCAACAACTTCATATATTTTATTTGCAAGGAGAAACTAAACTTTAAAAATGCTGTAGTGGTATTGAGAAAAAAATCTCTCTATTTCCTGCATCAGTACCACTTAATGTTATCTCACTCTTCTTGACATAAAACTCCTCCTCTCAGGAATTACAAAAATGCTATACATTCCCCAAAAATCAGTAGTGTCTGGCCTTTAAAGACCAGCATTTGCTAGTGTGAGAAAACAAGAGTAACAAATGTTTTGTTCTCTATTCATAGGTGTGGAGGCCAGAAGAGGTGGCGCATTTGAAGGGACGCTCCAAAGAGAACTGTACAAAAATGGGGCAATGCAGATCAAGCTTCCCTCCTTCCATTTGAGACAACAACGAAAGGCAACCACGAGGACGGACGACAGCTCAGCCGGAGGAGGCGGAGGTGGAGGAGGGAGTGGAGGAAGTGGAGGAGTTGAAGGAGGAGGTGTGCAATTCGAGCAGCAAAAGGGATGGCCAACGGAAACGCAAGCAGCGATGGGCCTGGGAACCCCTTGGCGGCCGTGGTGTCCACGACAGGTGGCGTGATGGGCGGAGCGCCTTCTTCGGCAGTGTCTACCTATGTGAAACTTGTCCTGCTGGGGCTGATCATCTGCATCAGCCTGGTGGGCAACTTAGTGGTCTCCCTGCTGGTGTTACGGGACAGAGCCCTACACAAGGCACCCTACTACTTTCTTCTGGACCTCTGCCTCGCCGACACCATCCGCTCGGCGGTCTGCTTTCCCTTCGTCCTGGTGTCCATCAAGAACGGCTCGGCCTGGACTTACAGCGTGCTCAGCTGCAAGGTGGTGGCCTTCATGGCCGTCCTTTTTTGCTTCCATGCTGCCTTCATGCTGTTCTGCATTAGCGTCACGCGCTACATGGCCATCGCCCACCACCGCTTCTACTCCAAGCGAATGACCTTCTGGACCTGCGTGGCGGTGGTGTGCATGGTCTGGACGCTGTCGGTCGCCATGGCGTTCCCACCCGTCTTTGACGTCGGCACCTACAAGTTCATCCGCGAGGAGGACCAGTGCATCTTTGAACATCGCTACTTCAAGGCCAATGACACGCTAGGCTTCATGCTGATGCTGGCCGTGCTCATCCTGGCGACTCACGTGGTCTACATGAAGCTCCTGCTGTTCGAATACAAGCACCGAAAGATGAAGCCCGTCCAGATGGTTCCAGCCATCAGCCAAAACTGGACCTTTCACGGACCTGGAGCCACAGGCCAGGCGGCCGCAAACTGGATAGCAGGGTTCGGCCGTGGCCCAATGCCTCCCACTTTATTGGGCATCAGGCAGAACTTGCACAACCAGAACAGACGCCTGCTAGGCATGGAGGAGTTTAAGGCCGAGAAGCAGCTTGGCAGGATGTTCTATGTCATCACCTTGTTTTTTCTGGTGCTCTGGTCCCCGTACATTGTGGCCTGTTACTGGCGGGTCTTTGTGAAGGCGTGCACCATCCCGCACCGGTATCTTTCCACCACCGTGTGGATGAGTTTCGCCCAAGCAGGCGTGAACCCCATCATCTGCTTTTTCCTCAACAAGGACCTGAAGAAGGGCCTGCTGGCCCACCTGCCTCCCTGCTGTAGAACTCCACCTCAACTGCCCCGTGAGCCTTACTGTGTCATGTGAAGATGAGTGTTCATTCATGATGTTTTGGGTTTTTTCTTTTTTTTTCTTTCTCTTCTGGATGGTCGGAGAGTGGACAGCCAGGGGGGAGGGAATAAGAAGTCTTTACAGATGGAGACACGGACGAACTTTAAGAGCTGTTGTGGCCTTTGATTCAGTTTAAGATGCTTTAAAAGGGGGTGGATGTCATGGAATAAGCATCTACTGTCACCTTAATGATTTTAAGGGGGAAATGGGCTCTACGCTAATGTGTGATTTGGTAAATCAACTCTAAATAGGTTTGAAGAACCGTATGCTTTGCGTTAGGGTGTTGTAAATCAACCAAACTGGTGGTCTGTTTCATGGTGAATGTATGAAGGCTATTGTCAAATGGCTTCTCGTGATCGATCTCAGCAAACATTACCATTTGGTTTGGCTCAGTATCTGTATCCCTTTACCAGGATCCTGAGGGCCTCAAAGATTTACAAAAATATTGTTCATGCCTTGTGAACAGCTGCACTCCTGGCAGAGTAATTTATATTATTTGAACTACTGATTCAAAAATACTCTATGTGCATGTGTATAACCTTATCTTTAAGGGGAAAAACTTGAGATTTAACTATATTTAAGAATGAGTGCCAAGCATTAGCCTCTAGGAACGAATGAGGCTGACAAAAAAAAGACAAAGTTCCTCAAATTTGTGCTAATTGGTTGGGCTGAATCCTTCCTGTGGCTCCATCAGGCAGGAATTAAGACGCTCATAAAATGTGTTTATACACAAGCAACTTCCAGAACAATTAATATATTCAAAGGAATTGTAGATGAAAGGAACTGACTAAGAATATGAATCTGTGTGAAATATGGCCTATTCAGGTTTGTAGGCGCTCTTTCCCTAAGTAACATTTTCGCTGTAATTTATTGTTTTTTATTCGTCTCTTTCTCTCAACTCTATTTACTTATTAATTTAAAAATATTCTCTAGCATTGCACAAACTCATGCCCTTATAATTTCAATAATGAATCTGAATATGCGAGCAGTCTTATGATATTCAGACCAAGAAGAGGTGAAGTGTTTTACTGTAAGTGGTCTCAATTTTGTGAAGAAACAGATCAGGGTTGAGTGAAAACACCGATCTGTTATGTATAACGTTTATCCTTCCGAACGATTGCACAGAAGGTGTTGTAGAGGAGAAGTTACGTAGTCTTTCGAGTCTTGAATTACTTGAATGAAAGTTTGCTAGCCTATCGGATCTATACAAAATCGAAACGTTTTTAATATGTGATTTTCATACATGTATCTTGGACGGTAATTAATTCAGCCTTTACGTTTTCTATCATATGTAAGTGAAAGGTAGGTTTAGTTTGTGTTTACTGTGTGTTGCATATTAACACATGATATGTGGATTCCTGAAAAGAAGCTGTTGGTCAGGTGGTAACGAGAAACCTAAAGTTGAATGTTTGTGCTGGATTGAAGTCTGATAATTCGGCCTCCTGTTAAAAAAAAATCTAATTTTAATCTTGTAATAAAAATATGAATGTGTTTGAAGGAACAAACATGTAAGCTGTTAGTGGAATGTTTAGATTTATTTTTTAAAGTATTCCATTTCATTACGAGCGGATTACGAGAACAAGTGGGTGAACTAAATTCCAGTCTCAAATGAATTTCCCTTAATATTTTGCACACAACTCAAGAAATCATTGATCAGCCACATGATTTCTCTGGCATATTTTGACTTGAATCAGAATGCTGACCAATGCAGACAGGACAGATTGTAATATTTCTGTGAATGTTCAGTGAGATCTCTCTGTCGGGTAGGCATGGGATTGGTAGGAGCGATCAGACTTTCTTTTTCTGAAACCTGTCATTGCGAGAACACAGAAAACAGCAGAAAACACCTATGATGAACAGAAAACGAGGAATAATTTTTTCTGTTATCTGCATTTTATGCCTTACTCCATTACCAAGGTTTAATGTTACCAATGCAAGAATGATCTGAAAGCTGTATGCTTCTATAGACACCAATAAATCATACTAAAACATATGCTGGGGAAAACACAACACTGTGTATTTGTGGATTATCAGAGGACACGACTCGCTGCCCTTCACAAGCCTACGGGTTGCGGGAAAAAAGACGGCTGCGTCGGCTGCGTTATTGAATTTGCGAACTGCGACACGCGGGAGTGTACAATTTTGCTCAGTTCTCTGGAGAGACTTGAATTTACGAAAAAAAAAAATAAATAAAAACACGACACAGAGAGACACTTTGATTTTCCGTGGAATTAAAAGGAACTTCTTGGATTCTTAAGGATTTCTTTGAGACTTTTTTTCTTCTTCTTGTCTTTGGGCGGGATCGGGGTGGGGGACAGTATGTGAATGACGGTTTGGGCTATTGTTGTATTCACCTGTGAATAGGAAATCGCTTGGGTCGGTGTTGGGGCTGGGTGAAACGGATGTGATTTTGTAACGAGCAAAAATGCCTGGTAGAACATTTTTAGTTGCTTCAGGCATCTTATCTTTTGTAAAATAACTGTGAACCTCTGTGTAATTTCATGTGTATTATATGGACAACGCACTAACTTCAAGTGGGGGGCGGAGTGAAGGGTGGGGTTACGACCCTTGATCGTCATCTTTTTACCACGCATGTGTGTGTGAGTGTTTACGCTGAGTATGAGTGTGTGGATGGAACTGGGTACACATGAGGAACAAAGCGAAGGTGAAAGGTCAGACATACAGCATGTGATATGAACCACTCCTGCAGTTGATCCACTAAAATTTCACATTTTCATTGATACAACACAACTGTAAAGATTACAAAGAACTGAGCCTTAAATAAGACATAATGTTGATTAAAATCAACTTGGGAATATGGATCATAACCACCACTCAAAAAGGAATATATCTTGTTTACCAGACATCAGTCATTGACAGGCAATTCCAGCGTTACAGTGATTGTTGAATATAAATGAATCATTTTTGTTAAAAAAAAATCATGAATTAGTGTTGATATTCAAGTTGCTCCTCGGATTTTAAACGTTTATTTTACCAATATTTTATTTTAGTGTTAACAGTTTAATCAGTCGTTTTTTATTTTAACTGCAATTCTGGGGCTTTTTTCTCCCGGAATTTAAAAAGCTACAGTTAAACCGTTGTGAACCATTTTGAAAAGCTGCGAGTTGGAGTTTAATTATTCAAAACATCTAATTTAGCAGGCAAAAACTGTTACATAATTTATTTGTGGTAAGTCTTACTTATACCTGTGTCTTAATTTTCTGCCTTTTATATTAATTATTGATAGTGCCTGACTCGATCATCAATCAAATTTCAGATGAATTTCTTGTAATTGCCAAATATGAGTACATGATTTCATCATGTCGGCTCACTGAACTGATGAATGAATGAAAAAATCTCACAAAATAGGGTGACCATATGTGCCCTTTTTAAAATATCTATGTGTTCCGGGTAATTTGATGTCAAACACCAATCGGTTTGCGTAGCGCTGCTTCAAGTCGAAAGCAAGTATGAAAACAGGAAAACAAAGCCAAAACCTGGATATTTCAGGTAATACAAAAATCCTGGCCAGGACGTGTCTGGGAAAAAGGGCACGTATGGTCATTCTATATAAAACAGCTTTGAGATATACAAGCCACTCATACAGTCAACTATTACAAGAGCAACAGACAGCACCTATCCATCACAGGATAAAATTCACAGAACTGAAATTTTAGTTGAGCAACTCGGGAGTTGTTTATTTGCGAATGCATGATGAACGAAGGGGGTAAAGGCAAAACTGAGAAAAGAAACGTGAGTCAGCTTTCAGATATCTCGATCTGTAAATCAACAGGATTTTTTTTCCAACATGACAATAAAAGTTTACTTTTGTTGCATTTTTGACTCCTAATGTTGTGTGACGTTTTACTCAGTACAGTTAGCAATACTGGCCCTGTCCCAGATCGCACCCCTAAACCCTTTTGTGACACACGGTGACCTTCAGAAGTCCGCAAGACCATTTGAACTGTGCCATTTGGGACAGGCCCATTCTTGATTGAGCTCTAGAGTCTTTATTATTTTGTCAACACTTCAGTATCCTGAACTTTGCCATTTCGCAGACACAAACTCAGGTTCACAAGCTTGGATTATGAGTTGACCTTTGACCTTAATCTGCCTGATACTTATGGCTGATGGTCTACACTGCAGAAAGGCCAGAGTGAGTCAGCTAAAATATGTCAGAGTGACACTCAGCTCAGGATGGGCGTTTCCTCTTGACAGACCAACAATTTAGATTAACTTCACATCAGATTTGAATGGGAAAACAATTACGTCTTTACTATGTTCCTCTGATGAGCATCTAACAACATCATATTGTAGCAGCCTACTGTGATGTCTCTATGGCTGCCTCAGTAATATTGTAATCTAAAGTTGACAGAAAGGTTCCATGGGAGTTCAACAGTGAAGTGATGAGCAGCATGTGGTGGATGAACATTAGTCCACTCGGCGTGAGATTGGCCATGGTTAGATGCTCAGACCATATGTGTGAGGTCAACTGATTAATGTTTGCCAGTCTGCACTTAGTGAGGTTTGATCCACAGCAAATCCAGCAAATCCAATAAAGGAACCACTAGCCCTCAGACTCTTAATAGACAGAGAGAGGAGAATATCGCATTCTTATGAGTTTATTTAGGTTCCACAGAGAGCATAGCTGTGAAAAAGGGGTATGGATATATAAATGAACAGAATGATAGCAGGAAGGAAGTACAGGGGGACAGGAAAAGCCGCTGGCCTGGAGGAATCTCACCTCCTCATGGGAGGTTAAAGCTGAGCTGAGCTGAGCTGACTGTCTGGCCCAAGCTGGGGATTCAGGCCACAGATCAAGCGAGGCCAGATGACTCTATCTGTAAGGTTCTACTGCAGCTACTGCACAAATGTGCTACTTTTTGCAGCTATAGTTTGTATATTACACAGAGAAAAACAGCGGTATGTTACAACTGCCTGGTCTGTTTCTGGTTAATATTTATCTGATGGAAAATCTCACTTCAGTAACTTCATAAGAAATTGAAGTACATACTACCTTGACCTATATTTCGAATAATCTGCAACTCTCACACGGTAATCTCTGTAATTTTCACAAACTTTAGTTTAGTTTTAAGGATTTTTAGTGTGTGTAACCCCCTTGTTGGCATTTCATCTATAAAAATTTGCTTTACGTTATACATAAGGTGTTATGAATACAATAGCACCATCTGGTGGCAAATATAGATACCTATAGAGGTAAGCAACATTTTTGAAGTGAGAATCCATATTACTCCACATAGTATCAAATGTAATGTTTTATTAATTTGATAAAAGAACACAAAACAAGCATAATCATTGTGGGGAAATGTTAATTTATTAAAACAGTGCTGAAAATGGATTGAATTATTAACTGAATTAATAAAAGCCACCGAACATCACATACAAAAAGAGCTAAAATCAATTTAAAGTATATATACACAAATAAAAGAATAAAAAATAAATTTCATGAAATTATCTTGATGCCTGTCACAGTATGCATGCTTGTGTGTGAGCTAGATTAAAACAGATATTTCCGGCAGTTCTTTACTCCACACTTGCACTCCATATGGATCCGTTTGATGGGTGATCCTTCAATTCCAGCCCGACTGAATTCAGAGTCCATTTTTGAACTCTCCGCATCTACTGGGTCAACTGCAACAAAAATGTGAAGTACTCATTAGGCATTTACAACAAATGTAAATATATAAGATATTCTTTTTCCTTTTCGTTATAAATGGTCCCACTCCCAAAAATGTAAGGAAAAGCCAAATTTCCTACCAGTCATCTTGTAGTCAAAAGTGAGCTCTTCTCCAGCTTTGATCCCTCGTTTTGCAAAAAATGCGATTCTGGGAAGTCGCTCATCTAAGTTGTCAATAAAAACATTATATACCTGCAAGTTCGGATCGCACTGGAAATACAATAGTAAATATTTATTAATTTCATGCTTTGTGAGATTTTACTGGTATAAAATTAATATTTATTTTATTTAGAAAAATATGCAGGTTTAGTAACTGTTTTTTATATAATAGATTTTAATTTATTCCTGTGATGTCAAAGCTAAATTTTCAGTGTCACATGTTCCTTTAGAAACCATGATTTGGTGTTCAAGAAACATTTATTATTATTATAATCTTTGTTGAAAACAGTTATGGTGCTTAATATTTTTGTGAATTCTTTTATGAAGTAAAAGTTCAAACAAATATGTTGAAATACAACTTTTTTATAAGTGTAAAAATCTTTGGCAGAAACGATTAATATCAATAAAACACATATTCATGCAACATACACTACCAGTCAAAAGTTTTTGAACAGTAAGATTTTTCCTTTTTTTTTTTTTTTTTTTAAAAAGACGCCTCTTTTGCTTACCAAGCATGCATTTATTTGATCCAGCAAAAACAGTCAAATTTGAAATACTTTTACCATTTAAAATACATTTTCTTTCTGAATGTATTTTAAAATGTAATGTATTCCTGTGATCAAAGCTACATTTTCAGCATCATTACTCCAGTCTTCATTGTCACATGATTCTTCAGATATCATTGTAATATGCTGATTTACTATTCAAGAAACATTTATTATTATTATTATTATCAATATTTATAACAGTTGAGTACATTTTTCGCAGGATTATTTGATAAATAAAAAGATCCAAAAATCAGCATTTATCTGAAATAAAAGGCTTTTGTAACAAGCTTTAATTTGATCATAAGTGATGATAAAGACATTTATAATGTTACAAAAGATTTCTATTTCAGATAAATACTGTTCTTCTGAACTTTCCATTCATCAAAGAAACCTGAAACAATTCTACTCAGCTGTTTTCAACATAATGCTAATAAATGTTTTTTGAGCAAAAAATTTAAATATTACAATGATTTCTGATTGAAGTAATGATGCTAAATTGTTACTGTTTTTGCTGTACTTTTGATCAAATAAATGCAGGCTTGGCAGGCTTGGTGAGCAAAAGAGACTTCTTTTAAAAAACATTAAAAACATTTGACTGGTAGTGTACCTTCTATAAACAAATGTCACTCTACAAGAATCTGTACCAAATTACTTGAAAGAGAGCCCAGATGATGTGTACAGCTAGTTATTGCTCACGCTGTGGTTGACAAAGTGAGAGATGTTTCCATAATGAGCCGCATCGATGGTGTAGACGTCATCCACATAGTCCAGATCAAACAGGTAGGTGACACCCTGCTTATCGTAAACCACACCTCTCCTCTCTGCTTCCTCTGTCGTGATAATCTGCAACACACAGCTGACAGCAGGTCAGTAATCAACATTCACAGAAAAAATTAAACAATAAATAAATAAAAATAAAGTTCTATGCCATTCTGCATTTATTCATTTACACAACCTCATGTCATTCCAAACCTGTACGATTTGCTTTCCTTCTGTGAAACACATTTTTTTTTTTTTAAATATCTGTACCATATTTTGTCTGTTTTGACCCCACTGACTTTCATTATATACATAACGAGCAAAAGCATTCTTCAAAATACCTTTTTTCATACTTAATATTATATATATTAATGTTACAGGTTTGGAATGCCATTTATTAGGTGACCTATCCTTTTAACTTGCTTACCTCTCCAAGATACTCCATAACGAAGCTGTTTTTGTAAATCCTCTGCAGCGTCCGCACTCCCCATCCTCTTCCATTGGCTGTTTTGAAGATGCATAGATCATACTGAATACCTTTTTGCACAACCCTATTTGCACAGCCTGGCCCACATCGGCATTTGGAGTTACACTCGTAGATGGGCACACCAGGCATCACTTTCACCTGCCCACTGTCATTATATGCCCTCCGATGCTTCATTAGCCCTGGACAGCAGCCGTTAAGCGGCTGAGAGATGCAGTTGTCACATTCGCAGCCCACTGTCACTGGATTCACATCCACTCCTTTCCCTAACCTATTCTCATTAATGTAGGTGAAGTTCTTAGGAGGCCCGTCCAGGTCAACCTCATTACAGACAAATATGCGTCCCTTGTGCCTGCAGGTCTGATTCATGAGGTTTTCCCATTTCTGAAGCTTTATACGCTGCTTGGCCTTCTGGAGAAGGAAGGAGACAATGGGGGCACTCAAAGAGTCTGAATCGAGTGGTTCGTTGGCCTGAAGCAGAGCTGCCTTAATGTCTTCTCGGAATTGGTGCAGGAGTGTAGGGCATTTGAGATTTCTGAGAGGCTCCCATGTGTTTTCTGATTCGGTGTAGCCTTTCCACTTCACCAGGAAGAACTCTCGACCCTAAACATGCATAATTTTGAAGGTTACAGTGATATGAACCATGTAAACTGGGAATATGAATAGTTGAAGCCATAAATGACAAATGAATTCATTAACTTACCTTGTGTTTTCTGTAGTTACACAGATACTCCACTTCATAGTAATTAAAGTTGTTCTTTGTCACATTCAGATGCTTGCAAACAAGTCTTTCTCTGCGGCACAGAGTCTGGAGGTCCTCCCATGAAAGTTTACAGGACACCCTGCAATCTTAAACCATACGTAAGGGGCTCCATAACGTCTATTCTTTAATAAAGTACTGTTTGAGTCTGCATTTGCTTTACACGAGTAATGTTATTAACTATTTAAACGCTCCCTAGTATAACAGTATTTAAAACCACACGTTTGTTCACTGTAGTTTATGCGGGACGTGCATCTCAATAGCACTGTTTACTATTTGAAGAACGCCAAAGAAATCCTACCTTTCAAATCTTGCGCCATGGTCACCTCGACGCTGCTGACTGGACTCCCAAAGCCGGAAAACGCGTTAACGCACTCGCGCTGATGATTGGTCGAGTTGTAGCTAGGTGAAGAATACCTAACGCTTATTGGTCAATCGCACTGACCGCGACACGCGTAATATTGTCAACAACTGAAAATCATTTTTTGTGTTATTTTTTTCTTAGTTAGTATTTTATAATTTAACTTTATTTTGGGTTTTATATTATTCAGAATAAAACATATACGTGGAAACATCACAGTTTTAATGGACAAATCGTGAAGTTGTTTGCACAGAAATTAAATCGCGCCAGGGTTGCTTTATATTTAATTTTTGACAAAAAATAATTTAAGCATCACATCTACACTGCTTCGTTTTTAGGTTTTATAGGTTCAAATGTAAAGCTCTATGGAATCCACAAATTAACCACTGATATGTATACATTTTTTAACGTATATATCTGGAGCCTAGTCTGTAAATTTAAGTAGGCCCTACTGGAGGTCATAAATTATTTTGTACCTTTTACTTAGATGTACTAATAACATTAAACATTAGGTACTATATTAGAAAAGACAAGAAATAAAACCTTGTTATGCTGGATGAGATTTACATTTCATAACATTGCAGTTTTACTTTGGGTAAGTTTCTTGGCCCCCAGCGGAGTCACAGACATATAAAGTGGAATAATGCCACACTTAAAGAGATAGCTCACCCAAAAATGAAAATTCTGTCATTACTAACACACCCTTTTGTCGTTCCAAACCCGTACGTCTTTGGATGTCCAAACGTCTTTGGAACACAAATTAAGATATTTTTGATGAAATCCGAGGGCTTCCTCTCTTTCCTGTGGTCCAAAAAGGTACCAAGAACATTGTCAAAATTGCCCATGTGATATCAGTGGTTTAACCGTAATCTTATGAAGCTACGAGAATACTTTTTGTATGCAAAAAAACTAAGATAACAACTTTATTCAACAATTTTTTACCTCTGTGTTACCCTATTACGTGATCTGCATGTAAACAACGCATACACGTGGTGCTGCTGATGTAGAAGTTTTAGTTTTTTGTGCACAAAAAGGTATCCTCGTAGCTTCATAAAATTACGGTTGAACCACTTATGTCACATGGACTATTTTGTCAAAGTTCTTATTCAATATTTGAATTCATGTTCTGAAGATGAATGAAGATCTTACGGGTTTGAAATGACATGAGGGTGAGTAATTAATGACAGAATTTAATTTTTTGGGTGAACTATCTCTTTAACCTGGAAGCATTCCAACGTACCACCCGCGGAACATTTTGCATTGAGTTAAATTTGACAGGAATGCTAAAGAGTTCAAGTATAAGACTATACAATCTATATATACATTTTTCTCTCTTTTTTCTTCTATACAACAGTAACATCACTATTGTTAACATGGTTAATTTCAGCACTGACAGTAATTGTCGGCCGCTCCACAGTCATGGAGTCCTCAGGTTGTGTTGTAAGTTCTTTCTCAGTGTTTGCTGCAGTTTGCAGACTGTGCTGTAAGGGGAAAGGGAAGCGGTCCAGTGGTGCATGTTCAATTTTACAGAGGCTGTCTTCACTGTCGCTATTGTATCCAAAGTTAGAATGGCACGGATCGTCTTCTTGAGAGGAGAGCTGCACAGCGATTGGCAGCTCAACTTCTGTCTGAATTGCCTTTTCATTGAGAGCTTTTATGACGTCAACTTCGATTTCTTCACTCTCGTCATGACAGGGTTCAACTTTCCGGAATGTGTGATGTGCAAAGAGGCTGATGCAGAACATCTCCACAATTACAGAATAGTGGTAGATTACTTCAAGAGACCACAGGAAAGAGAGACAAAATAGAAGAAAAGCATTACTGTAACAAATTAAAGAGTTAGTTCTTCCAAAAATGGCAATTCTGTCATTAGTTAATCACCCTCATGTCGTTCCAAACCCGTAAGACCTTTGGAACACAAATAAAGATATTTTTGATGAAATCCTACAGCTTTCTGATCCTCCATAGACAACAATGCAACTGTTATTACATGGACTATTTTAACGATGTCCAACTCCTTACTACCTTTCTGGGCCTTGAACTTGGTAGTTGTGTTGCTGTCAATGCAGGGTCAGAAAGCTCTTGGATTTCATCAAAAATATCTTAATTTGTGTTCCAAAAATGATCGAAGGTCTTAAGGGTTTGGAACAACATGAGGGTGAGTAATTAAAGACAGAATATTCATTTTTGGGTGGACTATCCCTGTAAACAATTAAAGTGGATGTATACCAGATTCCAGATCCCGAAATTTTTGGGAAATGTTTTATGAATCTTACATTGAGACCGAAACAGGTCAGAGAAGGGAGGAGTGCAGGGGATGACATTCAGCGCACCCAAGGTCTCCAGAATTCCACTCTGTAGTCCACAAAGGGCCAGGATGACAATGATGCAAATAAACTTGGCTCGAAGACCATATCCTGGCAATGCCCTTTTTGTGGCTGTATAAAACAGCAAGTAGCCATAGAAGGACAGAAATGTGGATACAGCAATGATGGCATTGACATACATGTTGAGATTAGCTGAATTCACCTAAGAGAAACAGATTATGAAGAGTCACATGAACTATACTTCAGAAAATAATACAAAACTACTTCGATTTTTTGCTTGATTTTTTTTCCTAAACCAGTGAAAACCTTGCCTCACAGCCAGCTCTAAAAATGTCATTGGTCATGCCAATCACACATTTTTTTATTCCTGTGATAGCAAAGCTGAAGTCATTACTCCAGTCTTGATTATCAATGTTGAAAAATACTGACACTTTTACATTAACTTAGAGTAAAGTGCATCGTTCTCACATCTCCATAGTCGTAACGCTCATCAGTCCAGAGAACAAGAGTGACGAAGAACAGGACTGTTCTGACCGCAGAAAGCTGAAGAACAGCAGCCATCATCCAGCTCACGCTGGTCCTAATGGAAGACAAAAGTTAATATTTCTTTGTTAAAATGAAACAGTCTAATTATTATAAATGTACTTTAAGTTAAACATTTATGCATGTGTATGTGAAGTACTTGTTGATGTTGAAGAGAGGAAGACAGCAGCAGCAACAGCAAGGGAAGGGGTTTGGAGACACCTGCTCCCCTGCTAACATCTCCAGCATGCGAGTCTTTCCACCAAAGAAGTTTTTGATAAGACCCATGAACTTAAAGAGTGTAATGTTGTGATACCTGCCAAGAAATACAAATCATTCCATACAGATATGACTGGCCATTCAGATCACTGTTGTGCAATTCGTTTACAACTGTGGAAGTCAAAAGTCACTTACAGAGATGCAATGAAATTGCACAGAGATGAGGAGCGTGGAACATACAGCGCAACGATAGATGTCATCCCGAAGACCTGTCAAAGAAACAAAGTGTCACCAAAGGGTAACTAAAGGAATGAAATGAATGAGAAAGTACTTCTTTACTGGATATATTCCCAGGATCCACAGGCTGAGACGTCTACGTCGCTGAGAGGGGACATGACGCAGAAAGAAGCCAATCTCCTCCATGAAGAGAGCAAGCAGAAGCACAGCAAACACAGCAGGAATGAGGAACAGCCAGAGATCGTTCTTGATCACTTTAAGAAAAACAAACAAAACCATACTCTTTCAAATGAAGCAATGCAATATAAGAGCTATTTTAGGCTCCCAAAAGAAATAGTTTAGTTTTAGAAGAACATTTTAATAATCTAAAGAACATATCCCTGATAGCACACATATGTCTGCAAGATGTCTGTTAAAGATCACTTGATCTGGAAAGCATCTGCTGTGTACAAACATCTGACAGATTCTGACAGATGTTTGTAAGATGTACAAGATGTAAGTTTTACATACATTCTAAATCATAAACGTCTTAAAGACATCTAATAGACGTCTATTTGACATCTGATAGGAAACGTCCTATAGACGCATTGCAGATGAGCAAACACACTAAAAAATACATCTTGCAGATGAAAATGCAGACGTCAAATAGACGTCTCCATAATGTATGTGGGTTATCAGGGAGACATCTACTTGACATCTGCATTTACATCTGGAAGACGTATTTTTTAGAGTGTTTGCTCATCAAATAGATGTCTTTAAGATGTTTATGATTAGAATGTATGTAAAACTGACAGATGTCAGATGTTTGTACACAGCAGATGCTTTCTAGATCAAATGATCTTTAACAGACATCTTGCAGACGTACGTGTGCTATCTGGGACATTATTTCCACTATAATAAAACCTTTAGTAGATGTTAAAAGTTCTTAATGGAACGTCAATGCCAATATAGAACCTTCACTGATATACTAATAGGGGCTCAAACAGACATAATTTCCCATCCTGGTACCTATTCATGTCTCTAAAATGAGACATCTGGTCAATTCTAGTCCACACTTTCGGGGTAATAATCCTAGAAACAAGTGAAAATGAAGGTACAAATGGAAAATGAGGAACATTACAATGGACTGTCCTTCCTGTCATTATCTGTGGAAATTTACTTTCAGCATTGTAACACAGGCTTCATAAGCAGCACACAGCAGGCATCGTTTGGTTGGATACATCCGCACATTTTAATCTAAATTAGATCAATTAAATCTCAGTTAAATCTCTTACCTTTAAAGAACTCTGATGACAGAGGGATCCCACCTCCCATGAACGTGCAGTTGCCCGCTTTCCCCATTGTTCAGTGAAATTAGAAAGACACAGGAAACACAAAAATTTTGATTAGGATGTCAGGATCAAAATAAGCAAATACCCACTTATCCGTTATCAGTTTAAGTGCAAACCCCAGTTGCTTAGATAACAAGCAATTATGTATAGTTTTGTCAAATCTACACCAAGGTGGCTTCCTATTGCCTAAAAGATGTCTTTCTGAGCTCACTTATTAATGATTGACTTAGACACAGGTAGGGTGATAGGTAGAGGGCCAAGTCCATGTTCCCACAGATCTGTACTATCTCAGACAACATCTTCTTTTATGCCTGGGAATACTGTACATGGAAAATGTGTAAACAGTTCTAATACAGTTCTTTAAAAACTATTTGAAGGACTGATAAAATATGTAGCGTAGCAAACCGTTTTCTGCCTATAAAAAAAAATGAGTTTCCAAAGCGATTTTGCAGTTGCTGTTTGATGTCACTTGGCTGGTTACAAATTACTATATATTTTTAGGAATTATACTGGATAATAACTACTAATTTAACATGATGCATACTTAAAGGCTGATATAGTTCAAGTCAAACTTTAGATATTAGTTTAGGCAAGGAATCTGCCACAAGAGAAGTAAACAAAATTGCGCAATTAGCGTTAAGCGCATTGAACGTCCAGTACTAATATTTAAAATAATGTGTATATATGTGGAAAAAATATTAAAGGTTAAAAAAAAAAGTTTTATCGAGATGCGACCTGTAGTATGAGTATGGGACTTTTATATTAAAATCACTGATTGGAGGACGGGACATATCCGGAAGTCGAGCGACAGATGTATTTCTTAAACATAAAGGAAGGATGACTTAACATTGAGCATTTCCTAATAATAATAATAAAAAAAATAGTACATCTGATAAATAAGCAAGTAAATAAATACAATGTAACGCTGTGTACAAGGGGCTTATTCGTGCAATTTTGGAAGCGAATCTTTTTTGCACAATAGCCTGAACACTACATAGGAAACATTTTCTTCAGTAACAGGTAAATCGGTAACGCGACATCACATTCGATCACTAAATCTCAAAAGAGTGAAGTAAATTAAATAATGAATTCATCTGAATTGTCTTAAAACAGCTGTGGCGATCAGCAAATACACCGATGGAGCAGCAGAATGATGTGGAGGTGACTCGAGAGAGGGAGTCTGATACAGCAGATGCGACTGCGGAGCCGCCGTCTCTCTCTTTCCCAGAGGTGTTCCGCATGATTCAAGCAGGAGAGGAGGTTCCTGGACTCCAAAAGCTGGACATCAAACCTTGTCAAGAGCAGCCCACGGTTTCTCAAATGCCCAGAAAGTCGAAACCATGGGAAAAATGATCAGTGTTTCTTAATTATAAAATGTGGACCGAGTTAAAACACATTTTGCTTGTATGAAAAAGTCACATTATTTAATTTTTTATTTTTTGGTGTGTATGATTTTAATACATATGGGATGTCAAATGCAGGGTTTCCACAGGTCCTCGAAATGCTTGCAGATTTGTGAATCTGAAAAAAAATTTTAAGCCCCGTAAAGTTTTTTTTTTTTTAAATAAACATACATAGATACAGGTCCTTGAAAGTGCTTAAATTTATTTTGTGCAAGACGTTTTCTGGGAAAAAATCCATATTATTCCTTCCGGTCCGCTAATGTGTTATTTCACCAACACTTCGTGGTCTATGCATACTAGCTGGCTTGATTTATGCTAGTTATGCACACTTTTATCAGATCTATCAGTTCAGTGGCATATGGCCAAAAATACATGCAAAAAAAAATAAAAAAAAAGCTTTTTTGCATTGATGTGTTTGACACATGAAAACTGTAACAATGTATGGTACAAGGTAACAAGATGTAACCTTGCGCTCACTTGATTTGAAGTCCTTGAATTTGAGGGTATTGGACCTGGAGAGTCACTAAAAGGTCCTTGAATTTAAGTTAACCAAGGTTTGGGAACCCTGCAAATGTAAAATAAAGCATGCAACCAAAAAAAAAAAAAACCCTAGCTTTCTCAGATTTAGCCTCAAAATGCCTGATGACGGTGGCATTTACAGCTTTGACCAGTTAAGACAAAGTGATGACGACGTCACACGGCTCAAACCCAAGGCCTCTCATGACTGTCAAGTGGTTCCTCATGGTCTCATGTATTTGTAAAAGGGAAATGCAAAAGGTTGACACACATCCTGCTTCACAGCTTATTTAGAGGAAGTGACTATCGCTCACAACTGGTCAAATGTAGCTCACTAGGAGTCAAATGTACAGATCAGAAACTAGATAACAACAGAAGCAGACCTGATTGCTGTACCAGATCAGAACAGCTTGCTCATATTTGAATACAATACCGTGGGTTTGTTTAGTCATTTGCAAGTCAGACCTCAGTAGACTGCTTTATACAAACAGCCTTTGATAAGTACTTTATTTTTCCATTCACAAAAATAATTTTGTTTTGATGGTCAATAAAAAAGCTGAAAATTCAAGGTATAGAACTTCCCTGAATAAAAAGACATTCAAAAAGTCAAAGTCCAAAATGATGGACCAAAGGCAAGTGCAGCAGAACAGGAGGAATCAGCCAGTATGTACATTTGTGTGTCCAGTGGGGTCTTTTTTTTTTTTTAAAACCGTCACCCCTGGATTGGTCAAAACTCTTCTGGTTCTCCTCCCTCATCCTCTGGAATTACAAAACCTTCCTGTTGAAATACAGAAAAGCACAGAACTAAGCAGGCTGAAGACAGTTTAGCATGAGACTTTCTTAAAACACTGTGATATATACTTACATCTGTGGCATACAGAATATCCACAATTCTTTGCAGTGTAGGATCACCCTCACCCTCTTTCTCTTGGCAGATGAGCTCGATGTTTCTCAGTTTGCCAAAGTAGAAATCCCTTTCCTTTTCCATGTCAGCAATAGTAGCCTTCAGGTCATTTACCTGCTCAGATGAGCATAAACAAAGAATTACATACATTTTTTATATGATAACAATAAATTACTATTATAATAAAATAATATGCACTGCCATTGAAAAGTTTGAAATCAGTAAGATTTTTGATGTTTTTTTAAAATAGTCTTTCCTGCTCATCAAAGCTGCATTTATTTGATTGAAAATACAGAAAAAATTGTAATATTGTGAAATGGTTTTCTATTTTAATATACTTTAAAATAAATTTATTTTTGTGATGCCATGCTGAATTTTCATCAGCCATTACTCCAGTCTTCAGTGTCATATGATCCTTCAGAAATCATTCTAATATGCTGCCTTTTTTGTTTTTGAGGATTCATTGATGAAGAAAAAGTTAACAGCATTTATTCCAAATAAAAATCTTTTCTAATATAAGTCTTTACTATCTTTACTAATTAGCATTTTAAATAAATGCTGTTCTTTTTAATGTTTTATTCATTAAAGAACTCTATATAAAAAAAAAAAAAAAAAGTATCACAGGTTCTAAAAAAATAAATAAATAAAGCAAATAAGCAGCACAGCTGTTTCCAACATTGCTAATAAATCAGCATATTAGAATGATTTCTGAAAGATCTTGTGACACTGAAGACTGGAGTAATGATGCTGAAAATTCAGCTTTACATCACAGGAATAAGTCCTATTTTAAAGTACATTAAAAAAGAAAACCACTATTTTAAACGTCACAATATTACTGTTTTTTCTGTATTTTTAATCAAATAAATGCAGCCTTGAGGAGCAGAAAAGATGTCTTTAAAAAACAAAAAAAAAATGTTACTGATCCCAAACTTTTGAACGGCAGTGTACATGAAAATATATATATTTTTTAAATAGAAATATATTAAAACAAATTTTAAATAAAATAAAAAAATAAAACAAAAATAACTAATTAAAAAAAAACCCTAAACTTAAAAAAAGAAAAAATGCACCCAATGTTTTATATAAGCTAAATAAGCTTTATATAACCCTTCATGTACCCACGTCTTGCAAAGTCTTACCATCTGAGTAAGTGCTCCTTTCTCTTCATCGCCGCCGCCTGTTCCCGCGCCTCTCGTTGCAGCTGGAGATGTCTTTGGTGCAGATTTAGGTGCTGCGGCTGAACGCTGTGGAGCTGAACATTAAGACCACATCCATCACCTTGCCTTGAGGCTAAGGGTCAATTCTAGCTTCAAACTGACTAACTGAATAAATTATTAAGTATTTTTATTTCATATATTGAAGCTGAAATTTAAATAAAAAACAACTTAAAAATAATACTTTTTTTTTTTTTATTATTCCACCAACAAGTGCCATAGACCCAAAAGAGAAATGCGTGACTGTGTTCTTTTTAAAATGAGTAGTACTTGGAAATGTAGGAATTACCATAATGTAAGGAAAATACCCAGAGGGTGAAGCAACCTTGTAGATAATGTGCTTGAACTAAAACTCGCAGTTATCAATTTCTTACCAACAGGGGCCATTGGCTTCACTGCAGGTGTGATGTCTGAAGTGAACAGAAAAATCCATGCACAGGCAACGTAAGGCTCCAGTAATTCTCACACATGTAAAAACAGCTAAAGCATGTATGACTGGCCCACTGGTACGTGACTGGGTCACACCCACATTTTTTGGAGTCATAATCCATAACAGCTGCAGCTGTCATGCACCTGTTACCATTAGGACAGCTAGCTTCCGACAATGCTAGTCCCAACATGAACTAGGACTATACAAACCCAGGGACTGATGTTGAAAACTATTTATAAAAATGATCATGAAATCATTTCGTAAATTATACTAAGTGGAATTTTTCCATGAGGATAAAACTTAGGAAGGCTGCAATGGTATTGAGAACTTCCTGTATGTTTTTCTCCTTACCTGAGGTGGGTTTCCTTGGCTTGTTAGCTGTAGCTGCCACTGAACTCTGACTGGTGGCAGTTTCTTGTCCCTGTCGAGCCGCCACCGGATCATATTCCTTCCCATCATAATTTGCATCAAAGAACTTTTTAAACCACTGCACAAACTCAAAGTTATCCTGGAACTTGCCCTTCACAAGCTTGTCAACAGGAATAATCTGCAGAAGAGGTGAAAAATGTTTCAACATAAAGGGTTTGCACTTACATCACGGTTTGGTCAGTCACGCAAATGTACGGCCATATTGGAGATACTCGGATGTAAACAACAGCATGGATTGCACGGTTAATGTACTACTGAATACGTTGTTCTGCTAATTTATGCTGTCTAAACCATGGAAAAAACGTGTGGAAGATGCTAAATCATGTTGAGAAGGACTTCGTAAGCAGGAAAGGGCACAATATTTTGACAAGCTAAAGGTAATAGGTGGTAAAGAGACCTACATGCATAGATATTAGCCTAATTTCACCTACCTGACCAAAAATTATAAGAACAAACATGAATGTTGTCAAGATTCTTGCCCTGGAAATCCTGGCTTAGTTTGACCAACCACAAACGTTTTTTTGCACACTTCTCCATGATTTGTTATAACTTTTGGCATTCTATAGTACTCCAAATGTTTTTCCTGGTCCGACCGATTAGTACAGCCCAAAACATGACGATATTGACCATTTTCAGCAGCAATAATAATCTGCGAGTTTCATTGGGTTCAGCGGGATTGGTTACATCCAGTGCCGCTAATATGGCGAATTGATGACGTGTCATGAAAGCACTACATAACAATTTACACTTCACATTTCTTATATTATGAATATATTTTGTGTAGCAAAATGAACACATGATTAGCATGCTAATGAAACTGATTGACATACTTTGCTAACTCCCATCTTTTTGAAGCTGCCTTGAAGGAGTTTGAAGTTATGGATATATTCGTGCTCAAGTTTGGCCTGGAATTTGACTTTCTTCAGTGGAAGACATGATGGGAACAGCATGTCCATGAATTGACAGTAAGCAGCACCTTAAAACACATTAATGAAGACATAGTCAGTAAATACTAATATAAAAGGGCCCAACCCAAACAAAAACCCCTTTCATTTCCCTTGCACTGTATTATCTTTGTCTATTCCCTCACAACAATGTGCTAACCGCTGACTCAGATGTTCACAAATTTAGCATGCAAATGATACTCAGTCTATGACCCACTATTATGTATAACTCTTATGGTCAAATGCAAACTAGGCATAAAGTTTATATCTAAAACTCTGTCAGCAATTTAATGATGCTAGGGTTGGGTGTGTGAAGTGAAGGGGCCAGACAGCTGGTCACTGACCTGAGCACAGTTGCTCGATCTTGGCATGGCTCATCTGTAAAGACTCGTTTATCCATGTGAGCATGTCATGGCGGCTGAGGTTATCACTTGTCACTGATGTCGAGAACACGTTCACAGCCATGGCTGGGACAAAACAGATGATTTAAAGCTGAGGACACTTTACCGCAGAAGCTGTTGGAGAGAAAGGGTGTGGAAAAAGAGTTAAAGCCTCATTTCCTTAAACACACATTCACACCCTTCAACTCATCTGCATCATCATCATCTTTACTTCCTACTTAATGTCACTTCATTGTATGGCTGTACATTTATATCCATCTAAGAGCACATTTCTGCATCGAACACATTACTAACAAGATAAAATGGATACAGTATATTCATTTTATAAAGTTAATCTCTTTTAAACTTTTTAGGATTCCGATTTTACGCTCCACTTTAACATTAGTTAAAGTTAATCTGTCAAAATGTTAATATACGCTCTAACTATATACGTTTTAACCGTTGACTTTTTAATTTCTGAACATTTAAATCACAACATCAGATGACTTTTGTCGCTCAAAAGACCAAAGTACCAATAAAGTATTGTTTTTTTTTTTATATAAAGTAAAGCGTTCTGTTGTGCGCGCCACAGATCAAATCAACACATTTATCTTACGTTTGGTTCTGAAAGTCCAAACTATGATGGGATGTGATTGAAGCGGGCTGCAGTTTCACCGGCGTGTCGTTCGTAAACCGCCGCTTCTGCAGCAAGCTGTAAAACAGGTTGTAAGCTTGAAACCACAGCAGAAGCTTACTAACTAATCACAGATGTCAAAATAAAAGTCATCATTCGCCTATAGGAAATAAATATGTCGTTAACTACTTCAGTGCCTCAAAATAAAAGTCACAATTGAACGCATAAAACAAAAATTAAAGTTTAAAGAAATCACCTACAGTTTTGGTCAATGTAATAACATAAAATATGCAAATTCAAACGTTACACTTATGTATATTTTGAACTAATCTTTCTACTAATAAAGCAATAAGCCCCAGAAAGCTGTGGTTTACAGTGAATTTATAACAGCTAAGGGGCGTTGTTAGGTACAATGTGGAGCCTCCCTTTAGCTGTTATAAATTCACTGTAAACCATGGCTTCACGGGTCTTATTGCTTTCAGAAAAAGGTTATTTTACATACGCAGCAATGTTTTACAAAATAAAACAAAGCCAATTAAAATGTAATGGTATTAATACATTATTAAAGGAGAAGTCCACTTCCAAAACAAAGATTCACATATAATGTACTCACCCCCTGGTCATCCAAGATGTTCATGTCTTTCTTTCTTCAGTCGTAAAGAAAGTATGTTTTTTGAGGAAAACATTTCAGCATTTTTCTCCATATAATGGACTGATATGGTGCCCCGAGTTTGAACTTCCAAAATGCAGTTTAAATGCGACTTCACACGATCCCAGCTGAGAAAGAAGGGTCTTATCTAGCGAAACGATCTGTTATTTTCATAAAAATGATACAATTTATATACTTTTTAATGTCAAATGCTTGTCTTGTCTTACCCTGCCTGGACAGTTTTTTCCCGGTGCATGACAGTTAAGAGTATGTCGAAAAACTCCAATCTCATGTTCTCCCTCAACTTCAGAATCATCCTATATCGCTGTTTTACCTTTTTTTGTTAAGGGTGTTTGATCTTTTTTGCATGTTCACTTTGCAAAGACTCGTTCGGTACTCCTGCAGTGATGTAGGATGATTTTGAAATGATTTTTGAAGTGGAGGGAGAAAATACGATTGCAGTTTTTCGACATACCCTGTCTTGAGCAAGAATACACAGAGTTCAGGGAGAGCGAAACAAGACGATCGTTTGCGACGAAAAAGTATTTAAATAGTATTTTTTAAATGAAAACAACCCATCATTTCTCTAGATAAGACCCTTCTTCCTCAGCTGGACTCGTTTACAACCACATTTGCGATCGTTTGAAGCCGCATTTTTACTGCATTTTGGAAGTTCAAAATCGAGGCACCATATCAGTCCATTATATGGAGAAAAATCCTGAAATGTTTTCCTCAAAAACCATAATTTCTTTACGACTGAAGATCGACATGAACATCTTGGATGACGAGGGGGTGAGTACATTATATGTGAATCTTTGTTTTGGAAGTAGACTTCTTTAATGCAAACATTATTCTTCCGCCAAACAATGTAGTTCCTCAGAGTTATTTACAACAGCTTTGAACGTGGCCTAACCAGAACCAGAACCAGGACCAGAACTATCCATTTTATAATCTTATAACAATCTACTAATGTGTGTGTAAGATATACTAGACCATCACAATTTAAAGAGTTTTCGATGTCAGTTATTTTCCATTATAAACCTTGTTTCTGATTGGTTAAGACGTGTTCTAAGCTGTTTAAATTACTTTACAAACATACACCTTTGTTTACGTCTGTTTGTTGCTCGACAACCACTTCGTTGCAACCACAACTGTTTCTAAGGAACTACATAATTTGGCGGACAAAAAATGTTTTTATTAATATCGTGACACTTTATTTGCTGTTTTATTTTGTGAAACCTTACTACGTATATGGAAAAAAACATTTTATAAAAGCAATAAACCCTGTAAAGCCGTGGTTTACAGTGGATTTTAACAGCTAAGGGGTTATACCAAATGTCAAATGTTTTAAATGCACTGTAATCCACAGCTTCTTGCTTTATTTTTTATTACTGTTGTTTCTACTAACATATAGTGAGTTACCTCTACTATTACCCTATCTCATCTATCCACCTTTTTCTTTAATACGGAAGTAAGCCTATGGGTAAGACTTTCGGTTCATATAGAAGTAATGAAAATAACAGTGTGCAGTAAATATTAAACCTGCTTGCGCTACAAACCAGTGTGCTCATAATAAACATATTACTTTAAAATAATATGGTAAGACACCAATTTGCAATATCAAGCAGCAAAATAAGCTGTTTTGTACATCTTAAAATAGCTAGATGCAGATGATACTAGAAGTCAGACCCATAAAATTTACAAATGGCCCATTCTTACAGGAAGAAAAAGGTGCATAAAATATTATTTTTATTAAACTGAATTTTAAAGTATTTGAGTAACTCATTTCTCGCTTCTTCACACATTACTAAACCAGCAATCTAACAGGAAAATATTAAGTCAAAGCCATCAGAAATCTGACACATTGGTCTGAAGGACTGAATGTTTAGTTTTGTGAGCTGATAAAACAATTAACATTAATTTAAAAAAGACAGACAGAGGAAAAAGGTTGGTGCAATTTATTTTTCATCACTGATGTTAGTACAAGAATGGAATATTAAAGCTAGGTAAGCAGACTATATCAAATATCAAAAGATATTACGACAAAACCGGTCTTGTTAATCATCAGTTCAAGAAAACATCTAGATCTACATACATCATTAGTATTTCATTTAGCACCAAATGACATCTGACCTATTCAACAGGGAAAAAAAAGAAGAGGTATTAAGGGCAATTTCAAGGATACAAATATATAGTATATTCTGCTCAAAAGAATTGAATACAAATAATCGTGTGACATTAAAGATCACGGTCCTATGAGGCCTGCTGGTGTTGAGAAGACCTGAGGGAGTTATTCCTCCAACTTACACATGGACCATCATTTCACAACAATTACATGTAACACAGCACCAACACACTTCTTACTGGGAATGTCTATATTTCTACAAGACACAGACATCCGAAAGGCATGAAGACATATGTAATCCAGTAAACTGATCTTTCACCAAAGCACACATCTCAAGCTGGCTCATGCCTCACTAAAATTTGTTTAATCAAGCTTAGTTTGAGTCAGTTGGTATCATGTTTTAGAAACTACCAAAAGCTAAAGATCAGCTTTGACTAGGGTGACCGTATGTCTTCTTTTTTAAAAACCTAGACAATTTAGGCAAATTAGAAATCCCAGCCAGAATATGTCTGGGAAAAAAAGAGGATGTAGGGTCACCTTAACCTGTGACAATGTCAGAACCACAAATCACCATGATCGACATAATGCTTAAAACACACATGCTAAACAACTACAATGAAAACACAGTATTTATACACACATTTTGAAGCACCTAATTTCACACTGACAGTGGACCACAATTAATACCGAAATGTATTCTGAGACATTTCAAAGGTAAGATATAATTTCGATACTTGCACTAGACAAATGCAGTACCCAAAATCATTCCCTTTAAAGTCATCTGAAGTCATGCCAGTTACAATCAGTTCAACAATGTTTTCTACATAAAAAAATAGCCTATCAATTTGTAGGCACTTATTTAGAGTTTCAGCCCTTGATCACATTGCATCATGTTCAACAAAAAGGCTTTAATGTTAATGCTCACTTAGATGCTAAATCCTCAGCAAAAACAACACAAATAAACGCTGTAGTGACCACAGTTTCAGTCAACAGTTTCAAATCGGAAGTGCGTACACGTAACAAATGGGGCAAAATGGAAAACAAAATCTTAGTTCTATGAGTTAATGACCTGTCGTAAAAATGATGATAGTATCAAGACAAAAAAAAAAAATCTTAAAAAGTCATAAAACTGCAGTGTTGTTCTGCAAATTGCTTAAAATGATCTAGATTACCATGGCACAGATAACATTTGTGCTTCTAAATACATGGAGTACTAATTAATTAAAACTCAAGTCATCTATGGTGTTTATTGACATTCATTTTAGTTAAACACATGCTTCTTAAATGTTGACAGTACAGTTGTCATGATGGCCAAACATCCTGTATTATAAAACAGCACCGTGGAATGACAACCTTAAAAATAACCATTTAAAAAAATTCTGAGATGCAATTCCTAAACGAGGAAAAAAAAATTTATGCAAAATTGTGATATAAAAAGCCGACATGAGGTTAAAACTGGTCAACTAAACCAAACTAATATTAACTTATTATTAAATTATAAATAGGCATAAAGCGGCATCCCTCTAGATGATGAACCAATCACAGAATAGCACTGAGGTAGTGGGTGGAGTATCGTGTGGCTCTCTCCAGCATTAAAATCACTTTAAAAGCACACAAGGTAAAAACAACAGTACTTAAGATGTTTAAAATCCAATACAAAAGTGTCTGTGCATTCTAAGGATAAATCATCAGGATAACATGCTTTTTGAACGTTTAAAACAAATGCAATATTAAAATTGGACTATATTCTGTGAGGTCGGAATCTGCAGGAAAATAAAACATACTAAAAACAAATTCATTTATCTGAGAGACTTGATTTGGACCTCCAGTGCCAGTGCTGCCTGGACCAGACAGTGTTTTTACTCGCAAGCAAAATAATCCTTCAGAGGGGCAAAGAGGTGGCGGATCACAGGAACGCTCCAGGACCGCCCAAGCACCTTCTGCCGCTGTCCCCGCCCCATATTATTCACATCTGTGTAATGCTTTGGGAACCCAAATATTCTGAGTTCAGAAAAAAAAAAGTCAGTCATTTTTTTGAAACCACATTTATGCTGCTTTCTAAACAAATTCACTGATTTACTGTATGCAAACCTGATAAGGCAAAACGCTGAGTAAAATTCAGTTAATATAAACATATCTGACCTCTCCATTTCAGTGCACCAAAGATAGTCTTCTTTTCCATTCATGGTGACTGGCAGAGGCCCCATCTTCCCCTGTTTGATGGAGTTGGACTTGGTGGTGATCGTGCGAACCTTGTTGAACTGATGATACAGTAAAAAAAAAGAAACGTTTTGTTTAAAAAGGAAGAAACGAGACGTAATTGTTTTTGACATTCTACCATCTAACTTAGTTGAGCCTAGATTCCTGGAACTAATATGTACACTTCGTACAACTACTCTAAACTAAAACCACAAATAAAATGTGTCATTTCATGCACAAAATATCAACTTTTCAGTCAGAAGGTATAATAAACTTAAAACCTACCATTGCAGTTCGTCCAACCTCCAGGCAGTCCTGCAGATCTGCTTTATCAGTGAGTGAAGTAGCAAGTGGTCTACAAACACAAATTCCAGTTTGAGTCATATTAATTTATGAATGGGTCATTCCAGGAAATCAGTGCCTTTTCCGCTTGGAAAATTTGCGACATAAAACAAGTTTAATTAATATTTTTTTAAAGATCTATGAAATTATGACACCTTAAAATGACAAGAAATTGTATTGTGCCATCTCAGGCTATGCAATTTATTTTAGGACTATATTTCTACCTCATGTTTTGGTATTTTTGTCAACCCTGTTACCAACACAAGCGTTATTAGATACTACAGTTAAATTAGAACTCATATGCCATAGGGCTGTGTATTGCCAAGAATCCGGCGATACGATACGTATCACTATACAGGGGTTACGATACGATATGTTGCGATATATCGCGATATTGTAAACAAGGCAATATATTTGGATATTTCTCATTTTATGAATAGGACATACTTTTAGGAAAGCTGTAATTAAGAACACACCACCACATGCAAACCATTCAGTGTTACTGAATCACTTTTTGTGCAGTACGAGTAAAGGGGGAAAATAAAGTGCTTGCAAGATTCTTTAGTTATTGAATGTATAAAATGTAAGCTTTTATGAACAGACCATATATATGTTTTGACCCTGCTTTACAATTTAAGTTTACAATTGTAACCATGTCAGATCATTTTGATCTGAACTTAAGAATTACATTTGCTTAATATCAATAAAAAAAAAATAAAGTGCTTACCGGATTCCTAAAGAAAACAAAAGAATTGTAAAAAAAAAAAAAAAATACAGATATTGGACATTCTAAAAACCTTTTTGTTCTGAGAATTTCTCAAGTTTTGGATTTTGCAAGTTTTTCAGTATGTAATTATGCTCCACGTGGAATCGCCGAGACTGCGACGTGAGCACCGCCTTAACTGCATGAAACAGCCCCACCACAAGAGAAAGCGGCACTTTCTGCTGCAGACGGGTGGCAGCTGCGCGGCGGTTCCACTGCTTGCCGCGTCCTGAAGCGAACATTACCGCAAAAGCCGAAATGACGCCACACTTTACACAGAGGCGGGAGCAGAAACTATTCTTTCATCCTCCATTAACGCTAACATTAGGGGCGTGCCCTTATGCTAGTATTTCCTGTCAATGTTTAAGTTCAGAGATAAGAAGAGTGCAATCTAGCGGTCAGGATATACGCTCAAAACTAAGCAACTGTCATGAATCTTGTATGATTTTTTTTTTTAAACATCGAAATTCCGTTTTTGAGAATCGATACAGTATCGCCAAACAAAATATCACGATACACAAGTGTATCGATGTTCTTACACCCCTAATATGCCACTGAATGATACAGGAATTAGCTCAATAATATACCAAGGGTGACCTTTAAAATGTTTGAATTTTACACAGTCTTTAAAAACAGGGTCAAACCTAATCAACGTCATCCCTGTTACCCACATGTTAAATCCTGTTACTAAAAAGTAACAGGTTTGACAGTTTCAAACAAATTTGCTAATTGCTAGCTAATAGTCACATTCACAAAAGCACAAATTGTACACTTTGAAAGTGTGTTACTTGTAGATACTGATTATATTAAATGTCATTTAAATTGACATTTTAAAAATGGTAACAGGATTGACATTGCATGATTGCCCTTCCTCAGTCAGGCCTCATAAATAATCAAAAATCGAACATTAGAAAGGAGTGAGAGAAACATGTCTATGTTTTGTGTTGGAATCCTGGTTGAGAGATGATTTAACCTCCTAGACGTGATGTCATGTGAACATACATTATTTTACAAGGATTTTTTGTGGGGTAACAGGGCTGACATGAAATCAGAATACTTTAAAATACTTTATAGAAAAAAAAATACATACTTATGCCAAAAACATTGCTTAACAATGAGACTATTTAGAACAATGTGCAAATGTGATTTTTATATCATTTTGCCTTCATTTTGCAAACTAAAAGTCCTGCTGAAAATGAAAAAACATAGTGAGGGATAGGCCAAAAACCTTATCCTTACCAGCATAAATGCTATTTAAATTATTTAAAATATTATTTAATTGACTTTTTATGTAATATTCATGAAAGCATAAAGAGTATTATGTTATCCACCTTATTTTTGCTATAAAAGTGGGAGCGGCCGTTTGTAAATTTAATGCGTCTGACTTCCGGTCTCATCCTTGTCCAGCTATGTTTATCTGTACAAAACAGCTCATTTTGCGGCTTGATATTGCAAATGGGTGTGCCTTACCATATTATTTTATGTATTATCTTAATTATGAACACAATAGTTTGTAGTGCAAACTGTTTTACCATATATGGCACTTCAATATTCTTCTCGTTATTTCTCTATGGCAGATTATGAACAGAAAGTCTAACACATTACCAGAAAACAGCTTCCTTCCGCATTGAAAAATAAGGTGGATATTAAATCTATGTTTGATTATTTCTTAGGGATGCAAAAGGCACTGATTTCATGGAATGACCTGAATACATACATACTGAACGTGCAATCATTTCCAAAGCTATGCTTTATGTTTACAGATTATATGTGATTGATTGTGTGTGCCTGCATTTATACCGGTTCATTCCAGGTAAATTTCCCCAGAAGTAGCGGGCCCTGTGGGCTGGGCTTACTTTCACAGCATCAATCATCACAGGATTACACTGAAAACAAATAAATGCATGATAATTCATAACCACTTTCAACAACGACAACAATAACATGCTCATGTGAGTAAGACGGAAACACCTCTGGTAAACAGCATGTATAAAGATGCATTCACGTTTAAGCATTGTTTGGCCATTTTAATTGGAATCCACACAATTGGGAATTTTGTGAAGGCAAAAGATTTCCTTGTGCAAATGTGGTTTGAAAGTGATTTCTATTTGGTGTGGAATGTGCTTCATATCACTACAGCGAACCTTTTTGGCCGTTAATATTTGCTAAATTTTCGCAAATGTTCTAGTCTGGTGGAAGAAAAAAGGAAAAAGTCTTTTTTACCTCCAGGAAACGACAGATATCAGCCTTGTCATGGGCACTCATGGCTACTACATTCTCAAAGAGCCAGAAAAAGGGGCGATCGTCATCCTCTCTTGGCCTCATCATGGTTAACATGCGATAATATTCAAAGAACAGCCGACCTGTGCCTTCTGAAAGGAGATGAAGAATTGAAACTGAAGTTTTTGAAATCAAGTTATATGAATAACTTCCACTAATAAAAACGTTGCTTAGATTGACCTGAATATTTGCAATTAGCATAAAAAAGAAGAAAAATATATTTTGCTTACCAAAAAGACCTTTTCTGGCTGGATTCACCATGGACAGGTCATTACAGGGACTTCCACCAATCAGGAGGTCAAATGGCCCCCACTCAGCCAGCTACAAAATGGTGTAAGACAAAAGGAACTTGTGTTCTTTCACTCCGGAAGACTGTATTTAAAACAGCAACAGTTAGCTGTTAAGTCTGGGTAACCGTTAAAGGGAACCCTCTAACTGAAATATGTAGTAGAAAACCCATTAAAGATTTCAGTTATTTAAAACATCCACATTGTTTTACACATATTTTGGACTATAGGGAGTGCCATTATTTTACTGACATAGAACGGTTGCATTTGTGAGCTACTGGCACTGAGCTACGGTATTTTTACCATGACACATCTCGGAAAATAACCTACTGAAAGAGCTTTCAGGTAGCGATGGATATCGTAGGCTTAAACAAAATGTTGTACCAATCCACACTAAGAAACTCCTTTAGTGGCTGCGGCATCATGACAAGCATCAACAAGTTTCCATAATTTGTAAGCTCTTTCAGTAGCTGTGGTCTACTAGAAGCCTCAAAGGTATCAGAGCTAAAGTGGAGAGAACAAAGACACTATACTTTCTGAAGTTTTACTTGTCCACAGGCATCTACCCGTTCTTTTCTCCTCTTCTTATCGCTAGGAAAGCAGTGAAGACTTGCATCGCTTCTCTTGTTGCCCTTTTAACAAGAGGGTGCTCACTGCAGAGCCAAATGGGAGGAGCTGTAGCTCACCCAGTGCAACTGTTCTACGTAATCAAAATATGTCCAAAATATCTATTAAACGATATTGATTTTTAAATTTATGTATCTTTCATAGGTTTTTTTACTGCATATTTTCGTAAGAGACATTGTGTACGTTATATTAAGCCATACAAGTATTAACACCCAGGGTTCCCTTTAAAATCCTTGTACTACTTGAAGAATGTCTGTGAAAAATGCGAATGATGATATTCTATGAATAAACATTTATTGTGATAATGCTCTATACATACATGTTTCCTTGTGATGGTTCGCACATCTTTCACATATTCAATCTGGCCCTCATGTTTGATCATCCCAACAGCAATGGAGTCTTCACAGATCTCAGAAGCAATGTAGCGCTCCACTTTAAAGCCTAAGTCTTTTAAAACCAGGTAGCCTGCAAAAAAGAGACAAGTACGAAGAAAAAAAAAATATTGATATAAAATTAGTTTTATTGCTTTGGTTTTCAACTTCTATAATTCACTACTACTGCACAAACTTTAAAATAAGGACAAAAATAATCATTCAAAAAATTGATTCAAAGCAAAAAGGGTGAGCAGACCTGTTGCAATCCCATCAAACAGGGAGAGAACTCTGATTGGACGACGCTGATGAGCTGGAATAGAAGGATACACTCGGTGTGGCTCCTAAAATAAGGAAAAAAACATATATTAAAACATTCTGATTTTCCATAATTCCATAATCAGCATATTATAATGATTTTTGAAAGATCATGTTACACTGAACACTGGAGTGGAATCGCTGATGAAAAAATGTTTACAAATGCAGCGTAATTTGTTTTATTTAACAAATTGTGAAAAAAGTTGTTGTTGAATTTTTTAAATTGTAGTGTACATTAAAAGTAGTAATGCTAATAGCAAAATATGAATATAATTAATTGGATATCTAACACAACAAGGATAAGAATGACACTCACAAATTCAAAGGCACTGTTATTGGCGAAATACTCCTGGACACGAACACTCCAGTCAGGCCTGAGCTTGAGCACGCCGTAGCACTTAGAGGGCAGGCAAATGTAACAGCTCCATGGGTCAACCTCCTTCAGTTTATCGAATGTCCCTGGTCCCACCAACACATTCAAACAGTCTTTACAGAAACACCTGAACAGAGTAAAAAAAGAGAAAGATGGTGAAACAACCTGTTATGAGGGTTAAAATGACATTAAAGTTGAAATTTGCATAAATTTAAGTTCAAACCTGCAGCAGCTGGCGTTTCCACAGAGAATGACCTCAAGTCCAGCACAGCAGACAGTGCAGTATGACTGATAGCCATCATCATCATATCTGTACAGAGTCTCTGTAAAGTTCTCCTACACAAACACAAAAAAACATTAATAATTTTTAACTTAAGATTCTACACTAAACAGATAAAACACAAGAACTGCTTCATACCTTGCATTTAAAACAAAGGCTTCCCTCAAAAAGAGGATGGAATATTTCAACGTTAGCAGTTCCACAGGACAGGCAGAAATCTAGAGAAAGAGACATGTTTTTCATGCGTTTCATAATTTAAATTGTAAAGCCCTGGATTACCTTCATTAATCAACTCAATGAATTTGAGAAGGTTTAAGTGACTCACCTTCAATACGTCTGCCTTTAGTGGTTACCTCATAGACCATTTGATCTGGGAAGAAGAGGAAGACAAAACTTATGTGTTTTCTTACCAAAATTAATTATATGCCTATAAACACACTAATAATTTGCAGTTCAATTATTTATGCTCTTTATGGCAAATATCTGGCCTATACACAAATCAAAATAACTCACCTCTGGTGTAATCCTGAGCTGACTGTCCTGATTGTCCTGACTGTCCTGACTGTCTGTTTTTGAAGACATACTTTCTCTTGGCTGGAGGCTGATAATCAGACACAGAGGAATCCGACTCGGTTTTATTACTGGTAGAGCTGTCTGTGAAATGGAAAAGTAGAGGGCACTGTTGTTAATCAATCCAGAAGAGAAAGGGATGTCACAATATCAAAATCTCACAATATGATAACATCTCAATATGAAGTCTACATATTTATTGTGATATAAAAAACAAATGAAGACTTGCAGGGGGGCGGGGAGAACATTTTGTACATTTTAAAGTTAAATTGTTCTATCTAATCCACTTAGAGAGCTCAAAATTAAGTGCTCCAACCCATGTTCTGGTACTTATAATTCCTCTACCGAGCCGCCTATTCCCCCGCCGTTGTCTGCATCTTGTTTTTGAACCAGTTTTCCTTCAGTCACTCAAAGACACTTGCTAAACTGAAACCATCCTCTTCTTCATATGATGTTATTCATCCTAGATTTTTAAAACAAATTGTTGATTCAGTTGGACCGGGCCTAGTGTCCTTTTTTAATAAGTGTCTTTCAACAGGCGTGGTTCCCGCTTATTTGAAAGCGGCTACTGTCACACCTCTCCTCAAGAAGCCTTCACTCGACTTGTTGGTTTTAAAAAAAAAAAAAAAAATTAATCGCCCTATTTCTGTTCTACCATTTGTTTCTAAGGTTTTGGAAAAGATTGTGTTTTTCCAATTTCAGTCTTTTCTTGCTTTAAACAGTTTGTTTGAGCACTTTCAATCTGGTTTTAAGGCTGCCCACAGTACTGAATCAGCCCTTTTGAGAGTGTCAAACGACATCTTTTTAGCCACTGATACGGGAGACTCTGTGGTCCTTGTTCTCTTAGATTTATCAGCTGCTTTCGACACTATCAACCATTCTACATTAATAAATAGACTAGAATCTTGGGTGGGTATCCCTGGCACAGTTTTAAAGTAGTTTTACTCATTTTTGTCTGACAGGAAATATGTGGTTAGGCTAGGAGAATTCTTCTCTTCCGCTTCTTCTTTCCCCTGTGGTCTTCGGCCATGAATGCTCTGTTGTGTGTTTAGATAAAGTTAAATCCTGGCTATCTCAAAATTTCTTATCCTTAAATGAAGAGAAAACTGAGGTGATTGTTTTCAGCCCATCAGAAAATATGAAGGCCTCTGATTTTGACCTAGGACCTTTTTCGGTTTTTAGGTCCTCACAGGTACGGAATTTGGGTGTTCTTTTAGATGACATGTTAAAATTCGATAAACAAATTTCTACCGTGACTGGATCTAGTTTTCAGCAGCTCCGCACACTTACAAAAATCAAACATTTTCTCACTGACAAGACTTTGGAGATGGCCATTCATGCTTTTATTACATCGCGTCTAGACTACTGCAACTCTTTATACTGTGGCATCTCTAAATCTCAAATTGCCCGTCTTCAGTTGGTCCAGAATGCCGCTGCTAAATTTCTTTAAAAAAAAAAAAAAAGGTATCATGTCACTCTGCTCTTGAAGGCTCTTTACTGGCTGCCTGTCCAATTTAGAATACACTTTAAAATTTTATTATTCGTTTTTAAATCTTTGCACCATCAAGCACCCATCTACTTATCTGAATTGCTGCACCAGTATACCCCCCTGAGAAGTTTAAGAAGTTTAATTCCACATTCTAGACTCAAGCGTAGAGGTGACCGTGCCTTTTCAGTAATTGGGCCTCGTCTTTGGAATGATTTGCCAGTTGAGATCAGAACGGCTCCTAGCCTGACTATCTTTAAATCACTTAAAAACTCATTTGTTTTCAGTGGCCTAAAAGGTGTTTTTTTTTTCCCTCTCTTTGGCTGTAATTTTGTACTCCTAATTTTATGATGATGTCTCTAAGTGTAAAGCACTTTGGTCAGTCTTGTGGCTGTTTTAAATGTGCTATATAAATAAAGTAAACTTGAAACTTCTTAACTAAGAAAACTTAAGTCAGTGAATTGACTTGTACCTTGTACTTTAAAATGTTTATTTTGACAGAAACGGCAGTAGAGCTTTTATTTTTGATGTAAAACTCTGTCAGTGAAAACAGCCGTCGCTACAAATCTAGTGAAATGCTGTAATCATCTGCCGTGAAAATAAAGCATATCTGTTGGCCGTTGCGTTCCCAAATGTGCACTGAACTCACAGCACTTGCAATAAATGAGTTTACTGCATTCACTGTGAACGGAGCCGTTCTGAGGAGCGGAAAATATTGGATCACGAGCTAATCACCTGAACGAAGTGCATGATTCATTTTGAAATGCTCAGTGAAAAACAAACTTGATAAAGGAATTAAGACATATTTTGCTTTCGGTTTTAGTTTGTTTAGAGATTACTACGATACTGTGCCAAAGCATAATGGCCCAAAACACGACTTTAAAGACCTTTTATGCTAGAATAAGAAGTTTAAATATTTTAAAAACAACACTTTTTGCCCGGAAGACTGTTATATATTGTCAAGTGACCACGATAATATCGCTATTGCTATATCACAATATTGATAATACCGTTACATTCCTAATAAAGTGCTTTCCCTTCAATGCCAAGCCACACGTTGAAGTCAGTTGTCACTCTGGTACTGTTAATCATCAACAGTTTTTTCAATACAGATTTTTTTTTTTTTTTTTAATATACATACCCATAGGAGGCAAAAAGCCATCAGGACCCATGGGCTGGAAGCCTCCAAATGCCCAATCCAGCATGGCTTTCACGTCTTCCCCTTTCTTCTCAGAAGGGGGGAACGTCTTCCCACAGCGCTCCGCTGCCAACTACAGGAGGACACATCAATATAATGCAATATTAAAATATGAACAGAATAACAACTTCTCGAATTTGGTTTTCAAAAGAACGGTTAAATAAGTATGTTTCCACTGTACCTCTAGGATTTGGTAGATTGCATTCTTGTAGGTAGGCAGACCTTCATAGGATTTACTACAAAAGCACTTTGCAAATGCAGCGAAGGGCTGCAGTCCCTCTGTATACATCTAAGATCAACAAGAGAATGTGCTTTAATGCGAAACTGATCATTTGAAGAATAAGTGGAAAAGTATTTCTCAAATGAAAATCAGAAGAAAGCAAACACTTCTAACCTCTGAAAACATGCCATCTCCAAACCACTCCACACGTCTCATTGACACAGGAAGTGTTCTGCCCTTCCACGCCACCACCAGTCCAGGCCACCAGGAGAAGCCCTTTACTTTTCCCCACACAAGTTCTCCAATGGCATAACCTTTTCCATCCTGCACAGAGAGAAATAGAGTCAATACTACATTCAACACTACAATGTCAAAGCAATCCAATGCAAACCAAAATAATAATGCTCAAATGTAAAATATTCATAATATTAACCCAAAAATTACATTTCTTTTTTTATTTTTTGGGTAAAATATTAAGATTTAGCATGTTGTTTGCAATGACACATCATGTGCTTTTGACAATAATGTCTGATAAATAAATCAATGCAAACCCTATGAAACACACCAGAAGTTTATTTAATATGGGTGCTAGACTAAAGCAACGGTCATGTTTGCGATGAGATTAAAGAGAGATTTAGAAACCTTTAAGACTTACATTGTACGCTTGTTCTCTCTTTCCAGATCTGGGGCTCGGTGTCAAATTCGATCCAGATGAACGAGCATTGTTCTTAACCTTCAATGAGTAGATCAGATACATTAGTAAGACACAAACACACATAACACCCAGTTTTAATGAAGTCTCCTGCTGATCTGTCTTTGAGAGCTTTTACAATGGTAACTGTACTGAGAAAGTCTTGAAGCTTAAAGTGATCAACTTTATAATCACTCATCATTTGTAAACATTACCATGAAAAAATGTATTTTTCTTTATGTATGTTAGTGTATTAGTACAGCATGCGTGACGCAGCACACAATAAATTTTCATTTATTTAAAGCACTTTTCACAACAGACATTACTGTAAAGCAGCATCATAAAAAAAAAAAACATGTAGAAGATGTTATGAATATTAGCAATGCAATTACAGAGGAAAAACAGACAAACACATAGCTACAGGAGGAACATAAGACGTAGATGAAGACTCCAAAGACTAATCTACCATCCAGAAAGGAAACCACAGGACTCATGCACACATTCATAAAGCGGTATCCATCGCAGCTCAATGTAATACAGAGAGCGTGAAATGGACCAAACTAAGGCAAACCCTCAACACCTGCGATAAGCCAGACAGAGCACTGAATCTTGACTTGGCAGGTACATACCACCTCTGGTTTGGTGTTCTTGTCTGGGTTTACTGGTTTGCTCCAGGTGCCTGTACCAGCCTGAAAGATTGTACGTTCCTGTGGCTTCTGCCGTAAGCTGCTCTCCCAACCGTATATTCCCCTAACGGAGCCCTATAGACCCATACATATGCACACAAGTTACACACATACGCTGTCACTCAGGTCACATGACTCCTACAGTGAAGTAATCAGTATCAGGGTGCCAAAGTACAGATATATAGAAAAGGAAAGGAAGATGTTAAACCAAGAGAGGTTAGTGTGATGATATGGTTGGTTTGTGTGTGCGCCGGTGTTTTTCTTTTCCTGTGATAACTGGATCTAATTAGTCTTAGTTTGCTTCATCTCAATGCAATGTGAAATAGTAGTCAGCAAAAGCATTCACTCCAAAAAGCCTGACCATTAGACTATAATTAGTTATAGACTGATACAGCTGAAGTCAAAAGTTTACATACACCTTGCAGAATCTGCAAAATGTTAATTATTTTACCAAAATAAGTGGGATCATACAACAATGACTGTTTGATTTTGAGATCCATCTTTTCACACTGAGGACAACTGAGGGACTCATATGCAACTATTACAGAAAGTTCAAAAGCTTACTGATGCTTCAGAAGGAAACAAGTTGCATTAAGAGCCAGGGGGTGAAAACTTTTGAACAGAATGAAGATGTGCACATTTTTCTTATTTTGCCTAAATATTATATTTTTCCCATTTAGTACTGCTCTTCAGAAGCTACAGAAGATACTTACATGTTTCCCAGAAGACAAAATAAGTTAAATGTACCCTGATCTTCAAATTCAAAAAGTTTTCTTTTTGCATCTTAATGCATTGTGTTTCCTTCTGAAGCAACAGTGAGTGTTTGAACCTTCTGTAATAGTTGCATATGAGTCCCTCAGTTGTCCTCAGTGTGAGTCTTACTTTGGTAAAATAATTAATTTTGCAGATTCTGCAAGGTGCATGTAAACTTTTGACTTCAACTGCATGTTGACCAGGCCAGATTATCAGTATTGCTGATAACCATTTGTTACTTTTATTCAGCAAGGGAACAATAAATAGACCAAAAGTGTGAAGATTTATAAACTGTTACAAAATATTTCTATTTAAAATAAATTGTTATTTTAAGGTTTCTATCAAAGAATCCTTTCCAGTTTTTAATTATTAATAATAATAAGAAAGGTTTCTTGAGCACCAAATCAGCAAATTAGAATGATTTGTGGAGGATCATGTGACACTGAAGATTAAGAGTAATGGCTACTGAAATTAAATTTTGCCATCACAGGGATAAATTACATTTTAAAAGTTATACAAATAGAAAGCAGTTATTCTTTCTAGAATAGAAAGAGTAATTCACAATATTACCGTTTTTCCCTGTATTTACGATCAAATACATGCAGCCTTGGTCAGCATAAGAGACTTCTATTAAAAACAGTTTTAAAATCGTACTGACAACAAATTTCTGACCAGTAGTATATTAAAAACATATACTTATACATTTTTTTAAATAAAGATTGAATACACTGAAAAAAAGAAAAAAAAAAAAACAAATTATATATATATATATGCCATTTTAACAGCCAATCCATTCTCAGTACCAGCTATTAACTAGCCGTTAAAATAACCACGTTGGTCAGCCCACTATTTACAGTGACACTCAGGAATGAACTCCTTGGTTGACAACACATTTGAAAACATTTCATCCAGCCAACTATTATTACCTCATTTAACGCGCTACTGATATCATCATTGGCTCCACCTTTTCTTAAGTCCATTTCTGTAGGGAAATAACATACTTTTAATAATTAAAATGAACAGGTTTACATTAATATATTTTAAAGTATATAAACCAAGAGCACAGATAGCAGCAATTACCATTACTCTGAGCACAGACAGAGCATTTACATTTGCAATTTCAATGCAATGGATCAACTTTCTTGAGCATTTAGGGTGGAAGCAAAAGAAGAAAGTTCAGACCAACAGACATTCGCCACCAGAAGTGATTGAGATTGTAAAGCATTATCCTGTAGCTTCTCTAGAACCTCTTAAACTGGTCTTAAGCATTTCATTCACACCTCTCTGACTGGTGATCTTCTGCAGTCGCACCACACACGGCTTCACTGTGTCTGAGTGTTGAACCATCTCTGGAAAACAACACATTGTTTCCATCAATCTAACCAGCCTCTGCTGGATCTGACTGGATAAAACTTTTAACTTTATATTAATATAGATTACAATTTAATAATTTTATTGTTCTTACTATGTGAAGTATATGACAGCAAGTTAATCCAAGAAAATATAGTATGAGGAGAACTCTTTAGCATCTGTGTTAATAACTTGCAAGCCAGAAGATGTTTCTACATCTTCATACATTTTAATCCAGATATTAGTCTTGCAGAGCTAGACATCTGGCTGTCGGCATAAGGCCGGCTTTACTTTGCAGCTTTTTCTGGCCAAGAACCGCGCTCTTAGCCGCTTTGCATTAAACAATACATCAAATCATCAATACTTCCAGATATTTTGAAAATATTAGAGCCTCTTATGGTCTTGGCAGTGACCAAATGAGCTGCTTCTCCCAATGAAAACAGGGAAAGCCATTGTCAGCCTGCTCTGACATGATCTGGTCCAAACTTTTTCCTCAGCAATGCAACTTTGAATATCTTTCAGACTGAATGTCATGAACCGCACAAAGCCCAATGATAAGTCAAAGTTTTTAGCTCTTCCCTACAAGTGCTAATCATAGCAGCACTTACCTTGGAACTACAATTTGGCATTCAAATGGACTAATAAAACCTCTGTGCGGCCTAATTTCCAGAAGTTACATATTTATTAGAGGGTCTGTGAGTGTTTTTCTGCTGTGTAGGTTTCTTTTTTCAGGCTTGCCAACTATTGTTGGAGACTGAGGATATATGTCATTATCAATGTGAATTGATTTGATGTGACTGTCAATGGCTTTTTTTAAATTAAGGCCTTACCTGATGTGCTGCCTCTGGTCTTTTTCATTCTCCCATTTCTGATAGGTGAACTCTTAACTTCAGTTTGCTCTAAAGAAGAGTCATCATTGGAATCCAGCTCTTTTGTCATATCTGTGTCACTTTCACTTGAACTATCATCCCAATGAGCAGCATCTCCATTTTCAACAGCCTATGAGCAAGTAAACCCATTTTAAATACATTGAGATAGATGGATAAGATGATAGAACGAACGATAGATAGAACTATAGATGATAGATAGAACACTAAACAAGAGATAGTTTATAAAAGCAAGGAAGCAGCAATCACACACAAAAAAATATACCTGTGTAAAGATCTTTTCTGCTTCAAGAGATGGACAGGGCAACACGAAAAAACAGAGGACAAGTCTCTTGAAGATGGATTCTGGTGGAAAAGTTGTGAGCACATTACACCAGTATCGCTCCAGAGATAGAGTTGAAGATGTGTCTTCTTCATCCTCTACAAGCTGGTACTCCAGGAACTCATCTGTGAGCTTAGCAGAATCCTCAGGTTTGGAGCAGATGCCAAATTGTATAGCAAGTTCAGTAATACTCTTTCCTGTGACCTTCAATCTTCCTGCCGGGCTGAGAAGCTGTGAAACGGCCCTCAGGACACTTTCGCTTAGAGGTAGATTGTCAGCGATGGAGGTCGTAAGAGTTTTGTAGAAAGCTAAACACTCATCATAAAACGCGTTCAGGGAATCTGCTAGTTCCTCTTCTCTGGCCGAGATGAAGTCTTCTACTACACCACCTAGACTGAGCTCAGTAGCAGGAAGGCATAAAGTTGAGTTCTCCAGGATGGCTGGGTCTCGTTCTTTCAGGTAGCGTATAACCGCTTGAGGGCGAAGAAAGCTGGAGGCGTACGAACGCAGAAGTCCACTTGCTTCTCGAAGGATCTGAACGAGATCAGCACGAACACAGCCTTTGCTTTGTTGCAGGTGTTGCTCGAAGGCACGGAGTGGTCCAAGAGAATGATCCAGAAACATCAAGGTGATCCTAATTTTAGGATTCTCCAATTGCGAACAAATTAGCTTGGCTTTATCATTACTTTCATCGCAGGAAGTGAAGTATGATACCAAATCACTCCACATTCCAAGCATCCTTTGAACGAGCACACAAAACTCCTCACAACTGTGTGAGAGGGGAGCGCTGGTGTCTTTTAGTCCATCAATGCCTGCAAACAGCGTCTTGAGGTTGTCGTTGCTGGTGGAACAAGTTGAGAAGTGTTCATAGATGTTGGCAATAAGTTCCTGAACCTGAGTGGAGTGAGCCTGTAGGCCAGCACTGCAGGCAGTGTCAGGTACGCTGTAAAGTCCACCAAGATCAATCACCTGTTGGTTGAGCTCCTGAATCTGCGACACAACACTTCCTGAGGTCCGTTCCTGGTCATTAACGTAGAACGCTACCATGTTGCCAGCAGGAAGCTCGAACTTTTGGAGGACACTGAGTAAACTTTTAGATACAGAGCTATCATCTTCAGCCTGAAAGACGTCAAGGAGACGGATGCAATACCTTGCTTGCTTTTCTTCAAAAAAGCCTACTAGCACCACGTGGCAGAAGGTTCTTTCTCTGCTTTCTGCATCGAGAGGCACCTGCCCGTATATGTAGATACAGTACGGATTCATCTTACAAGCTGAAATAATATCATTTGGATAATTTAGGCCGAGGATGTAGCTTGCAGTACGCTGGGAGACTTTGTTGATCCTTGAGGGTAAACTGGAGAGGCAATGGTTTTGAATAAAAAGAAGCATGGTGTCACTACAGGAAAGTGAATTTAACCCTCCCTTCTCATGCTTCATATGCTTCTGAGTCTGCTGGTGTTGCTTCACATCAAAAAAACCTGCTTGTAAAGTGATATTGTGGTCACACAAAGTGCAGTAAGCACAGTTGTCTCCCATATCGCTGGCTCTGATCCATTTGAAGGTTTTTTGCCATTTAGAATTGTAAGTCACAGGTTGTTTCTTTCCATTCAATTCCATATCTTTGTCAGACTCATCTCTGACTCTGCCTGTATAAATCGGAAAACAAGTTATGACACAGATTTCCTAGTCTTATTTATGTTTTTATAGATATTGGGGCATATTTTAACATTCTCCATGATTTGGGGAAAATGAATAAACCAAACAGTAAAATTCACATACCAAAACAAAAATATGAAAGAAATAATACAAATAAAAACAGAATGTACAACAATGGAGGCTCACCAGATTCACGTGGAGTTTTCCAGGATTTTGGAGACCTAACAGGGTCATCTACCTGCACAATATCCTGACCACTACGAGCTTCAACTGGGTTGTACTCTCTCCCTTGCTTCTCATTGGCAAGGAAAAACTTTTTGAACCATTTCAGGAAAGTGAAATTGGGTCTAAACTTTCCTGTGAGAAGCTGCTTCACAGGGATTCGCTGAAAGAGGAAATAAAAATGAAGAACATCAATGTACTGTAATAATCTCGCAAGACAACTTCGCAAATTATACAAGATTTACATTTAAATATCCAACGTGTAATTTCTGTACCACTAAACAGAACAACAGCAACATAAGAAATATAACCAAACTGACACATATTAGCATTTACAATTTTACATCCATGAGGATTGATGGGATTAAAAGAATAGGTTAGGGTAAATCTGACCTCTTTCACGCCTGATTTTCGGAAAGCCGTCTGCAGGAGACTGTAGTTCTGTACAAAATCAGACCTTTTTTGGGACTCAAACTTTACTTTGCTCATGTCGATGGACCCTGGGAAGAGCAAGTCCATAAGCTGGCAAAAACACGCACCTGAAAAGAAAAAAAAGAAAGCAACAACCATGCAAGTTCAGTTTAAAGCTGTTGGCAATGAGTAGATATTAACTAAATAAAATTTAAACAGTACCTGAACGACATTGCTCCACTTGAGTAAAATTAGTTTGTAATGTTTCGTTCATCCAGGACAAAACCTCATAGCGACTGCACTTGTCATCAGGGTTATTGGGGTCCAGACTAACATTCGTAGCCATCTTATGCTTTCAAAAGCAAAATAATAATGCATGTGAGACAGCAATTAGAAGAAAAAGTAAGTACATTGGACATTTGAAATCATAGAAAAGTGTTTGTAGTTTTATGGTTACATTTAAGGTATGACACTAAACTACTAAAAAAGGCAACTTTGCTCACATATATAAATTTTTGGGGTAAAGAGACTTATTCAAATATATATGTGACCCTGGCCACCCCAAAAAAAACAGTCATTAGTAGCATGGATGGGTCAAAATTATTTATTATATATATTATCATTAGGTAAAGATCATGTTCCATTTAGATATTTTGTAAATTTCTTACCATAAATATATCAAAACGTAATTTTTGATTAGTGATATGCATTGCTAAGAACTTCATTTGGACAACTTTAAAGGCAGTTTCTCAATATTTTTATTTTTTTTGCACTCTCAGATTCCAGATTTTCAAACAGTTGTATCTCAGCCAAATATTGTGCTATCATAACAAAACCATACATCAATGGAAAGCTTATTTATTTAGCTTTTAAATCTCAATTTTGAAAAAATTACCTTTATGATTGGTTTTGTGGTCCAGGTTCACATATGAGATGTAAAAAGTTAAGTTAGTCTCAGAAGAATATGAATAATATCTTGTAAAGTTGCATGTTTGAGGCATAATGTTTAATAAATGTTTTGTATTTTGAAGTCTAGTGAGCCTAGTCTGGCTCATGTTGTACTTCCTCAAAACTAAAAAGACTACAGCCTCTCTTGCGTCAGCGTGCCGAGTTAAACAACTCCTCCCCAGTTCACGAAAATCTCGCGGGGTATTTTTTGCCGCGAATACAGCACGCTTAAAAGTGGCTTTCACTTTTACAGGTTTTTAACGGATGAACATGGATCGCAATTGGTACACTTTGGATCGCAAACAATGAGTGCACGAAATCCAATAAAAGTGATGAAATAAACACTTGATGTAATAAACAACCCAGCAACATGTATTTAGATATTTAGCGTTTGATTTATTTGTGCAATGACATTATCAAATTGTGGTGCTTTATAGCATTCGATTCTTTTATAATTTTGTCAGCGACCCTGTCTTTTTGAACCCTTTCAAAGCAATTGGATTAACGCTAACGAAACTGAAATGTTATTTCATTTGTGTGATTTTAACTTTGCAGGTCGCTTAACCCAGACGTAAACGGCTAGCATGCAGTGCAAAACATGTTTGCAAATAACGACGATTTAGTAACCCCTTTTTTATAAACCCTACCCGTGTTCTCATTGTATTAAGACCGGTTGCCTTTGTTGGCATGTCTTTGTGTAACGTTAGCTGTAATGGTCGCTCAGATACAGCGAAACTGTATGGGACGATGAAATATAAAAATGCTTCCTGTTTCAATACAATCGTAACTCTGCACAAAATATGACAAATTGTAGCGTGCTTTTAAAAAACATCAAATATGTCCTACCTTATTTGTACCTTGGACCCGGAGACCTCGCTACTCCCCAGTCTAGAAGATAATCCCAAATCTCTACCCCAGTGCCTTCCCCCAACATATGCATTGCGCTGACAAGGATTGGCCTGTAGAAACCAAAGTAGGAGGTCCTATAGTGCATTAGCTAGGTAGCTAGCTAGGATTTCTCACGTACGAAATAGCGTATTGTTGTTCGGCGACAACGCTATTTTCACGTCAAGATACAGATGTGAAACAAGTCTGAACTTGTGTCCAGTTGTTTAATTCGTAACCATTAGTGACGACTCTGGTGCCAAGAACAGGCACTCGCGGTTTTTGTCGCAGAGTTCAAAAATATATATTTTTACATTGTGTTGTTAGTGTTTACACTATAAAAAACATATTTTTAAGGCTTAAAATTATAGAGTAAAATAATAAAAATGAAAAAAAAAAAAAAACCTCTGAAAGTATAACAATTTTGGCTTACTAAGGTTACTATGATGCCATGATCGCCTGGGCAACTTCTTTACTTACTGCAGAACAGTGATTAACTTTTTACCTAATCTTTTAAAACGAACTGTCAATCATTTCTGAGACTTTTAAATGACACGGGCAGCGGTGCATCGAAGATCGGTCACAAACGGAAGCCGCGTGGCGGGCACGCGCAAAACGGTTGGTGAGCTCAATAATGAATTAAATAGATTTACATTGGTAAATTTTGGGTTAATGTGTATATCAGTACCCTCAGTGACCAAACGTACGTTTGGAATTGCGTCTTTTTTATTGTCAAACACAGATAAAGCGTACTTTTAAAAAGTTTAAATATTATCACGTTTTGCTCCAGTATACTTTATACAGTAAACAATGAGAGGTTAGTGACACTGAAATGGCGGCCGGTGCGCCGTGAGTTGAACGCGTGTTGATATGGCGCCAGAAAAGCTTCGGGAAAGGGGCTCGTTTTTCACCGCCTAAAATGGCGGGGCAATTTGAATGGGTTCCTCTACGGTCTATAATAGCGACAGCGAGTGGGTTTTTGTACGTTAAGACCGTAATTTGGTTCCACATTTACTAAACAAAAGCAAGATGACCCTGCAAGTTTGTTAAGCTCAATTTAGTCCGCTGTTTGCGACCGCAACATGTTTACATTAAGCCACACAACACATGATTTGTGTTTTCCATTCTAACCTATTCTGGAAGACAGTCAATCTCGGGCAAACTGGCTTTTTATCATAAACATAGTTACGTAAATAAAGTATATTGAATCTTGCCGAGAAATAAATGTTTCAGAAGTACAAAAGCACAACCCCCTTCATGCCAGCGCTGGATGAAATAAGGAGGAAGAAATATGGACAAACCCACCACTTGGGTTAAATGTACCTATTGCTTAAAAATGACTATATTTCTTGCTTAAAATGAACCCCAAATAGGTTGGAAATTAACATGCATTAATACGTTCAATAAATTACTGCTGATCTAGTAATCATATGTCTGATTTTTAATTTGCAACCTATTTTGGGTTCATTTTAAGCCAGCCATATAGAAATTTTTAAGCAATACATTCTTAAAAATTAAGGTGCTTCAGAATGCCATAGAAGAACCTTTTTATCTAAATGGTTCCATTAAGAACCTTTAACATCTGAAGATCCTTTCTGTTTCACAAAGGTTCTTTGTGGCGAAAGAAGGTTCTTCAGATTATAAAAAGGTAAGAAAGAGATGGTTTTTTGTGGAACCAAAAATGGTTCTTACATGGCATCGCTGTGAAGAACCTTTTAAAGCACCTTTATTTTTAAGAGTGTAGTTGAGTTGAATAAAACTACTCAAAAGGTTAGGTTAAACATTTAACCCAAGCTGGGTTTGTCTATACTTTACTCAGCACTGGGTTGTTTTTATTAAATTTTGTCCACTAACAAAAGTCTATACAAAAGATTTCTGTAATTGTAAAATCATTTAACCCAAATGTTGGGTTTGTCCATATTTCACCCATGCAGCATTTTGTTTAACATAAAGTGACAGTCATTAGCATGTTAATACTTCAAATACGTAAATTAAAATAGAAAGAGAAAGTGAAAATAAAGTTAAAGAGTTACCCAGTTTGACAGAGTTGGATCTAATCTGGTTTGGAGACGATCCCTTTAAAACACAATTGCGTTTTTGTTTTAATTTGTTTAAAGGCAAAGCACCTGGACAAACAGGACAGGTGAGCTTCCACTCATGTCAAACAGACCAGGAATTGTTTTTATTTTCTTTCTCCCACTCACTCACCCACTCTCTCTTTCTTTCACTTAATCTTTATCCCTTTTGACTTTTTCTTTCAAGAATACATTTTTGAAGCTGTTTTGTGTAATTGTGTTTCTCTTATCTCATTTGCAGATACAGCTATAGGAAAGACATTTGTTGGATAATTTCCCAATGAAGCTTTGTGGCAGTATCAAATTTACTCTGCGCATTATACCAGCACAAAAACAATATTGACACAGTCAACACTGTGAGAGTTTGGGACAAGGCTATCTGCTTTTCTAACCAATGGTAGAGTTCAGGAAACCTGTTTGAAAACAACTATTTTTGCAGTTCTGTTTGGTGATTATAGCTATGATTATGAGATAGGAATTCAGATAGGAATTCCAGTGATAGAAGGAAATTTAGAAAACGGCTACGTTTTACAGACAATTTCTGTTTTTTCAAAAGAGCCTGAAGCTTTAACCCTCAACAACAGATTGGAAATGAGAGCAAATTGAAAAAGCTTATCACAAGAGAGAACAGGATGTAGGAGCAAAATCAGGTTATGTGTTTTAACGTTTATGTTAAATTATTGAAGTTTAAGTCCAGTGAAATACGGAAGCCTAAACTGAAATGAGTTCCTTATCAGAAGTGAAAGAGGCAGTCAGCGATCCCTATCATGCACGGTGCTCGACAAAACAACAGTGGTCTTTATCTCCTCTCTTTCCTGTCCCCTCCAGATGTGTGCTGTTTGAAACTGAAAATAACGGTTTCACTACAACCTACCTTAAACCCACACATAAATCACTCTAATGCATATTTCACAATGTCTCTTTTGGCACACCGGAGAAAATGACAATTGAACTTATGTTTGAGTTAACATGCTGTTTCTCTTGTGGTTCCATGTAGCTGTCTGCAAGTTTGTAAAGAACCACTGTTTTTATAACTGAAAACACTTGGGATACCTGGATCTTTCACAGCAATGGTGAAATGAAAGTTGTCATCATTTACTCACCCTCACGTTTCTCCGATCATTTATCTGTAGAACACACAAGGAAATATTCTGATGACTGTGGTTCTGTTTTGCAATACTGAGTATTTTAAGCACCAAAAAGAACTCCATGAAGTAACCAGGAAAGAGATACATACATGTACTGCAAACAAGCTGTGTAGACTTGTTAAAAGAAAAAAAAAAAAAAACAGAATTAGTCAAATTAGTTAAGTTAATCATTTAGACAGTTTTTAAAAAACCATTAAATTATTCAAGATCTGACTTAAAAGAATAATTCATTCATAAATCAGACATTGCACTGCTCTCATAAATGTTTAAACTAAAGTAGATGTTAAAACTTTAGGTAAACATCAAGTGCACATCCTATGAAAGGTTTAGGTAAAAGCAATATTTTATCCAAAAATGAAAATTACCCCATGATTTACTCACAGATTACGATTTATAAAGTTTTAAATATGGTTATTTTTCTTACACAAATGCATCGCTTCGCTTCAGAAGGCATTTAATAAACCCCTGGAGCTGTGTGGAGCACTTTTTATGATGGATGGATGCACTTTATTAGACTTCAAAATCTCAACACCCATTCACTGTTATTATAAGGCTTGGAAGAGCCAGGACATTTTTTAATATAACTCCGATTGTATTTGTCTGAAAGAAGAAAGTCATATACACCTAGGATGGTTTGAGGGTGAGTAAATCATGGGGTAATTTTCATTACTATCGTTTTAATTTTTTTTTTTTCTTTCTCGGATTAAAGCGTGAAAACTTCAGTTTATTGTATTTGCATGAAAAACATCTTCAAAATATTTCCAATTTAGTTCTGTCAAAAAAAAGTCATAAAAGCTTTTTTGTTTGTTAGTTTGGATTTTTTTTTTTTTTTAAAAAAAGCTTTTTGTATTCAGTAATTCTAAATAGTGAAGTGACAAATCAATTTTTAAAAAGGTACAAATGTTTCATAGTCTCTCTGTTAATATGAGTTTATAACATGTTTTTGTGTGTGTTTAATAGTTTTAGATGGAGCATTTCACACAACAGTACACAATACAGATTCAATCGCTTTAAAAATAGTAGCAAACTGAAAAGTGCTTTCTAACAGGAATGCTCCACTCTCGCCTTCAGCCGTAAATGAACCTAAGATCTCAGACAGCTCATCACATCACTGACCTCACTATTGAGATGGCAAATCCTATCTTACTCAGTGCTAGTCAAGCCTGCTCTAGACCACAACAGGGTCACAGGGGTCAAGGTAAGCATTGTGTTATCAAGAAGCAACGCCCTGTGAGTGACAGGAAAGAGTGAGTCTGGTTCCAACAAACTTCAAGAAAAACAGCCGCTGAATGGGGTTGCAGTCAGTGAAATTTCACAGGCACAAAAAGGCCTACTGTTTATTGTTGTTAGTGTAACAGAGTTATTTTGGTTGTATTATTTTCACTCAAAATCCCCCTTTCTTCTATTGAGTAATGTAATTTAGTTATTTCATATTGTTATATATTGTTTTATTGTTCTGAGTTAAGATGTATATGATTTTCAAGATTTGTTCAGAAAGTGCATTGTCACTTTAAGAGTATATACTTGTTCGCGCGCACGCATCGCTCGCTCAGTTCACTTCCTTCTGAGCAGAGAGAAGGTTGTCTCGTGGTTAATCGAGACATTAAACGGTGTTGTTAATGAGGAGAGTCACAAAATTCATGTTTTCAACGTATTCCCCATTTATGCAGGCAGAAAATAAAGACAGTGCCAAGCAGTGAGTGGTCTAAAGTTCTTTATTGGGTGACATCAACACAACGCAGAGCGGATTCCCCTTGCTTGGGACCCGTTACAATGGTGCCGTGACCTTTTAAGGATCCATCTGAAGATCGACGCCTGTTCGTTCGCCGTGGGAAGCTGCAGTGACTGGTTTTAGGTATTTTTCAAAGACAGAAGGACTATTTTATATGAAGTGAAGTGGACTATATTTTTTTTCTCTCAGAAGACACATCATCAACTTGAATTCAGACTTTCGAACAATCCATTAGCTGACTGATTGCTGTCATCAACTTATGCTGCTCCGAACGATATTTCAGTTTGTTTATTGTTCTAAATTTGAAGTTAACTGATTGTTACAATACAGAAACATGGCAGAGGGTATTAGTAGCTTTGCTGAAGAGATGAATGACAATGAGGTGTTTGACCAAAGTAACCAGTTTGGTAGGGGAAGGGGTCTTTTTAGAATACCTTCTGAACCGAGAATGCCAGTGTCTACTAGCAGAGCATTCGATACACCTGTTCTGACTTCCACAAGATATGTTGATCGTGCCATGGCAAGTCCAGTTAACCAAAATCCAGATTTGAGTTTACTCATAAATGAAATAGCTGAAAAATTGGGACAGTCCATTACCGCTCAGCTACGTTCTGATAAAAGTAAACACGGTAGTAATTCTGAACAGCCAACTGAGATGACACTGTCTAATGTCAAACTAGTAATGCAGTCAGATGTAAAAGAGCCACCAATATTCAGGGGTGATGGCTCAGATAAACTTACTGTACAAGAGTGGGAAAATCTCATGTCCTTATATCTGAGGAAACGTGCTATTCCAATTCATGAGCAGTCACAAGAAATATTGGATAGGCTAATGGGGAAAGCAGGTGATGTAGTGAGAATTAAATTGCGTAATTACACATCTGTTGACTGCACCAGTGACCCGCACTTGATCTTTGACATTTTAAAACAGCATTTCAGCACAATCACCTACTCTAGTATGCCCCTAGCCGATTTTTACAATACTTTACCGATGCCGTACGAAGATGCAATGGAGTATTGGATCAGGCTGAACAAGACAATGGAGGTGGCAAAAGAATGCTTGGAGAGACAAGGTCGGCGCATTTGTGATCCGAGTCATGAGATCAGTATGATGTTTATCAAGCATTGCCCAGATCAGTCTCTTTCTAATGTCTTCAAATTCAAATCAGCAGAGAAATGGTTAGCTTGTGAGATACAGGAGAGACTAGATGAACATATGCAAGAGAGGAAAGCTAAGACTTTCGCTAATTCACACAGCTTGAATACAACTGAGCGTAGAGTTTGCACTCAGAGTCCGAATGTTGTTGAGACAGCTGCACCTAACCCCACCTTGTCTGTTTCTCCTTCTCCCATGACGCAGTCTGGCAGTGACACTGATTGTATGAAAAGCCTAGTGAGTCTATTGGACCGTCTCGTCATTCAGCAGACCCAATTCCAAGCTAGCCCTCATCATCAAGCTACAACGTTTCAGACTTACCGCAAACCATGCAGGGTTTGTAGATCTTTGGATCATTCAACAGTGTCACATTGTAGACAGGATAACAGATGTCTGAAGTGTTTAGCTCCTGGGCATTGGAAAAAGGACTGCCCTCAGCGAGCTGATCGTCACCAACATCATTTGAACAGTGAGGCTAGCAGACCACCTCACCAGTTAAACTAGACAGCCCACATCATGGAAGGGGTGGTGTGGGTACGGATGCAAAATTCCTTCATGAAGAATACGATCTTGCCCAGCTCTATGAGAAAAACTGTAATAGTGCTCCTGAGGGGACCAAAATAGTTGTACAATCTAGTCAAAAAGTTGAAGCCTTCAGTAGCCTTTTCTATGTTCCTGTGTGTGTCAATGGCCATGTTCAACTTAACGGAATGATTGATTCTGGTTCTATGGCATGTACAATCAGCAAAAATGCTGTGGAGAAAATTGGATCTGCTGGCGTCTTGCCTGTAAAGAAGTGCTCGGAAGAAAACATTGTCTTGGTCGGCTGTGGAGGTCAGCAAACCCAGCCTGAGGGTTTCTATGATTTGGAGATCCAGTTCTTTGGCATCCAGTGTGTTGTCCCTTGTTTGGTCGTGCCCGGCCAACGTGATGATCTTATTCTGGGCTCTAATATCATCAAACACTTGATTCATGAATTGAAGAAAAACAGTGATTATTGGGACATTGCTTCTAGACCTGACAATAAGTTTGATGGAGAGATTCAGCGGTTCTTGTCAATGTTTACAGGTGTTGAACGTTGGAAAGGAGAAACTGTCCCTGATAAAATAGGCACTGTCAAACTCACTCAGGCAGTGGTACTTTTGCCAGAGCATGAACATTTGGTCTGGGGCCGTTTGCCACCTAATGTGCCCATGTCACCTGGCAGCACAGTGATTGTTGAGCCGACCAATTCTAAAGCTATGCCCCGAGATATTCTGGTTGGTCGTCTAGTTACGCCACTCTGGGGTGACAGATGGGTGCCTATGACAGTTGTGAATCCGACAAATAAAGTGGTCACATTGAAAAGGAACAGCAAAATGGCTGATGTGTTTCCGTGTATTGCATCTGAAGATTTTGAGATTTTTCAGGGTCTGCACGTTACTCCAGTGGAAAGCAAGCCAGATGATTCACGTAACTCCTCTGCAGTTACTCACATTGACAAAAATCTGTTTAACCTAGGTCTTGGGGATATTGACATCAACTGGAGTCAGATCAGTGATGATTGTAAATCTAAACTAACCCAGTTACTAGCTGACTATCAAGACATCTTCTCCAAGCATCCATTGGATTGTGGTGAAGCCATAGGATATGTGCACCGCATACGACTGACGGATGATCGACCCTTCCGCTTGCCTTATAGGCGAGTGCCTCCTGCCCACTATGAAAAATTAAGACAAGTTCTCACTGACATGGAAGAAAAAGGTATCATCAGGAAGTCTTCAAGTGAGTACGCATCACCATTAGTGATGGTGTGGAAAAAGGATGGTGGATTGCGTATTTGCACAGACTTCAGGTGGTTAAATGCCAGAACCGTAAAAGATGCACACCCCTTGCCTCACCAGGCTGACTGCCTTGCTGCGCTTGGAGGAAATTGCTTCTTCAGCACAATGGACCTCACATCAGGGTTTTATAATGTTCCGATGAAAGAAGAGGACAAGAAATATACAGCTTTCACTACACCTCTAGGCCTTCATGAATATAATCGAATGCCGCAGGGGCTTTGTAATAGTCCAGCCTCCTTCATGAGGATGATGCTTGGGATTTTCGGAGACTTGAATTTTTCAAAGCTTTTGTGCTACCTTGACGATCTTCTCGTTTTTGCACCATCTGAAAGTGAGGCTCTGTCCAGGCTGCGTACAGTGTTTCAGAGGCTGAGGGACAACAATCTGAAACTTTCCCCTAAAAAATGTCATCTTCTTCAAAGACAAGTAAGATTCCTTGGTCATATCATTGACAGTGGAGGTGTGTCTGTTGATCCAGCAAAGGTGGAGGTCATCACAAGGATAACAGCACAGGATCTAATGGACAATGATGGCTGCACACCATCTGTCAAAAGGATAAAGTCTTTCCTTGGCATGGTATTCTATTACCAACACTTTATTCCTAACTGCTCATCTGTCTCTAAACCTCTTTTCAGTCTTACAGCCGGACAGAAAAGAAGAGGAAAGTTGTCCAAGGACAGGAAATTTCAAGGCACCTACCGTAAACTTGCCCCTTCGGATTGGACTGCAGAGTGTCAGGTCGCTTTTGACAAACTTAAGGCTGCTTTACTGGAGTGTGTCATGCTTGCTCATCCTGACTTCAATGAGCCCTTCATTCTTTCTGTTGATGCCTCATTGGACGGGCTAGGGGCTGTACTGTCGCAAGTGCCAAAAGGAGAACTCCAAGCCAGACCAATTGCTTTCGCAAGCAAGACCCTCAGTACATCGCAGCGCAGATATCCTGCTCACAGACTCGAATTTATGGCTCTAAAGTGGAGTGTATGTGAGAAGTTCAGCCATTGGCTGAAAGGCCACAAATTTACCATCTGGACAGATAATAACCCTCTCACATACCTCCTAACTAAGCCAAAACTTGATGCATATGAGTTGAGATGGGTTTCAAAACTTGCGGCATACACTTTTGACTTGAAACACTTGCCCGGAAAAGCAAATGTTGTTGCAGACACCTTGAGTCGTGACCCCTTTGTTGAGCCAATTGGACGGAGACTGTTGAGTGAGCCGTATTCTTCCTTAATGCGGGAGGCCAATGGTGTGGGCGAAGATTCTGTCCATGATGTTTTCAGGGTCAGTAGCCAAGTTCAGCCGAATCAGCCCATGAAGTGTCTTTCAAAAAGTGCTGACTACAACATGGAGGAAATCAGAGCTCTTTGTCAGTCTCACTGCAGTTGGACAGATGGAGCAGAGTCCAGAGCCCTTCATTTAGTCCACCATGTTCAGAAGATATCAGGTTGCCAGGAAACTTTACCAGTGTTCTCTGCCCAGGAGCTTAAGGAGAGCCAACAGGAAGATCTGACAATATCCAAAGTGTTATCATTCTTGATTAAACGGAGATGTCCATCGAGAAGAGAAAGACATGGTGCCAGTGCTCAAGTGCTGAGACTGTTAAAACAGTGGAATAAGTTGGAAGTTAGAGATGATGTAATGTACAGAGTGACGAAAGATCCTTTGTCTAAAAAGAAAAGATTCCAGTACGTGCTGCCTGGTAGTCTGAAGAACAAAGCTCTGTCTGGTATTCATGATCTCGCAGGCCATCAAGGGCAGGACCGTACTCTTTCACTTGCAAGACAACGTTTTTATTGGCCTGATATGGAAAAGAATATCAGGGAATATGTGAAATGCTGTCAAAGGTGTGTCTTTGCAAAGACACCTGAACCTGCTGCTCGTGCCCCTTTGGAGAGCATCAAGAGCTCAGCCCCGATGGAGTTGGTGTGCATTGATTTCTGGTCAGCAGAAGATAGTAAACAGTGTTCGGTGGATGTCCTCGTAGTTACTGACCACTTCACCAAACTTGCTCACGCATTCCCTTGCATCAATCAAACAGCAAAGCAAGTTGCAAGAAAGCTTTGGGACAATGTGTTTTGTATCTACGGGTTTCCAGAACGAATACACTCTGACCAGGGCACCAATTTCGAGAGTAACCTCATAGCCGAGCTTCTTCGTCTAGCTGGTGTTGCGAAATCTCACACAACAGCTTACCACCCAATGGGCAATGGTGGCACGGAGCGCTTTAATAGAACATTGGGTAACATGCTTAGATCACTTCCCTTGAAAGCAAAACACCAATGGCCACAGCAGATCCAAACCCTCACATTTGCCTACAATGCGACCATTCATGAAACCACAGGTTATGCACCCTTCTTTCTGATGTTCGGCCGCATACCCAGACTTCCAGTTGACATCATGTTCAACCAAGTACTTGATAACCCTGAAGTTGCCGATTATGACTCTTATGCCAAGTCTTTACTGTCCTGTTTGAAAAATGCTATGCATATTGCTCAGAAGCATTCCTCTGTCGAGCAACAACATCAAGCTCATCAGTACAACAAGCGTGTTAAAGGCACTCACTTGTCAGTGGGAGATCGAGTATTGGTCGCTAATAAATCAGAACGAGGCAAAAGGAAGTTGGCCGACAAATGGGAAGACGGAGTGTTCAGTGTTGTTGAAGTGAATCCTGACATCCATGTTTATAAGATAAGGGATGCAACAGGCCGCACTAAAGTTGTGCATAGGAATCTTCTGCTGGAAGTGAATTTCTTGCCAATTCCTGGTATTGATGAAGAGCCAAGTTCCAGTGAACCTGATCAACCGTTGATCTTTGTGGAGTCTGATCAGAATGGAGTGGATCAGGTGACAACACCAAGTGAGACCGAGAGACCGGACTTGTATGACTCAAATGTAGAGATGTCAACTGTTTCGTCTACTGAGAGTTCAATTCAGTCTTCTTTTGATTATTCAGATGAACTTCCTGTCTGTGAACCGGAACTCAGTCCTGTGGCTCACATGACTCTACCTGGTGACTTAGAACCCTCTCATCAGTCAGATGTGGTAGACACAGTGAATGCAGACATCACTCCATCTCCTGGTGCTGCCAATGAATTGTCTACAAATGAAAGACATGCACAACATTCAGATGAGATTGCACAAAACTTACCTCCCTCTCCTGACTTAGTCTGCAGTGATTCATTGCTGAAGCCTGATGCACATGCTCATGCTGATCTTGTTAAACCTATTAGAACAAGAGTTGGGAGAATAGTTAAATCTGTAAACAGATTGATTGAATCTATGGTGCAGATACCAGTTTCAAGAGTTCAAGATGTTTAAATTGAGAATTGATTTCAAAGTCTTAGTAATCTGATGTACTGACAATGTTTGTGTCACATGTCAAGTTTAATAGAGCCAAGTGCGGTGTGGCGTATTAGGCGTCACATTAACTTAAAGGGAATATGAGACTTGATCAATCTCTTATTTTCCTAAACCTTGAAATTGAGGTAACTTCTATGTTGGTTGCGTGGATTAGATTTGCGATTCACTTGTGCCAGTAATGTGTGTTAATTAAGAATGTCTTTCTGGTACATTGAAAGATTTTGGTGAAAATAAGGAGGGGTGAATGTAACAGAGTTATTTTGGTTGTATTATTTTCACTCAAAATCCCCCTTTCTTCTATTGAGTAATGTAATTTAGTTATTTCATATTGTTATATATTGTTTTATTGTTCTGAGTTAAGATGTATATGATTTTCAAGATTTGTTCAGAAAGTGCATTGTCACTTTAAGAGTATATACTTGTTCGCGCGCACGCATCGCTCGCTCAGTTCACTTCCTTCTGAGCAGAGAGAAGGTTGTCTCGTGGTTAATCGAGACATTAAACGGTGTTGTTAATGAGGAGAGTCACAAAATTCATGTTTTCAACGTATTCCCCATTTATGCAGGCAGAAAATAAAGACAGTGCCAAGCAGTGAGTGGTCTAAAGTTCTTTATTGGGTGACATCAACACAACGCAGAGCGGATTCCCCTTGCTTGGGACCCGTTACATTAGTCTAGTGGTGTATGAAGCACAGATACACGGAAGTCACTTTCTAACCAAGGAACTTTCTGCTGAAATATCCATGACCAACTGCATTAGCAGTTAAACTGTTTTTAATGAGTCTTACAACTTATTGTACTGTGGGTAGTATTGAGCAGTGTTAGGTTTTGAAACCTTCAAAACGTCAACTGAGAAAGTGTATGTTCGTTAGGTAACTGTCTGTGTTTTTAGAGGGAATGGTTGGGATAAAATCCCTACAAGAAAGTCTAAGGACGATGAATGAGAGCAGTAAGCAACTGAGGCGGGGAAAAGACAGAAAACAATACTAGAGGTCAGATCCTGACAGGTGTGATCAAACTCATCACAAGCTCCCAGGATAAGGGAACTCACAGCCACCACAGGGGGTCACAGTGCACTTGTCACAGCCAATCAGACACAGCCACAGCATGAGTGCTGCCTGTGTTTGAGTCTCCTCACTGTGAGACTTTTCTAGCCAATCATCTTGATTGATTTTGGGTTTGACTGACAGGGATGAGGCAAGGAATTGCAAAGCATGTAATAAAGGTCAATGGAGCTAGAAGCGGTGTTGTAAACTGCTCTGGACATGTGTATAAAACCTAAAAGATGTCCAAATCTCATCTGTGTGTTTACTTTAAATTTACTAATTCATATGTGGGATTTAGTCAAATTTTTGGTTTTAAAACTTAAAACTGTGTCAGAAATTATCCAGGGGCTAAGGGCAAAAATGCCACAAAAGAAACCAAAATACCCCAGGTAGCCTATTCAAAATGTGCAGATACTACCACTTAAGTTAATAAGTTAATTTCCTACACTGTCAGTGCATTCCTCAGTACTACACAAGCACCACTTCTAGTTAAAGCAGACATGAATATTGTTAATGTGTGACTGAGTTAGCTCATGTGGGAGGGTGTAAGTTGAGGCCAAGAGAGTCATAAACACACTTTGGCTTTGAGGTCATTGTGTTATTCTTCAATGGGGTCAACACAAGGTTTTAACTATTGTTCACAGACTGGGAGTCTCTTTAGAGAAACCTGTACATACAGGCTACATATATTCACACGTGTTGTCTCTTTCTTACCATTTACTTTTAGACCTTGTGCTGTTTTGTCATTTGAAATCCAAGGACTGACATTTATTTTATTCTAAAACCATGAGGCAAACACATGGCCATTGTGTAGCAGTTACTTCCCCTCATGGAAGAAACTCCACCTGCTGGAAAATGTGTTTCAAAGGTACAATGTATAGAATGCCTGGTTAATATATACACAGAGCGACCTCTATGGGGCATGTGTGGTCGTTACAACATCTATTAGTAGAGCCCAAATGCAGCCAGCCATTCGTCCGTTTTCTGAAGTGTTTTTTTTTGGCTTCGATGGTTCAATGAAGAGCCTTTAACATTAACGGAAATTTACCACTGCACCAAAGGTTACTTAGTGGAGAAAGGGTCTTTACTATGTTTTTAAACGTTCTTCTTAAACGTGTTCTTTTAAATACAGTTGACTGAAAGGTGATTGGGGGAAAACAAAATTGTTTTTCTATGGCATCACTGCGACACCACCATTTTGGAACTTTTATTTTTAAGAGTGTATATCCAGCTTTTTTTTTTCTGCAAGATCTCTGTTAAAGATCTTTTGATCTGGAAAGCATCTGCTGTGTTCAAACGTCTGGCAGACGTCTGTAAGATGTCAGTTTTACATACATTGTAAATCCTAAACATCTTAAAGACATCCAATAGATGTCTATTTGACATCTGATAGGAAATGTCCAAAAGACATATTGCAGATGAGCAAGCTACATAAAAAAATATGTCTTGCAGATGTAAATGCAGACGTCAAATAGACGTCTCCAGGATGTATGTGTGCTATCAGGGTTTTAACATGGATTTCTATGGAGACCGGAACATAAAAGCACCCAAACAGATGTTAGATTTTATCATGGCGCTGCTCATCGGTCACTCAGGAAAAAGGGAGACAATGATAAGAATAACAATGTGCAGTAAACTGTTTTCACTACAAACCAGTGTGCTCATAATTAAGATAACACATTAAAATAACATGGTAAAACACACCAGTTTTAAATATCAAGCAGCAAAACAAGCTGTTTTGTACAGCTAAAAATAGCTGGAAAGCCAGACCCATAAAATTTACAAATGGTTGCGCCCACTCTATTTAAAATTAATATTACTGTTAATAATAATGAGTAATGTAATTTACGACAATTATTTTATAAATCACTATAAATTAATACAAATCAACATTTTCAGCAATAATTTAAGACTTCCTCTGCAGGATCCCTATTGTGCTCCGGCCACGATACTCTGCTGCACCCCCAGGAGTCAAACACATGCACACACACACACACACACACACATACCGCCAAGGCACTGACCTTGAGTTGCCATGGCAACCTCTCTGCTCCACATGAAGCTTCACTTAAGTAAACAGGCATGCACACAGACTTACACATTTGTATGTAAAGTATATTTAACACACAGGCTACAACATGAACTCCAATTACAGTAAGCCTATGGCACAATAAAAATAATATGACATCTATGGAAGGTAGAAAGCAGTCATTTGGAAGACTCTCACAGAGACTTGCAATAGCCTATTGCAAGGTCATTCCCCCTTAAAAAATTTGTCAAGTGAGGTCAAGGTCTCAGTGTTTGTGAGACTTGAACTAACAACCTTATGGTGGGCAGCATAAGCACTGGCCTGATTAAAATTACTTGTTGTCTAGTTTTAAATGCCTTCAACATTACTTTGCCAACTTAAAACATTAAATCTTGTAGATATATTGTTTTGTGAGATCTGCAAAGCAATTAAAATGAATAAAGGAGAGTAAGAGAGTGCTTAGACAACAACGTGACAAGACTTGTCAAGATATTTCCACACCAACATACACATTTGATTAAATTCAAACATAACTGTACTTTCAGAAATAGACGGAAGATGTGAAGTGAGTCTATAGCTGATCACTTTATAAGGACCACAGGATAATATTTCTGATGTATCATTAATTCTGCTGCGCCACAAAGCTATGTAAGCTGCTCGTATTAATTGAGTAAAGCTATGCTGCTTTTCAAAAAAAAAAAAAAAAAAAAAAAAAAGTGTTACATTCATTTTAATAGACTACTACCATGTTGTTTTATACGACACCTGGTATGGGAAAAAATTGTTACCTTGTTAATCCTGCAGAAGAAAGAAGTCCTTTTTGTATGTTTGCCTCATCCTAATTAACAGAAGTCAGTCCTAATTAACAAAAGTCTTTGTATATTATGATTCATGGATTGCTAAGCGAGTGGTTGTTCAGTGGTTGAACTATATTTGCCTCTAAAACCCATATGAGCATGTTGTCAAGACGACAAGTTTGAGCCTTAAATAACTGTTTTCAACTGGGAAAGTACATTGAGAAAGTTTCAAAAAGCCCTTAAAATATTGTTTTGAGAAAGTTGTTTTTTATTTATCTTATGTCTGCACTAAAAAATAAATGTTTTTACTCTAAAATGAAATGTTTTGACTATTCACCTTACTCTTTAACGTGAAAGTAAGCCTATGAGCGGCATTTCCGTTTTTTAGCTACTATAAGGAGAAATAACAGCATGCAGTTTACTGTAAAACTGTTTGCAGTACAAACCATTGTGTTCATTATTAATATAGTACGTTAAAATAATATGGTAAGACACACAAATCTGCAATATCAAGTAGCAAAACAAGCGGTTTTGTACGGTTAAAAATAGCTGGACATGGATGAGACCGGAAGCCAGACCCATAAAATTTACAAATGGGCGTAAAAATTCTGTCATAATCTATTATTACCCGTCATTTTAATTTTCATATTTTGTTTGGAATAACAGATTTAATTGCTTTTATTTTTGTTCACATTTTCGTTTTTAATCATGAAACTACAGGACCACAGCGCAGTGTTTAAAAACAAAAAATACGCTAGAAAAAAAAATTCTTTATTTTAATAGATTCTTATTTTAATGAACCAATATTGATTCTTAAATCACAATCGATCTCCTGGTCTATACTGTTTTCAGTTGATAAATAGCAATAGGCTAGGCTTCACTTTTTTGTTACTTTTGATATGAAACAAAGTCTCAGATTTGAAATTATGTCAGTTTCCTTAGGAAATTCAAGCAATAAATACCATTTGGGCACTCCTTAATGTGGCATGATAGATCGTTGTAGCTTCTGTGTACTTGCCTGTGCTTAATCAAACGCATAGGAAAACATTCGTGAAAATTTCGTTTTTGTTCTGTATCCCCTGCTCTGCTGACTGGAGCGCACTCGCCACCAACCGGACAGGAGTGGGAATTACAGCTACAATTTACAATTGATCACCCTCAATGTAATCTGTCAAAATGACGGACGGCCTTCAGATTTTTCCGTCACTGATAAAAAATTTCTGTCAATGAGTCCTCCGAGTGTTTTCAGGACATGTCATTAAAGGCCATATTGGCGGCACTGAATGTAAACAATGCCACTGAACCGAACAAAACCTGCATATTTTGCTGATTATTGCTGCTGAAAATGGTCAATTATTGTCATGTTTTGGGCTGTACTAATCGGTGGACTGGGAAAAGCATTTGGAGTACTATAGACTGGCAAAAGTTGTAACAAATCAAAGACAAAAGTGCAAAAAACTGTCTGAGAAACAAAAGGCACTTGTGGTTGGTCAAAATGAACCAGGATTTTCAGGACAAGAATCTTGACAACATTCGTGTTTGTTCTTATCATTTCTGGTCAGGTAGGTGATATATTAGGCTAATATCTTAAATACTGCTCGTGCATCTTTATTACCTATTAACTTTAAATTGTCAAAATATTGTGTGTTATTCTACTTACTGAGGCCTTCTCTATATGATTTAGCAGCTCCCACATGTTTTTTTTTTTTTTTAGATGTTAAGACAACATAAATTAGGAGAACACTCTATTCAGCAGTACATTAACCGTGCAATCCATGCTGTTGTTTACATCCGAGTATTATCAATATGGCTGTGCATTTGGGTAACTGCACATGACGCAAGTGCAAACCCTCTATATGGAAAAACTGTAAATGTACAGTATAATACTGTTAAATATACCAGTTTTTGAAAGTAAAAAATAACAAGTGTAACTTACATTGAACACCTGCAAACTTGCATTGTATGTTTTTTACATGTGTTACTTTTAGTGTTAGTTTTTGTTATTGGTTTTGTATATTAGGGTTTTATTAAAATGTATTAATGTTTATAGCATTATTTTAGTGTCATGTGTGTCAAGTCTATCTATCTATGTATCTATCTATCTTGCCTGTGGGCTTTACACCTTTCTCTTTTTCTCCTCTTCTAACCCTATGTGTCATAGTTGTCACAGTTGGTTATAATGGTGTCAGGAACTGTAGATACTGTAGTCCAGAGACTCTGTCAGTCAGCCAGTCTTCACATATGGTGCCCCCACACACCCACACACAGGCAGGTCGAAGCTGCTGTGGCTTTAAGATGCACACAGATGTGTAAATCTACATATTTCCCAAAGTACAAACACGTTGCTTCTTTGTCAATTAGCATCATTGTCCATCAAGAGTTCAAGCCTGTCCCATTAGCGAAGACCTCCCTCCTTCTCGATCTTCTGTCTCTGCTTCTCCCCCTTTCACTGCTCATTTCCTGTTACTTGGTTACCGGTTGCCTCGAACTGCTTGGGCCAATTGCGTTGCCATGGTGACCATGCCCATTCTGTCGTTTCCGAACAGCCTCTTGGCTCTCCTGTCCTGACATTCCCCACTGCCCCCCAGCCTGCGCGCGCCCAGGCCCTGGCCCACCCTACGCTGAAGTCCCACGAGGCTGTCTGTGTGTATTTGCCTGCGTGCGTTCGTGTGCTCGCTCCCTCCCCCTCACTTCTTCTCCAGTTTGGACAACAAACAGACCGACCACCTCCCTGTACAAGCAATTTAACACCTGCTGAAGAATTCATGGCTTATCTGCATAGAAAGACAGAGGTAGAGAGACAAAGACTGAGTGAGATGCATAACTGGAATCCTGGAGGCCCCCCGTTACTGAACAAAATGTTCAAAATGTGCCATTTTGATGATCTTCCACAACCTGAATTGAATAAATGACAGATTTAAAGTCATATTATGGTACTGAGCATTGATGTAAACTGTTGAGAGCACAGGAGAGTCATTCTGGACTGGACTGCATTCAGTACGCATTTTAATAAATAAATAAACAAAACGGTGTCAGCTTGGTCATTATTCTGAATTTGAAGTTAAAACATAAAGGTGAATGTACAGAATAAACTCTTTTAGACAAAAACATACCGCATTGTGAGTGAAGTTCCATGACCGAACTTAAGGTGGCAGCAGCGAATAGATCATCAGTCAACTCCTCATCGGTCATCAACTAAGAAATATTAATGTTCGTCGTCAGCATTTAAACTTCGTCTGATTCAGCACTGCCCACATAGTCCCTCTCAATCTTTCTGCATTCCTTTCTCAATATTTCATTCTCTTAGCTCCCCTTAGATTGGTAAAATGTTATGTTTATGCGATAGAACCAAATTGGACCAGGCATCGGATATGATGAATGGAGCAAGGACTTAAAGTTATATTAAAGGCATAGTTCACCCCAAAAATGACAATTTTATTATGTTGTTCCAAAGTTTCTTTCTTCCGTGGAACGCAAAGAAAGATTCTAAAGAATTTGTCAGCTGTTATTAAAGTTAATGAGATTCCAATAGAACATCATCTTCATTCAGGTATGTTTGGAATGGAACGCAGGAATAAATGACGACAGAAGTCTTTAATTTATACACAAAGTCAGAGTGCATTCTACTAAACATCTCAGAACCAGGATGAGACTAGGCTACATCTCCTGCTTGACACTAATCACCACAGTTAGAGCGCAAGGCTTGCCGTTGTACGGCTGAGATGAGTCATGTGACCCTTTGAGGGACCTGAAAGGAGGAGAGATTGCTTCTCCCCAGCCTCCTTCCCTCCTCCAGTTCTAAATGACAGGGTTATGGAGACGATCGCTGAAGGTTCATCATTGTCCTCCTGTGGAGGGGGAAGGGGAGAGTATTAAGGGGGGTTTAATTATGAAGCAAGGGGCTTATTAACAATGTGAAATGATAACCCCCTCCCTACACAAATACACACACCCCCTCCTTCTTTTCATCCCACCAGCTGATCCTGATGTAATTCGGGCCGCAGGGTGTTCCGGCACCAATCTAGAGGGGCAAAGGTCAAGAAAGTCAAAAGGTCTTATAAGGGACAGAAAGGAGATTTTGTGCTGCACACATACAGTCATTATTATAACCACATGACACACCGGGAGTCTTGTTAATGTCTTTTTTTCTAGCTGTTTCCATAGCTTGTTTATTTATTGTGTGTATCTATTTTCACATAGACACAACTGGATACAAGAAGCATGTTGTGGATGTACACAGAGAAAATTGAAGCAATCAACAGAAAGGAAGAGAAGGGTGGAAAGAAACCGAGGTAAAGGAGGACAAAAAAGAATGAAGATGTTCTAAGAGAGAGAAATGAAGGGAAGCGAGGGAGAGATTAAAAGAAAAAGGGTGACTTTTTTTTTTTCCTAAGCTAAGTTCTAAGCTAATGCGCAGCTTTAGTTACACCCACCCTGAGCCGGCAAATATAAGCAGCAGAGTGCACACACACACACGCGCACACACACACATCCATACAAAACGGCTGCCTCCTCTGCACTGGCACCGTAATCCCTTCTCTCCCATTCACTTCTGCACACACACGCTCTCAATGGGAGTGAGATACACCCTTTGTTGCGGTAACAGAAACCTGGCATGCCGAAGCCAAAGGCTGATGGTGCGCACTGTGCGTGTGGCCAAAACCAAGAGAGAAACACAGAAAGGCAATGACACGGGAACATAAACTCATAGAAACACATGCAAACGGACAAAAATAAGAGTGTTCGCTTCAGTGCCAGGACGTTTAATCATAGCCAGAAGGCATGATGTAGAAATGTTAGGGTAAGCTCTGCTTTTAACCTCCCTGCCTGTCAGCGATTAGTCATGTGAGCTGATCTGCTAACTCAGAAAGAATGCTCAGGCCCAAAACAGACCAATCACGGGCCGGACTTGGAATTTGCACATCTCTGTCCAGAGTTTGGTCAAAATGATGAAACTAAGAGAAATTTCCTCAGCTGGAAATTCACACCTGAATAGCATATTGCATTGAGGAGGGTTTTTTTTGTATAGAGGTGTACACTAGTATTGGTAGAGTTATGTAAGCTTAATTTTGACTAATTATAATAGAAATACCAAATCATTTTAAATGGGAAACGACTGCCCGAAACAAATATAATGTATTCAATATATCTAATTCATCATCAAATTAGGTGTTTTTTATTACATTTTTAATCGTCTTACAATACAAATACAATAAAATGAAAAATTACGTGTTTGACGCTGACTTTAAACTTTGCGATAATGCTTAAGGAAAGCCGGTCAATAAATTTAATGGAAGTCCACATACCTATATATTTTCCAAAAGGCAGATATTTGTGACCAAAATGTACAGATAATCATTTGGTTGTCCCTCATTTGTGCAATTTTACCTGTCTGTTTTCTGTCTGTGGGTTTACAATATAGTATTTCCATAAAAAAGCCATGTCTCTTAAGCAATAAATAATAATAGTAATTTATATCCATTTAGTTATTTTTAAATGTAATAGATTTATGTGAAATACTTTCCCTATTATATACTAATTAGTTTAATACACATTATCATATAAAAATGAATTGAAAATGAATTATTTTTAGCAAATAAACACCTAATTTCAAGGGCCAATATCTTAATAAATCAGTCTAACTAGCTGCCTTGTCCATAATTGACTTGATATAGTTGCTAATTAGCTAACTTTGAATTATGTCTCTTTTATGGCACTTCAAGATGTTGGAAAGATGAAGCAATTAGTTTAATATGTGCCCACACGTTGCTATATTCCAACATTGTTTATCCTTTTACACAGGTTAATGCAATACCAATAAAAAAAGATTATCTCGAACACCTCTGCACAATTTCTCTGCATTATCAAGCCATTTAAGCATCAAAAAAATAACATATTTGCTTTTGAGAAAAGTAAAATAATGAGATTACTCTCATACTCTTTCACTCTCAAGATTACAAAATAAAAAAGATTGATTTAAATATACATTTTCCACAAAAATCAATTTAATCTAAATATAGCCTTGCCGTGTGATGTTAATTGGTTTGTTAATATCTTTTTAAACTAAAAGGGGGCACATCTGGGACAGATACGCAGGGCTGTGCCAATCAAAGGGGATTTAGTGCTGTCAGTCAAATCTTTTATTGGAACTGACTAGTCAATACTAGCTGCTGGGCAAATGAACATGGTATTTAAACAAGGTGCAGTACCCCTTTAAGAATCAGAGAACATCAAAGGGACACATTCCTGTCAGCTCCATCCATCGAATCCCAGACCTTTCGACAGAATTCCGGAGCTCTGGGAGGATTTCGAAATGCTGAAGTGATTCCAGACCTGGGGAAACCTTTTAGAACTCTGAACAGGTTCTAGGACTGAGAGAAGATTCTGGAGTGAGGCAATGCAGTCTGGATGGGGCAGATACAGGCGGCCTGTTCTGCTTCTTCAGCTGCTGGAGCTGAGCTGCTGTCATAGCAACAGCAGCCGACATCACCAGCAGTCCCAGCATGGTCCTCGACACAGCCCCGGAGCACTCGCACTACACAGAGAAAGAGAGGATGCTCACATACCAGCACTCACATATGGGGACACGCACCAACACAATGCAACTAATATGTACACACACATGACCAAACATCAGAGTCTATTAGAAATTAACAGACCAAATACACACACAGAACCTGACATCAGAGGACACTTTAAACACACTTGACCAAACACACACACACACACGCATATCACATGCAGTCAAAAACAGCATAACAGTAACCAAGCTATGCCAACAATGATCTATTAGCTAACTTCACAAATAAACATAGGATTTTTTTTTATATATATTTTATTTTATATTTTAATATATGACCCTGGACCACAAAACCAATCGAAAGTAGCACGGATATATTTGTAGCAATAGCCAAAAATACACTGTATGGGTCAAAATGATTGATTTTTCCTTTATGCCAAAATCATTAGGATATTAAGTAAAGATCATGTTCCATGAAGATATTTTGTGAATTTTCCTACTATAAATATATCAGAACTTAATTTTTTGATTAGTAATATGCGTTGCTAAGAACTTCATTGGGACAGCTTTAAAAGTGATTTTCTCAATATTTAGATTTTTTTGCACCCTCAGATTACAGATTTTCAGATAGTTGCATCTCGGCTAAATATTGTAATATCCTAACAAACCATACATCTATGGAAAGCTTTTTATATATATATATATATATATATATATATATATAAGTGCTGTCAAACAATTAATTGCGATTAATCGCATCTAAATTAATAAAAAAAAATTGTTGTTATATGTTATATATTTATTATGTATATATAAATACACACACATACAATATATATTTTGAAAATATTTACATGTGTTTACATGTATATATTTTTATTCATACAATTAATACTATATATATATATATATATATATATATATATATATACTAAATATAAAAATATAAAAATTAAGAGTTTGACCCAAAAGAATCTCTTGTCATGTAAGAAAATATATCAAATAAATAAATAAACAAATAATTTTAAACTAGTTGACTATCCTTTGTAATGGATAGTCAGTTGTTTTCTGTACTGGTAATTTTCACTATACATTCCCTGTATAAGTGCGTGATTAGAAATAGGATAAAAATGGCTTTTATTAATATAAATACTGTTAGCCTGTGGGTTTTATATGAACATTTTGCTATATTACTGTAAAATTGTTAGATTGAAAAGATCAGGCTACTTTAACATTAAATATACTCCCAAATTATCACACTGCTCAAAAATGAGTGCTTAATTCCTATTTATAATCATTGCTATTGTTAATTCGTACTCATTGTCATTTAACAACAAAAACATCTAAGCCATGTTTATGTATATGCAGTTTAGGCTGTTTCAGTATATACGCAATAGGGATATTTTCACAAATGTTTAAGTCTGTTCCCCCTTTTGTCTGAATAGGAAATTTTCTCTATATTGCGACACCAGATTCACTGCCTACCCGCTTTGTAACCACTGCGTCCACGCGTTGCACTACTTCCTGAAAAAAAACAGACTGACATACAAAGAAAAAAACATAGTACTTCGTTACGGCTGCTTTTTCTTTTGCTGTAAGCCACGGAAAACGTTTCTGTCACAAAACTGCCAACAGCCATTAAATCTTGCGGATTCTAAACGAGAAATGTCAATTTGGGACGGTCTGTAGCGTGGCGGCAGCACTTGCAGGTCCGATTCAAACAGGTGGAAAGAGTGGGACAGTCCTACTGCGTGACGGCGGCTCTTGAAGGCGGTCTATTTTAACCCGCATAGCGTTTTTGTTTGAACCAGCATCAGTATTAAATTAATTCGAATCGCTTTTTTTGCTAAACATTCTCTCGCGTCCGTATGACATCAACAGGCTTGAGCCACATCCCGTGTTAGAACGCTGTCTCGCGCCGGTCGTTTAAAAAGTGGGCCGTTAAAGTCTGTTACGCCGAGCTTATTTCACCCCTTCCTGGAGCCAGGTTTGCGTGTGTTTTTTTTACATTTACGGCATCGACCCTCGGGGTTTTTCCCACTTGCACTGGTCCTCGAGCCGTTTACGCACAGGTGGGAGATACCCGCTTGGTTAGGACAGCCCCCTCTCTCAGTTCCTCAGCGGATGATGTGTGCAAGTGACATTTGCCGTTGCGGTTTGGGACAGTAGGCGAGGCGTCTCTGCAAACAGGTGTGCGACTGCCCGAAACAGGCACACACAATACGACTTCTTTCACCTTGTTTAGCGGAGGTGGACCTCCAGCACCGGTGTCGAAGCGATCATCCTCGTAGCGGGACAGGGAGAGGAGGGGGAGTCTACTATCATTTTCAGGCTTTGTAGTTGCATTTGATCGTTTCGGAAAGGGGTTCGCGGCTCACAAAGAGGAAGGGATGGCAACTAAGAAACCATGCGCGGATTTAACAAAAAGGAGCCGAAGTCCCGTCGTGCTGGAGGCAGAGATGTTCAGCGAATTTCAGGACTGGTGTCTCCGGACTTACGGGGACTCGGGGAAAACAAAGACCGTCACACGGCGAAAATACAACAAAATCATGCAGACCCTGCTACAGAACGAGGAGTCGGACGGTGTCTATGTCGACAACAGCCACATCAACGCCAAATTCAAATTCTGGGTGAAGTCCAAAGGCTTTCAGGTCGGCAGCAACATCTTGGGCGAGCACAACAAGAAAGAGCCATCGGGGAAGCCCGTCCTGTACGTCCCTGTCAAGTCTACGGTAAAGTGCTTCTTTTTTTCCAGCTCACTATATGTTTGTGAATTGTGTATGTGCTTGTGTGTGACTTCAACTCTCAATATGGTTCTGCTGATGCTGTAGCCCTTTCTCAATATGCTTCGGGACAGCGCTCGTTTGATTCCACCTACGCGCAACCCACATTGCTGTGCGCAACTTTTCAATCTTACACCTCGGGTTGACCGAGCATATTCATCCCTCACCCCAACCGGGCAGAACAGTCTTACTCTGAGAGCTGGCTGCCATAGCAACGCCGGTCCCTCTTAGCACTAACGGCGGTGTAGTAATGGTATCTGACGAATTGGCATGACGTTGTCCTGCTGACGGGATCGGGATGTCACAGAAAATCACAACGTGGCCCGTTTCTTAATCTTAGCAAATCGTGATAATGTTGATTGAGAGAACGCTATTTTATTCACTTTGCTTTATGTCACTGGACGTTTGGAGGCGGGAGCACGCGTGGTGAGCTCGTGTACCCAATTGTTGGGGATGCCGGGGCGCAGAGGGGCGCGCACGGAGAGTTCTCCTAAGGGGCTAACGATATGGTGCACGTTAAAATACAGCTATACTGCTCTGAACGAATCGGTATGTTTTGAGAAACGCGTGTTTGGGGGACTTCAGATCCTTTCGTGGACCACTTGAGGGTCTCACGCACCATCGTCCTCCTCCTGTGGGCATCTCAGGCGCGCTCGCCGATCAATGTGTCATTCAGGGCGACGTTTAATAAACATTAAACAGTGAATAAAAAACGATTAACAGTGAATGATCAATTGTTTCAACATCGTGCATCGTACGTTTTTATTCTGGAGAGGGAAAGCAAGCTCTTGCATTGTTCTGTACCGGATGAGGGCGGAGCGGACGGTTGGCACCCGTTGCTCTGGTAACCTACCTGTTCTGCTCTACAATGCTCGCGTTTTTTTCACACATCCCAGGACTATGACAGAATCCATCATTAGACAAGACAACCAAAGCAAGGGTTCAGTTTGATGAGCAAGGAACGGACAGAAATGTGCTCCCCGATGTTTAATTTGTTCGATGCATAAAGGCATTTGGTCACGAAGCTTATTTAAAGACCAAATAATAGTTTTAATAATAGTTTAATGGACGGAAAATAGTAATCACGACCTGTTATTAGACTTTTTTAAATTCATTTACAATATAAACATAATTTAATGTACTGTAAAGCCTGAGATATACATGCAAGTCACTGTTTTCTTGAACACTAGGAGGTCCTCGACTACCACTGGTGCATTATGCCGTTCAGGGTGTCATGAACAGACACCATTTTGAGCATTGCCCTCAAGGGGTCCCACCAACAGACCTTTGTCTGCCATCCAGGAGGGACCGACTCCCTTGAGACCGGCACACCTCAGCCTGAGAAAAATAAGCACTCAAATTAGAAACAATGGTGACAGGACTGTTTTTAATGAGTGTTTTAATGGCTGTTCATAGTTGTTTCACTATTCACATAAAATCCCAGGTGTTTGACTACGCATTTAAAAACACAACAAGGATCAGTAATCATGCCAACGGGGGGCACCAAGTGAGCACTTTGTACAAAAAAAGAGAGAAAAGTATCATTTTACATTCTTTTTGGAAATAACCAAAGCTAAATCAGCGTCAATTAATCCTCGTTAGCAGATAATTGCTATGCAACCATTTGACAGCTCTTAACAGGCAGCTCCCAGCGTGCTTTTCATTTATAAGACTGTGTTAAGAAGAAATGAGGCAGAACTCCGAACATAGTAACGTCTCCCGCCACGGTTAACCCTTCACACAGATGTGTGGGTTTAACTACCCAAAGGACGTCCAGTGAGCCTGTGGCAATTACAGATTCTCTATCCATAAATTGCTTCTGTAATAGAATGAATGTGCAAGTCAGATGTGAAACTGAAGTTCATGATTACACATATGTATTACTTGTTGAGGAATATGGCCCTCCCCCCCAGCATACACGTACATTTCTCCACCCACTGCTTTTTCTCTCTTTCTCTGAGGACATGTGGCTGATTTGAGGTCTGTATACACTTGCATTCACTATCATTATTTAACAGCTCCCTAATGCCGTGTTTGTTTTACCTTTCATCAGTCATTCTGTCCCTCTGTGGAGACTCCGTGCATCCTAATACAGCCTCCTGTCACTGTATGACACATGCACATACACTACATCTCACAAACGATCTGTCAGTCAAACAGATGACCAGTTCTGTCATATGGAAGAGGTTATCTGATCTATGGCCATATCTATATATACATATATATATATATATATATATATAAGACGTGACGCCTAAATTTGCTGTCCAATTGCATTCTTCAGTTAAAAATTGGTTTAAATGCATAAAAAAGAAGCCACATATAAGTAGTACCTCTCTCACATTACCCACTTCAACAATTTAAAAAACATTAGTTATTTGTAATTTTTCTGTTATTCAAAGTGTCAAAATATCATGTGGTGCGACCGTCCGGTCATAACTGCTATTTTGGAAACATCTTTGAAATTAACCTAAATTGATTCTGATTAATTTTCATTTGCATTTGTTTTGTATTTACATTTCCATCATAATATACAAACAAACTTTGTCTGATGATCTCCTTTTTATGAAATATCATCTGGTGCGACCAATAATAGCAATAACTGTATTAAATTAAAAATAAATGATCTTATTTCTGTGGCTGAAATATGAATCATTGCTACAGTATGCTTAAGTGAATGGTATTTTTAAAACATTTTTATCAGTTTTTATGCAATTTACAGGAAAAATAAGTCTGCTAAGTACAGTTAAAAAGGCAACTCTGAAATTCTAGAACAAAAATATGAGATCATTATTTACAAAAACTCAAAAAGAAATGTAAATACTTTGTTTCTAAACACTTTACTTACTGAAAACTTAAAAATTGCTTAAAAATGTAAGCATGTTAAGGAAATGAGTTCATTTTAATATAAATCATGGTCGCACCACATGACATTTTTAAGGCTACGACCGATTCATCTAGATGAAAAACATTAAAATCACTTAATTTAAAATTTTAATATGAATTTATGTGTACACAGCATTCTTAATGTTTGAACAACTACAGATATTATTTTTTGTATTTTAAAATCCTTATGTGTTAATGACCCCTATATATCCTTTACATATTATATATTCAGATGCAAAACCAGCTAAATCCATCTGATGTATTTCTTTAAAATTAGCATTTCTTTCTGGCTACTTTGTATAGGTTTCTATGTAACTACTGGCACTTCTGATTGGGCTGAGGCTGGGATTTAGCAAGTTTGAAGTAAAAGTATTTGATGGATGTATACGATGTGTCAGGAGCATTCACTATCATTATCTCATTTTTGACCGAGATGGCTTTTAGCTGGTTTTGCATTTGAACTCTTCATATATATATATATACACATACACACAGTCATTTGAAGTAGATCAAAACATTTCATAGTTGTCCTAAAACCAAAACAATACCTGTTTTTGTCTTAGAACAACTTTGATTAACTTTTTTTGATCCACTTCAAATGCTGACTACTGTATATATATATATATATATATATACACACACACAGTAGTCAACATTTGAATATATATATATATATATATATATATATATATATTTCATTAAATTAAATTATATTTAATAGTATAATCAATAAATTATACAAATTATTAATTAATTATTCATGAGTTACATCTTTAATAGGGCACAATGTACTGTATTAATATGAAGATTTTTTTTTGATTTTTTTGCATGGTTTACCTTTATTTTGAATTTTGCACTTTGCGTTGTGTTTTGGGGTTAACGGAAATGGCTGTAAAATTACTGGATAATGTTCTGCCGGAAAATTTGTATGCTTTTTTGTTTATGTGTGTGAGTACATAAACAAAAAAGTATATTATTATTAATGTGCAGTAACCAAAATATAGAACATGATGGTTTTCTCATGCAGGGTAATGAAACCAAGCATCTGAGGTCACTTCCTTTCATACCCACCATGCCATGTTCTAAACCAACCAGCATGCCACAAAGTGTCCAAGAACAAGGAAGCGCAACCATCCACACACTTACACATTAAGCGAGTGAGATGTTCACATCAGCGTTATTATCTCATTACGGACTGGAACAGTAGGGGATCCTTCCCAACCTGCTCTACGCAAATTAGACAACAAACAAAGAAAGAAGAACAAACAAAACAGAGCAGAATAATAAGAGGAACAGAGACAACCGGGGACCTTTCTTACAGTAATAGGATACAGACAAAGTGTGGCATAACATCTGTGTGCTTCCACTTAGCACAATGCACGTAGCGAATTGTTTTCATCACGTAAAAGTCTAATTTAAAAAAAAAAAACAGCAAGGTAATTGTCCAAGAACTGGTGTGTTTTTTGAGTTTGAACATGTTTAAGACCTGGTTCTACTTTTATTTCCTGCTTCTATTTAGAGATAGTGTACACTGTCGCTTATCAGTCACTCTCTCTTTATCATCAGCAATAAACACAAAATTGACTTCACCCAGGGTGCTCCCTGCCAGCTCCCATCTGAACATTCTCCTCTCCATCTTCCTAGTTTGTTACCCCCACCCCATGCGAGCAGTGTCTTCCTTTTCACCTACCCCTGGGTGGTAGGGCCGCAGGGTGCCATGGTGCGAGTTGGAGCCCCAGTGCAGTGTGGGATGCAGAAGAGTGGCAGAGGGCCTCTCTGATGCAGCTACACCATGGGTGTGCCAAGTTTCTGTGTGTGGGGGCGAGAAGGAGGGGGACCTGACAGAGCAGGGGCTCTTTATCCTGTGTGGTTTTAAAAGAGTTACAGTGTCATTGTGGACGAAAGAGAGAGAAAGAGAAGCAAAAGAGCCACTAATAGCATATAAGTTGAGCAGCCTGTGCTAGTCTGTCAGCGCTGACTGGGCTCACAGCGCACATATCATTCATAAAGCTATTAAATATGTATCTGTTGTGTCACAGGCCCACTGTAGACTTTGTTTCATGAGAGTGGTGCTCGATTCAGCTGCAGGGCATCACAAGCTCGCTCTGCTCTCTGTCTGTCAAAGTCTTTCTCTATATCGCTTTAATATTCTCATTCTCCCTCTCTCTTGATCTGTTTCTGTTCTTTCTCTTTGTTGCTGTCTTTCTAGCGAAGGGGGTAACTTCATTTATCACCTGTTATGTCCTGTGGCTAGCACTGGGAGCAAAAACACACTCGCACAAACACGAAATGTCATAGATGTGACCACAACTTTACAGGCATTTAAAATTATTTTTTTACTGCCCAAATCGGGTCAGTCGTTCAGGCTTTCACTTGTCTTGTTAACAGTTTCACTGGCCCATTTTTACTAACATATTTTATATACTACGCCTCCTGATCTGCCTAAATGCGTTTGTTTACGCGAAACATTTGTGATCCAGCTTCACGTACAGAAGAAGTGGGTATAAGGTTTTTTTTATGAATCTTTGCAAGTCGCCTTGGCTAATAATGTGCTAGTTAGCAAGTTATGTGGCTAAAGTTTACAGTCTCTCAGAGAACTGCTTGTCACCCCATGGAAGAGAGGGGCAGGGTGAACAAAGCGGTTTATGAGGTAAAAGGGTGTTGTTTTACACTACCATTGAGAAATTTTAACCAAAGTATGTTATAGACCTTTCATTAAGACCCTAAAGAATCAACTTGTTGACAATGGGCAACCTCTTTAAAAACTGACGGCGGAGGTATTTGTTGTTACAAAAGAGTTCTATTTGAAATAAATGCTGTTCTTTGGAATTTTCTATTTGTGAAAGAAACCTGAAAAAATTATTAAGCAGCAACTCTTTTTAATATTGATAATAATAAGAGATCCTGACAACTAGATCAGCATATTAGAATAATTTCTGAATGATCATGTGACATTGAAGACTGGAGTGACATTGTGACTGGAGCTGAAAATTCAGCTTTGCCATCACAAGAATAAATGACATTTTAAAATATATAAAAATAGAAAACAGTTGTTTTTAATTAGAATAATATTCCACAATACTATATTCCACAAATAATCTAAATGGCCCCAAACTTTTAAGCAGTATGCTCATTCTCATCAAGTTTTTAATGTTGTTAATGTATTTAGTGCTATCAAACAATTAACTGCGATTAATCGTGATTAATCACGATTAATCACATCCAAAAACACTTTTTTGTTTATATATTCAGTGTGTATACTGTGTATATTTATTATGTATATATAAATACACACATTCAGTATATTTTAAAAATATACACATGTACACATATACAACTATACACAAATATACAGATATTTACATGTATATGTTTATATTCACATAACTGGTATTATATATAAATATTTTTAATACATAAATATAACATTTTTCTTAAACATGCATGTGTGTGTATTTATATATACAAAATAAATATACACAGTACACACACATATATTATGTAAACAAAAACTTTATTTTGGATGCGATTAATTGTTTGACAGTTAAATGTGTACATATGTTTAGCCCGATTTTTATATAAAAATATATTTTATTTACAAAAATAATTTATTAGCTTTTTAGTTTGCACCAACAGTCAGCTTAAAACTTAATACATTATTTTAAAGAAATTATATTTTATATTCAAGATTTTAAATTACACTTATAGCCACTCTAATATCACTCTATTCATGTTATAATTTCATAAATGATTTTGACATTTCAAAAACTGCATTAATATACTGACTTATATGATGCTTCTTAAAAACTCCACCAAAACTCTGTAATGGCCCATCAACCATTCAAATACTCTTTCGCTCTAGCCCTGGTTTATTATTAAATAATAATATATAAGTGTTTACTGTAAAACACAGTAAAAACACATCTCACAGTCTACTGCATTTGCACCAAATGCTGACAATAACATATATACTACAGCTCACTGAAGGACTTCAGTCTGATCTCTTAATCCTCGCACACTCATGTTTTTCCCTTCATCTATGTCTCCGTTGATTTTCAAAAACTGATGAAGAGTCCAGCGAGAGGGAGACTTTTTAAAGATTTTTCTTATTAAGGGGGCAAAGGAGAAGAAAGGATGCTGCAAGATTTTAAGTGAGGGAAATGATTGCTTTCTGTTGCTATGCCAACGGAAACAGAAATATCCTCATTGCTGTGTATGTGTGTGTGGCAGAGGGAAGGTTTAGTCAGTGTTCTGCAGCATGGGCCTATGGCAAGACAACCGTGAGCATATTCTGAGGGGAAATCTCCTGGTTAAGCGTTAGAGACCCTGCTCATTCCATCATATCTACTGAGGGATGATGGAGATTCTACAAAAGCAGGTGTTTCAAACACATACAGGTGTTTCAGAAAACCTCTGGTGTCTTACATCATATTTGTAACCAAATGTGACTTATCTGTCGAGACGCAGAGTGAATTTTTGGACTAGTTAAAATGGAACGAAAAAGAGAAAATTATACATTTAGCTCTGCCAGGATGAAATGTTTGAAGTTAATGATGTTGCACCCATGGTAATATGATAACTAGGTAATCATTTATGCAAAATATGTGTTTTAAGAAAAGCAAGACTGTAGATATGTTACAGATGTGTTGTAAAAACAAGCTGTCACAACCTTTAAGGACGCTTAAAAGCTAATAATTCTTTGCATCAGAGACGGTGAGGGGGAAAAAAGCTTAAGAACTGACACCTTGTCCAATACAACATTGCGGTCAGCTATTTTCATCATAGTCTGTGCGTGTTTGTGTGTGTTTTTTAGTGTCTACCCTCTCTCGCTCAGAACTCCAGGTCAGCAGAAGGCTGATCTGTGCCGAGAAGCACTCTCAAGAGATGTTGTTGTCCGGCCTGCAGGGATCAGGAGACACTGTCCTCTGTCCTGAAGGAGTTGCTTCTCTTGGCGACTGATCTCAAAAATACACACATATCCACTCAAATCGCTGTTGACAACAGGACACGTATTCACACTCAAACGCATGAAGAAGAGACGGACTTAAAACTGTAGCGAACCGCTTTTCGATTCCATTATTAGCATATCAGTGAGGAAAAAAATCAGGCAAAAATCTCATTATGATAAGTGATTAATTAGCAAGCATATCTGCAGAGAGCCTTGGAGAAAAAGGGATCTAAACAGACCTTCCCTCAGCTCCCCTCCCCACCCGTTCAAACCCAAAGACACTCTCTGCCTCAACAGTGGCCTTTTATCTACCAGTCATTTGCATGAATGCTAACAGTTTTGCATGATGCATTTGCAATAGCAGGTTATGACATGAAAAGCCCACAGAGCGCACTGTGCTGTCCACACGCAACACACAAGACATTCACAATGTCCACTGATACAAAGACTCTCTTAATACTTCATTAGCACTGACCCAAAAGCCTTTAAATCAGTTCTTGCGCTTAAAGTTTATCATGTAAAAACTCAAACTCAAATAAATAGACTTTTATTAAACTTAAAAGTCTCATGCTAACTAAAGCTGGATTAATTAGCTCAAACACAGTTAAAACAGTAATATTGTGAAATATTATTACAATTCAAAATATCAGTTTTCTATTTTTAAATTATTTAAAATGTAGTTTATTCCTGTGATGGCAAAGCTGAATTTTTAGCAGCCATTACTCCAGTCTTCAGTGTCACATGATATTCAGAAATCATTCTAACAGACCATTTTGGAGTAGACGTCACAGTTACGTCACTTGAAGCTGAGGTGAAGTTGTGCTGGCAGGAAAAAAAATGGTAACAAGTGGAGTGAAATAGGTCTAATATTCACATGCAATTATTATTATATAAATTATTATTATTATATTAGGCCTATAGTAAGGGCCTGAGCACTGATGGTGCGAAGACCCTGTTAGAATTGCTGTTTCTTCTTCTTCTTGAATCAAATGAATGACATTTTTGATGGCCTAAACATGCTTGAAAACTCATAACACTTTGCACACGTGCCGGAAGTAGTGAACATTTACATCTGATATGGGTTTCAGAAGTGGGTGTGTCAAAATGGCTCAATAGCGCCACCTACAAAATGTAAACAAAGTGCCCTTTGAGCTACGTTTCACATACATGTACGAAATTCGGTAGACACGTGTAACACACCTTCAAAAAAGTGGTACGAAGTCCCAACAGGAAGTCTGTTATTTTTAATTTTCTCAAGTTTTGTGCCGTTTTTGCCATTTTCAGGCGTTGTATTTGAAGAACTCCTTCTAGAGATTTAAACAGATCAACACCAAATTTGGTTAGTCTAATCTAAAGCCTTTTATGACGTTAAATTGCGAAGATCTTGAGTTTTCATTGAAGGGCATGTCTGTGGCAGCCTGACAAACTTTGATGTTTTGCCATGAAACAGGAAGTTGTTATAATTCAGACATACAATGTCTGATCTGCACTAAAACTTACATGTTTGATATGAGTCCTGTCCTGAACACACACCCGTGCCCATATTCCGTTAAAGTCAGAGCGCCACCTTCTAGCAACAGGAATTGGCATGTTTTATTCCCTTAACAAACTCACCGAAAGATTTAATGACATCAACATTATATTTGGTCAGTCTAATCTAAAGGCCTTTGCAATGCTAAATTGTGAAGATCTTGAGTTTTCGTTAAAGGGTGTGTCCGTGACGGCCTGACAAAATTTGATGTTTCGCATGTAAAAGGAAGTTGTTATAACTTAGCCATTCAATGTCCAATCTGCCCCAAGCTTCACAGGTTTGATAAAAATCCTGGCCTGAACACATCACCTGAACACAAAGGCTAATATACTGTTATAATCATAGCGCCACTTGCTGGCAACAGGAAATTACTTGTGTTACATTAACTTAAACATGCAATGTCCAATCTGCACTAGACTTCTGTAGCGTCTGCTTAGGATCATTGATGATCGTTTAGGATTTACATTGTAGAGAACCTTTTAGCCTTTTGACATTTGCATATAAATTACAGACCTGGCCTCACGTTCAAACATATCATGTTCAATCTGTGTCACACTTCATATGTTTGATCAAAGTCCTGGCCTGAAGACATCTACATTCCAATATTCAGTTATAGACATAGTGCCACCAGCTGGCAGCAGGAAGTTTGGCACATGTAAATGACTTTGAAATATTCCTCCTATATTGACCACTTTAAATGCATATTGCTGTTTTCCTAAAGCCACTGGGTGGCAGTGAGCCTTTTACATTTACCTCATTTATCTCACAATTCTGACTTTTTTTCTCACAAATGAAAGTTTATATCTTATTTTTCAGACTTTAGAACTCGATTTAACTCAACAATAGCAAGTTTGTCAATTCTGAGAAAGAAAAAAAGCCAGAAGTATGGGATATAAACTCATGATTCTGAGCAGAGGGGAAAAAATAGAGAATGACGAGTTGAATTTTCTTATCAGAATTGTGAGATATAATCTTGGAATTGTGAGAAATATAACCTCAAATTTACCTTTTTTTTAAATTCTTTTATTCCATGGCTTCCATAGAATGCTACTTGAAAACTGACATTTTCTGCCATCTGATAGGCTCCGCCCACAAAAAAATGTCATCACTGTTTGCAAACACAGAACTGGTCTATATGCTGATTCAGTGCTCAAGAAACATTTCTTATTATTATCAATGTTGAAAACACTTGTGCTGCTTAATATTTTCGTGGAAACCATGATTTTTCACGATTTTTTTAATTCAAAATTATTAAACCTCAAAAAGGATATTTTGTGACATTATAAATGTATTTGCTGTTACTTTTGATCAGTTTAATGCATACTTCCTGAATAAAAGTATTAATTAAAAAAACAAAACTTACTGACCCCAAAAGTTCAAGCAGTATTAAGTTAGAAGTTGCTTAATGAAGTCCATCCGCTACATTTAAAATAAGTTTGATTTAACAAAGTATGCACTGTTAGCTGCAAGCTATCATATAAAAAACGTTACCACGTTACTGTCTAGATTTACTAAGAACTGCTCTGATTGTGCTACCACACACACACACACACACACACCGCTTGATTGACCCACTTCAGTCTGTCTCTTAGAAGTGAGAAGCCTCCTACTTGAAATGGATGTTTGATTCAGAAGTAGGTGATCTGATCCAGTATCCTCTTTCCCATCTCTTACACCATTGTTATTTTGAGTTTTTGGGATTCACATAAGTAGAATTGGTCTACATGCGTTAACCCTTGCATCTGAACCTACAGGAATGTAGGAGGAATGTTTAAACGCAGTATGCAAAGTTATGTACATTTATGTGCACATGTACATTGTCACTGTGTGTGTACCACATGTGCTTGTGTGCGTGTGACACGAGAGGGTCGCGGATGGTGCTGCTCTGGTGTTCCTCCCCTCGGCTCCTTCTCTCTGTTGCCATGGAGAGACCGTTCTCCTCTCCCATAGGAGAAGAAATTAACACCATTTTTAACTGGCTCCAGGGCCTCCCCCCTACCAGAGAGAGAAAGAGAGAGAGAGCTCCTACAAACACACACTCGCACACCTACACAGATAACCACACGCAGACACAGTCCTGGTGCACGCTGCCTCCCTGAGCGGATCAGGGAGGATGTGTGCTTGTGTGCGCTAGCGAATAAAAGCTTTCTCCATCTCTATTCTGGGAGGATGCAGCTTTGGGACAAAAGAGTGTCTCACTCCATCTCCCCCTCCTCATATTCACCCTCCCTACCCTCTATGCCACTCTCTCTCTCTCTCGCTCTCCTTTGTAATTAACTGCTGCAGTCTCTCATTAGCGTTGTGATCCTGTCCGGTTGTCTCACTGTCTGCACCCCCCTCCCCACCGCGCAATTACACCATGACACCAGGGTCACGTGACCCAGCAGACACCTCAGAGCATGAACAGACCCCACATGCAAACAAGTGTTTTATTTCTTGTGGTTTGGGCTTATGCAGGGCCTTAACCACCGCAGCACTTCAGGCCTTCAGATTAGCGGTTGATCGTTGTGGGTTTTGAAATGATCTTTTCATTATTTTTAAGATTTACTTTTGGCATCGCTATAGTACAAACAGTAGACAGGAAGGAAAGTGGGAGAGAAAGGGGGGGACCAGATCGGAAAGGACCACGAGCCAGGACTCAAACTTGCCAGAAACGCAATCATGCTATGTGTCAGAGTGCTGCCCACAGGCTATCGATATGACGGTGCCTACCAATCTTGAATTATTGTTTAGATGTTTAGATTTAGTAATGCATACAGATGAAAAACCATGCTGAACAGGACACAATGGTCCAAAAAACAATGACAGTATGGTTTGGAATAAAGAAATGTGTTTTGAATGTGATAATTTTATGTGATGTTCTTTCTTCAGGTGACATTGCTACAGTAACACCTTTCCTACAACTATTTTTTTACAATATTGTATAATATTTGAAATATTTTTTAGCTTTCAAATATTTTTTAGTCATGTTGAATTACAGTTGAGGTAATTCAACCCTAAATTTCTTCATAGAATCAGACATTTACATATAGTCCACAAGAGAAAATATGATAAAAATGACCCCGTTTAAAAGTTTACATCCCCTTCATTCTTAATACTGCGTTGTTACCTGAATGATCCACAGCTGTATTTACTGATTTATTTATTTATTTATTTTTATTTTTTTTTGTGATAGTTGTTCGTGAGTTCCTTGTTTGTCCTGAACAGTTAAACTACCCACTGTTCTTCAGAACAATGTTCTTCAGAACAATGACTGTATGATTTTTAGATCCATCTTTTCACACTGAGGACAACTGAGGGATTCATATGCAACTATTACAGAAGGTTCAAATGCTCACTGATGCTCCAGAAGGAAAAACCATGCATTAAGAGCTGAGGGTGAAAACTTTTGAATTTGAAGTTCAGGGTAAATTTAACTTATTTTGTCTTCTAAGAAACATGTATTTATCTTTTGTAGCCTCTGAAGGGCAGTACTAAATGAAAAAATATGATATTTAGGCAAAATGAGAAACATGTCCACCACTCCATTCTGTTCAAAAGTTTACACCCCTGTCTTTTAATGCATCATTTTTCCTTCTGAAGCATTCTGAAAATGTTCTGAAGATGAATGAAGGTCTTACAGGTTTGGAATGACATGAGGGTGAGTATTTAATTACAGAATTTTCATTTTTGGGTGAACTATCCCTTTAAGATTATCTAATATCTTGCAAGGTCTGCATGCAAGTTTTGTCAGCAGAAAACTCCTTTCAGACAAAGTTTAAAGATTAAAAAGACATTTTTTGGAATAATGAGCACTGTGAATTTGCATACTAAGATACTAAATTGGGTCAATTTAGATTTAATGTTGACTTTAGCAGTTACACAACAATGTTCAATATCCTTCTCAACAACCCCCGTGTATATCAGAAGCACAAAAATACTTTTAGGGGAGCACGATCGAGGCCAGGGCTTTATAGTGACAGACTAATGCAGATGACAGTTAATGATTAGTTGTGTCTGGGTAATGTGGGTGCAGGGAGTCAGATGGAGCTCAGGGAAGAGCTGCGCCCATACGAGGAGCTGAAAGCGTCCGTCACACCCTGTCAGAGCGAGAGAGAGGAGGGGAGGAAGAAGCGAGTGGCTGAATGAGAGGGAGGGTTAGGAATGAGGAAAGAGTGAAGGGAGAGAGAGAAAAGCGTAATATGGATTTAATGGAAGAGCATCGTGAACTTACAGTGGCAGGAAGGTGGAGAGAGTGGGTTGAGAAGAGGAAAGGAACGGAGGGATTACACTTCATCTTTCCTTGACCTTCATGCACAAAAATTCACACGCTGCTCCCTGCCCCGTAACTCGCTTCTAAATCCCCCACCTCCCGCTGAGAGATCGGGTCCCGACGATTTGTAGGTCCATACCTTCTGCTGGCCTCACAGGGTAGAGATGCGACTTTAAGAGGTGACCTGTTATCAGATTTGCAGCAGGCTGATCTGAATCGCCTGCATTGTTGAAACAGTTTCTCTCTCACACACACATTTCTGGCTCTTCCACTGTAATACAAATATTTCCCCCATTTTCCCTCAAGCACTATATCACTGTAATGTGTTATGGCAGCTTTAACAAACAAAGTGATTCATAAATATACTGCTGGATATTAAGTGTCTAGGTGTCTGATAGCAGAAAACACTCAATTCGCTCTCACTGTAATAGAATTAGCGGTTTGCTAAGGTTTGCAGCACTGTATCTATTCATACGGGTGGTTTAGAATTGATCTTCAGCATGTGAGCCGTCCTGCACCGTTTGTAGCATTTACATGAATGTGTGGTTTTGCAGAAGAGGTATACAAAACTATTGTACTATCTGTGCTTGTTCATTCACATTGCTGCAGGAAAAGGCTACATCAATGTGGTGACATCACAGTAATGTTCCACTGACCACTCAAGCTATACGGTTCAAGCTATTGAGTGTTCTGTTTACAAAAAGCATCTTAGATGTATACGCATCTCATGTGTCCTGTTCGGTGCCGTATCGGTCATGTTCGGTTACGCTGCTCTAGTCTATCAGGTCTTCTCTACCTTTTTCACTGTAAATATTTGCCAGGGTTCCTTTTCTCCGTCGGCCCATGCATACGTGCGTGTGTGCGCGCGAGTGTGACCCAGCTGCCTCCTTTCTCTTGCCCCCTCCCTTCACTGCCCCTGTGTGTGTACGACTGTTCAGAGACTCTCTGTCTGTGTGTGTGTGTGACTGCCAGAGGGGGTGGGGGGTCGGGGTGGCCGCTTGCCGAATCAGCCCCTCCAGTCTCCTAGCAACAGAGCTGTTTGGAGCGGGACGGGTGAGAGAGGGAAAGAAAGAGAGAGAGAAAGGCAGAGAGAAAGAGAATAGGAGGGATAGAGAAGAGGAGAGGGGGATTGAAAAATATGCCACATCTGGAAAAAGCCAAGGCTTGCGGGGTCTTGAGAAAAGAGAGCGACAGATAGAGTTTTAGAAGGGGAAATGCTGATTGCTGCTGCTGACAATTCACAGCGCTTCTTTAAAATGATGAGAGGATGATGAAACCGTGCACTTTCGGGCCCAGAAAGCAGCATCTCACACACGCCAGTTCAGCTCTACAGAGGTTTAATGATTAAACACACGCTGTTGCTCCACGTCGGGAACAAACAGTCAGCTCTACCTGCGAATCTAAACACTGTGCTTTTTGTGCTTTGAGGAAGAGTGAGAAAAGAGTGCGTTCACCTGATCAGGGTTAATAACTGAAGCTAAAACACTCACTGTGTGAGTCATACTTTCTGCTGTCACAACTGGTTACTGTTTATTGTATTAGTAATGCTCCGACACTTTCAAATTTAAATTTTCACATTTAAATCGAACAAGCATTCGGTTTTTTATTTATTTCGATTTTTAAAGGGAT